>JAPTHN010000080.1:0-554467 GCA_026936325.1 Platynereis dumerilii
GGCTGTCTGCCTTTATTCTTGACACACTCCTTAGAAAGTGGGTCCTATGCAAAAACAATGCGTTTTTCGGTGATAGGGACGGCGTCAACAGAAACCCTGATTTGAGCCATGATTAAAATATTTGGAACGCCTCAAATATGCCTCATATATGCTTCAGATGTACCTCGAAAATGCCTCATATACGCCTCTTGCTTATTTAATGATGACTTTGATATGCCTCCTTCATCCCTTCATGCCTCCTGTGATCTAAGCTTATGCCTCCATATACCTGTCCCGTGGTGTGCCTCAAAATACATATCCAGTGCCTCAAATGTGCCTCTCTTTGGTCTGGGTCTTGCTTACATTGATCAAAACAAGCATGTCATTTCTAACCTGTGATTCTTCCCAATCAGGAATTGGAGCCGCATGCCTCCAAGATGGAAGACCAATAGCTTTTGCATCGAGAGCACTCACCAAAATTGGGATTCGTTATGCTCGGATTGAGAAGGAACTAGTAGCAGTTGTGTTCTGATCACAAACCATTACCACTTGCAAATTCTCCCCAGAGCCTACAACGTCTACTCTTGCAAATCCAGCACTGTGACTTCAATCTTGTTGCCGTTATGTTATCTAGAGCAAATCTGAAGAACTCAACTGATCTCAACAGAAAGTCTGATTACGCATCACCAAGATACTTATACCATTGAAAACAAATGGTATCTAACCGACAATTTTGCACGTTAGTACCCTGCTAAGGATTAACACTGTTAACAACAGCGAACAAACAATGAGATTGTTTATTTTGCAAAAATAATAAGTTAAAATGTATAATAGAAGAAGCATATGATGTCTAAGTCAGTTAGACACCTCTTTGTCAGGTTCTAACATTCATTTCCTGCGGTACGGATCTAACTGACAAAAATGCATGTTAAAACCCTCAAGTTGTCTAACTTATACGGAGTTTGAAGTGATCTGCCTTAAGCAATTATTGTCTCCTGATCCAAAGGAAAGACTGATCGCTGCAACACCAAATGACAAGGACTGTCAGAACATCATCACAAGTCCTTCGCAGAGGATGGCCTAAACATCCAAAAGATCTACCTGAAACTTTAAATCTCTACATGCCATGAGAGATGAACTTGCAGAACTTGAGATGGTAATCACCAAAGGCGATTGCTTATTCATTCCAAAAGGCCTTCATCAAGAATTTCTCCAAAAGGCCTGCTTTGGACATCTGGGTCCGGATTCGACACAGCGAAGAGCAAAAGAACTCATGTTCTGGCCGCATCTACATTGTAGCAAAAGATCTTGCTCAGCTGATTGACGTATTCCAAGTTTGCAAAAGCACATCAAAACATCAAAAGAAAGAAACCTCTGATGCTGTATGCAATACCAACAGGCTGTGGAAAATTGTTGATTCATACTCTGGCTGGTATGAAATTGACAGCCTTCCAACCATCACCACCAAGACGGTCATACTCAAGTTAAAACAACACTTCACAAGATTTGGGGGTCCAGAAACTCTGATCTCCAACAATGGAAATCAATTCATGTCACTTGACTTCGCAAAATTCTCCAAAGTGTGGAACTTCAAGCATGTAACCTACTCACCACATTTCCACAGTGATAATGGTTTAGCCAAGAAAGTTGTACAATCTCCTACGAACCTTCTCAACAAGTCCTCTCTAGATGGCAATGGCTTTCATCTAAGTCTGCTGAATGTTAGAAATGTGCCAAGAGATGCAACACTTCCAAGGATCTTTCGTCGCAGAGATTAATGGCTGGAGGTCCAGTGGAGGCAGTAACACCAACAAAGTCCAACATCCCTGTGAGTCCAATTCTGCTTAAACCCGAAGTGAAAGTGTAGTAACTTGTAGAAGGACAACAAACTCCAAGAGTGCTTTGAAAAGCTTCTTCTTCAACTTTCGGCCATGATACAAACTGATACACCAGGTGTCGCCACGATGCAGTACACCAAACACTATAGGTCTCCACTAGGCTTACTACAGATAGACCACAAAGCTGTGCTTGACCACCTTAAAAAGATATGTCTGTACGCTAAGAAGACGCATGACAAAATGGCCAAAAAGCTTCCCAAGCTCAAAGCGGGAGACAACATCAGGCTGAAAACTAAAAATAACGTGCAAGCGCTTAAAGCAGCGCGAAATGTCAACAAAATAAATATAGCAGTTTTATATGATGTATTTATATATGTACATGTATGTATATATTAACAATAAATTTGGGCAAGGCGAAGAGTGTGAACAAGAAATTATTTGAAAAAAGAATTGTATGGACCTGAGGTTTCTTCAAACACATATTTTATTTTCCAAATATTCAAATAATGTTTATGTATGTGTAGTTACATCTATACCTCCAATGTACCACTGTGAGTGTGTGATTTAACAAACCTAATACATGTTACCTCATGATTAGGCATGCCTAATTACAGGTGTTATTAACATAGACAGCAAACCAAACAATGAGAAGCCTTTTTTATCACCTGGTTGGCTGTGAATATCACTGCTTACAGTCAAAATATCAGGGCCTATGATATTGTAAGAAATACCACCCTTCAAGGGTGATATTTTTCAACAATGGTTATGACATCACCAGCATTTCAGCTGCCTGATGACATCACAAACCAAACAATGGTGAAAACAATGGGATTGTGACGTCATGTCCATTGTTGCTCCATGGTGGCGTCACATTTTTGTAATGGCAGAAAGTAGTCTCTCTTTATAACTAAAATTTTGAGCTAAAAACAGGTGATAAAAACAAAACAACCACGCGTCAGGGCACTTCGTGATATTAATTCACACAACAGCTCGTGATATTGTTACTCAGTGACCCTGACTTGGGTTGTTTTGTTATAATATTCTTTGTCATGAACATGAAATTTCTATTTCCATTACAACAAACTAATGTAGCTTGCATAATATTTGGATTATTACACTTTTAGACTGGCCAGTTTGTGAAAAGTTGAATATCTAATGTTCTCATACAGTGTTTTCTTTTATCACTTGTCTTATATTGTCACAAATCTTGATACACTTAGGCTGTATAATTTTTTGAAGGAAATCTCTGTGGGATAATATTATGCTCCAGGTGTGCTTTGGGCATGGTCCCAATCACTCAACCATGACAGTCATGGTTGAGTGGCTCCCAAGGTCATGTATTGATGGAGCTACTGAGCGTAAAGAGGGGCAAATATATACTTAATTTGTAAATTGTAGTCACAGTTACCTTCGCTGTAGCATGAGTACCCTCCTAATACTGGAGGTAAATTTGGAGGGTACTCCTGCTATAGGGAAAGTATTATCTGCAACGTCAACTTTCTAGTGGCCCCCTCCAGAAACTCAAGAAGCTCCACCACTGCAGTACACATAAATTGATGACAACAACAAGTAGCACTTGACTGATTCATTTTGCCCCATTAGTTAGGGACCTCCAATGTAAAATATTTCCTCATTTGGAGCTTATAACACAGATCTGAGATCGTCCCTACAAAACATGTTAGGTATAGAATCCCATTGGCCCAACAATGCATTGCCCCGCTCCCCTCCGCCTTCCCAAAACAACTTTGACAGATAGAAGTCATGAGATAGATAGACGGATATAGAAATAGATAAACAGTTGGGATGTTCATTATAGCCTACACAGCACTGAAGAGGCCAGATAAACACATGGACACAGAGTGGATCCAGACTGTCACGGCTGAATGCACAAGGCAGCTACATGATCAGGCACACTGTAAACATGTACACATGCAAATTCAGCTGACCTTTGACCCCGTGAAAAGCAGCCCATTTACTTTCTTTATTAAACTTTCTGTAACAGTTGGCCACCAAAAGTTTTTCAATGCGACATAAAATTCAGATGAGGCTGTATTCCAAGTTTGAATGAGATTGGTGAGCAGGGGCACCCTAGCAGTCATAAGTTTTGGCTAAATTTCTTCAGGAAGAGCTTGCACATCGCGCTGCTAAAAAGGGCTGCCTCATGAAAGAAACGGTAATTAAAAAATACCTCGGAACCATGAATAATTATGATCGTACTGGGTCAAGACAAGCAACGGTGGTTTGTACAGAAGGAGCAGACGTCACTTACCACTTACAAGCTCTTAACCATCTGAGCAACAGCCAAGTCTTTATGCACCACCAAATCCACAGTGAACTCCGACTTATGACTATCAAGACATTTAAATGTGACCATCAAATATTTTACTGTTTTTTACGTGACTATCATCAAATTTTAATCTGAAGTCGTGAAAATCAAACAAACGAACTGTGACTATCAAATATTTTAAATGTGGAAAAATCAACGGACTTCAAATGAAAATCAATGGACTGCAGAATGCAGATGCGAAAATCAATGGACTTTAAATGTGAAAATTAACTAAATTTGAAAGATGAATTGTGACTTAAATTTATGAAAATGCAATGCAACTAAAGAAAACAATCATGATGAACATTAAAAAAAAAGAAGAAAACAAAAATTTGTATTTGTGAACCTTAAAATGCATCGACTCAAATAAAAGACTTTAAGGAAGAAAGAAGACCAAGATCAGAAGTACACATATCAACTGTATTTTTGTATCGTCAATATCATCGGCACTTTTAGATTAAGCATTTGGTTATTCTTTAGTTAGAATTTACTTTAGGTGATAAAATTTACATATATAATGTGTTCAAACATTTATCACAAGTATTCATTTACTGATATATATTTCTATATGTTCATATTAATCAATTGATATATATATAATCACGCCAATTACTTAATACTTATAACACTTAGTATTCCGATAACAGTAAGGCAATTTACAGATTTGACACTTTGGCAGCTTGCGTAGCCTTACACTGTGAACCAACCAAGTGACCTAATTAAGGATTTTTTGGTTTACATTTTGCTAGTTCTCATATATAGAGAAAACAACAAACTTTTTATTATAGCCAGTATATGGTATAAGTAATACACATACACATTTTGGAATCAATCAGTTAAGTTTTCTGGAAGATTAGGCGGTTTTAGTAAATTAAATTGCATTTTTTACTAGAATCCCCAAATCTTTTGATTGTTGAATATGTAATGCTTGTAATTTCACATTAAGATGTCTATTACATAAATACAGCATACTGGCTATGTTATGTTGTAATTGAATTGGTTTCTTGCGAAAAATTTAAGATTTTATGATTTTAAAACTAGGTGCCTTCGCTTAGAGCAAACGGTACACAGTGCTTACATTTGAGCCTCAGCTATTTCATTGTTGACAAAAAATTGAGGATGATGAAGATATGACATTTTGATTATATTCACTTCCAAAAATTAGTCTTGACAAAATGCATCTATATAAGTTCTTGAATACACTATCCTTAAATGCCCTTTGTGGTGCTGTTTTGATTATGATTTTAAAACTTCATAACAACGTGAACATGGACTGTATTTGTTTGACTCTGTTTTTAATCAAACAATTAACACAAATTTACATGGTCCACTTCATGTAGCATTGCCTGGAGTGTCGGTTGTTGGGACGTTCGCTGGGGACGATAGATAGATAGATATTTATTTCTCACCCAAGCTTGTACATACAACAACTTATATACATAAAACATCCACAGTGTTATCAGTGTAATATGCTTTGGTGAGGGGTTGCACAAGAGTTATTAAAACTATATTTAATTGTGCATCCCCAACAATTACTTACGAGGGGCGTTCAGAAAGTTCGAGGCTTTTTTTTATATGGACACTTATTTTCAATCTAGAACTATGAATTTTTCACAGGATAAAAGTCAGCATATTTGGAATGGATTTCCAAAATTTTGGACAATTTTGACATTTTTAAGTCATTCAGTGGTTGCCATGGAAACTGAAAGTTCAGCTTCTTGGGGCAGATAATACTGAAACCACTAAAGCCAACGAATTTTGACTGTGAGAGACCTCTCTCTATCACTTGCATTTGTGAGATTGACAATATTTGACACAAGAAATATAATATTAGCCTTAAAAATACTCCCAAGCTCACCAAAAGCATTGATTCATACACCTGACCCATTGAAATAAATGTTCCTTGAAGTCCTCCAAACAAAGTTCTGTGAAAGAATTTCGGTCATCCAAAGCCTCTTCTCCTCCAGTGCCTGAAACTATAGCCCCCATGGACTAAAGTAAGGGAAAACCAGGACTGATGTAAAGCAACATGTCACAGGAATAGCTAGGATGGATAATGCTGTCCATTTTGGTCCTTTGTTCATTCTAGTGAATCCATGCTTTCACAAGGCCTCATGTAGTCAAGGAAACACAGCTTTGCCTCCTGAATTTCCCTCGCCAAATCTGACATGCAGGAATGCTTTTCTACATGGGTTCAGTGTAAAAATACACACATTTGGTGTGCTTAAAAGCATATTTAGAAGCTAATACTATATTTCTTTTGTCAAATATTGTCAATCTCACTTATACAAGTGACAGAGAGAAGTCTCTCACAGTCAAAATTTCTTGGCACTCTTGGTTTCAGTATTACCTGCCCCAAGAAGCTGAACTTTCAGTTTCCATGGCAACCACAGAATGACTTAAATATGTCCAAATTGTCCAAAATTTTGGAAATCCATCCCAAATATGCTGAATTTTATCCTGTGAAAAATTCATAGTTCTAGATTTAAAATAAGTATCCGCGTGAAAAAAAGCCTCGAACTTTCTGAACGCCCCTCGTACACAGGTATGGGAAGCTTGGGAGAGTTGGGCCACTTTTTACATTCTTGCACCTCCTGCTAACAGTAATGATTATATAAACATGCTTTATGTATGTATTGTATCTTGAAATATTTCAGAAAAATATCTTTAGGTTTGCATTGATATTTGCCTAAGAACATATGAGCTACAGCCCTATGAATATTGGAAAAACTTTGGCCCAACTCTCCCCATCAAGTGGGAGACTTGGGCCATTCAGGGGAGACTTGGGCCATTGCAATATATCAGGTTCGGTAAAGCTGTACTTGAGGCCATAATATTTTTAACCTGTAGTGTGGTGGTCATAGAAGTCATTAATCCTGAATTGAGGCCTCTTGCAACTCTAGTTTGCTGTCAGACTTAAGCCTCGGACTGATGGCCCAACTCTCCCCATCTAGATTTCCTGGTATCTAATTTTATTAGACCATGAATAATTATTAAGGCCTAAAAATATTCAATCTCTGTTGAAAATTGCTCTAGACAAGTTCTTCTGTCTTAATAAAAATAAATATGGGTAAATGGAACACATGTGGGGAGAGTATTGGCCCTTTCCCAACTCTCCCCCATTCCACCATTTTTCTCTAAATCCCAATTATGACGAAACCGGTTGCCTGATAATTTTCCAAAATATGTTAATAACAACTGAATAGTCAAGCCTACCAAGCATGCCATAGAAAATTTTCTCAGTCCTTGTTGTCTGACAGATAATTAAAAACTCGTAACATGGCTCAGTTTTTCCGTTTTTCATCCAAATTTGAATTTTCTTCTCTCTAAAGATCGTGACAAGCAAATTAGCCAGAAATGTTACATCCATTGAAAGATTTTAATTTTTATAAAATTTTGGTGGCTGCAGCTTTCTCAAAAAATTTTTAGTTTCCTCAAAAATCAGGGTGGCCCAACATTCCCTGCGGCCCAACTCTCCCAAGCTTCCCCTATGTAAATCAAAAAAAAAAATAAATAAAAAAATATGCATACATAATATTATGATATGAAGAGCAAGAATATAGGAAAGGAAGTAACCTGCTGCCAGTATCTTAATATGTTTGTATTTTTTGTCTTGTGAATGACTTACTAAATGACTTAATATTTTCTTTCATTTTCAATGAATGGTGCAAGTTCAACCAGAGACCAGGTGCCTTCCCAAGAAAACAAGTGTTGTATGAGTGAGCAGTGTGACGAATCGCTCTTAGATTATTCCTGTTTCTTGTATGATAATCATGATTGCCTAGTTCGAATAAATTTACTATTCGCTCTGATAAGAGTCCATTCATGTACTTGAAAGATATTTTCACTAAGGATAGTTCAATAAGATCACTTATTTTTACAATTTTACCATGTTTGTAGAATTCACTTAATCTAACTCTTGTTCTTATATTAAATAGATTGCTGGTGTGACGATCACTGGTGTGACGATCGCTAAATTGTATGTGTCATGTGCTTTGTGGGTAGTCCTGCATCTGTATTCGCTTGGTGCAGTGATTGTGGGCATAACTGCATAATGGGGGGTTGGTGTGGGCGAACGGGGTTCCAGCCGTCGGATCTCATCACAAAGGGCTTCCATTGCATCAACCATGGAGTGGTCCTACACAGGGGGTTCACTAGTTCTACTTTTATGGCCTCCTTTTCAAAATTAAATGTAGTCTGGGGGTCTTTGATGAGGACATAGGTTCTGAGGTGTGGAAGGAGCCCATTCAATAGTGCCTGTGCGGCTGTCATTGTGTCGTCAATATGTGAGTGAGGCGACTCTCATAGTCTCTTGCTTTCTCCTCCTCGTTCTGTTTCTCTTGAAAAAAAATTCCCGATCTCAGAAAATTTGATCATGTTGGCCAGTCCATACCTTTTGGTAAAAAGTGGCTTGAATGTGGCCAGGTCAGCCTTGCTCTCTCCTTGCGAGTTGTTAAACCATACCCTGGCTCCATCCTCAAATGCCAATGGCAAGATTTTCATAGGGTCTGCCTATTTCTAAGGGCACCATATGCTGCCTGATTGTCCATGAATATTACTGGGTCCTCCCGACCTTTTCCATCAAAATATACCTTATAGGGACTTAGGTTTGTGAATCTGCCATTTCGAAATTGTCTTTAAAGTCGACCTCCATGGTCACCAATCCGAATAGTAATCCCAGTGGTGCTGACCAACAAGGCCAGAAAGAGCACAGTTATTTTAGAACTATATTAGAACCATATCACACTCGGCTCACTCGATATTATATCCTTGGTGCTAGATGCATTGTAAAGCCCAACAATTGTCACAGAGGTATAGTTCCCTACTTGACATACTGAATCCAACACTCGAAACTGTGGTTGTCAAATCAAATTCACCAATAGGAACTATATGTGATCTCAAAAATGTGTTTCTGTTGAAAGATCAGCATATCCAAGCTAGACCTGCACACACTGTCTGTGCTACCCAGGCTATTGATCCACAACAGCGGAGAGAGGAAGCTTGCAGCCTTCGTATTGATTTTTCGCAGTGTGCCAAAGACCCGTCTCAAAAGCAACAACTGCTAGAACTTACAGGTGTGATTTCACCGACAGTGAGAAATTTGAGACTAGTCTCAAGTGTAAGTTCACAGTTTTAGACCAGTCCAAAAGTTAAGCTTATGTTTGCAATGTTATTATATTTCAAGACACATGTCTAAATCAGCAAAACTGTTTCACCAACAAAAAATCCAACTCTCAACCAAGAAAGTCACAGTCCAAACAAGGCAAAATTAAGACCTGCTCTTTGTGGATGCCAAAATCACAAGGAAATCTTGCTTTTAAAACAAAATAATTACGAACCAGTTCCTACAAATAATTGGGAAATGCATGTGAAACAAGAGTTAACAAGTTATCTAGAAAAAAAAAACTAAAAAGGGAGGAAGGGATAAAAAAAAGGGAGAAAAAAGAGGAAATGGGGGGAAGTATGGAAAAAGGAGGAAGGGAGGAAGAAAGGAATAGGGAGAGAGGGAGTAGGGAGGAGGAGGTGACAGAGTAGGGAGAAGGTGACGGAGTAGGAATGATTGAATAAAATGTTCAGGCTAAAGTTGCCTGCTAATTTTGCTAACTACAGGGTCCGATGGTAGCATGCTAGGCTGCCAAATTGCTGGGTCCAGGATTTGAATCTAACTATTGCCCAGTCACCTGGACCAATGTTGGATGGCTGTTTCAGTCACCATTTGCCTCATTGCAGTGTCCTCGTACTGTCCTGATTAGCCTACCAGAAAATAATACCTGCTTGCTGAAAATCGTCTGTTGGGAGTATAAAGCTGAAACTTATGTCAGATTCTAGTCCTCTTCATGGCACACTCTCAAAAATGTCAGGACAAAATTGGTTTTTTAGATTCAAAATGGTTTTTTGAAAAACCAAATTTCAATGCAAAACCAACATGGATTTTTAAAAAAATCCATGTTGGTTTTTTGCATTGAAATTTGGTTTTTCAAAAAACCATTTTGAATCTAAAAAACCAATTTTGTCTGAAATTTTGTTTTTCAAAAAACCATTTTGAATCTAAAAAACCAATTTTGTCTGAATTTTTTTAGAGTGCACATCTGGTGAACATTGCTATTGCTATTGTTATGTCATCATTGCTTGGCAATGAGTAGCAAGCGACATTAAAGAAATCCTTCATAATCTGGAGGAAGCTCGCAAATAGCAACACCTAATTAATATCGAGGAAGCACAAGAGTGATATAAAGAGCACTCTGATAGATCTTCTTGACCTCATTTCTTCATTCCTCTCCAGGTGATCAAGTTTGGGTGTACAATGTTCATGGATGTTACTGAAGGAAGAGTTTCCAAGCTTTGGGAGAAATGGACAAGACCTTATAAACAGGGCAAAGGCCTGATACACAAGTAGGCCAAATCACACATTTCAGCTCATGTTAAGCTCTGATAATTCAGCTATCATACGTATATATAAGCCATGGTATGTGCAAATAGAATGTAGCACTATTTTGGTCAGGAGTCTAATATTATAATGACAGTAGGCCCATCAAAGCCACTACACAGCAGCCAGTCTGTCTACAAGTGGACTGCTCTTGCATTGACACTTCTTTTTCCAGCCTTGTCAGATCAGAACATATGCTGTCTTGTGTTGCCACCTAGTGACTAGTGTGCTACTCTGCGAGCTCCTGCGAGCATCCACATAATTTCAATCAGAGGAACACACACAATTTTGTCTGGAAGAAACCGGGGCTATTTCTGAGTGTGCTGATGGCCTTGTCTACTTCCTTAGAGAATGTGATTGCCGAGTGTGACTCTGGTATACATCAATGTTGAATAGAAATTTTGTGAATGTGCAATGAAATTGGAACTATTTCTTGGGACAGCAATGCTGTAGCATACAAAATCAACTTTTGTGCCAGGTGGCAGCAGCATGCAGTTGTCATTTTCACCAACTGGCAGCCAGCTGTTTCTCCGCAGGCACAGCATCAGCTGATAGCCAGCAGTCCCACGCTACGCAGCCAAAAATCAATAAACATGCTACACACACTGAAGACTGCCCCACACAGGGCGGCAATGATGAAGAGCATGATTCACAGCAGAGGCATGCTATAGACAAAATATTAGCCTCCAAGAGACAAGGTCAACGAACACTACAACTTCAAGTGGTCAACGTTGGCATGTACAGGAAAAACTGAGTGGCTTAATTAATGAAAATAAACTATTTTGATGTGAAGCATTATTGCAGATACAAAATGTATTACAGTGTGGCTTGGAATCACAATTTTTCCTACTTTTACGCCCAAGCTTCGGCCTCTGATGACACGGTCTCTAAATTATGACATAAATTGTGTAAATTTTTGTTTGTATTTTGGGGCCTCTCATGTCTTAAACTACAGTACCATGACTTCCTTGCATTCTGTTGGCACTGACACGTTCAAATCGACAAGGTAATGCAACATTTTATTTAGCATAAAATTAATTACTACAATGTTTGTAGTTAATGAAATCTTGTCATTAGGCACCATGACATTCTGCTAGCCCACCCTCCAGTCCCCCCTCCTTATAACTCAGGCCCAGTTGAAATCCTGTGTCCCTCAACCAATTCAGCACAGTAGATTGTGCACTTAACCCACTGAAGCACAAAACACCTGTAGCACTACCTACTTGACATGCTTCAGCTATCAGCAGTGTATCATTGTAAGGGGGTCACCATTTTATCTTAAGGGGGGGGGGCTTGGAGTTGTTTTGTTTTTTTTAAAAATAATTTCTAGCTCAGTCTTCGTGAAGTAGATAAATTCTTGGCAGTCTTGAAATAAATGATTTCTGGTGGGGGTTTTTATTATCAAGTTATAGATTTAGAAATGAATATTCGGGGACTTCACACGCTTGAAATAAATAATTACTCCAACCATTACTGTGAAATAAATAATTTCCGCCCAGGAAACTCCAAGTCCCCCCCCCCACCCCCGATTATTAAATGGCCGCCCCCAGTCAGTGTTGTATGGCACCGAAGCTCGGTCAGCTGCCAGCTGTACTGTGACCAGTTATGTTTCACTGTGTCTTAATACTGGCCCTGAGTTAGGGGTATATATCTAGAAATGGCAGAAGGGGGGGGGGCGGTATATCATCATTGACATGAGGTAAATCAGTGGCGTAGCTACAGGGGGGCAGGGGGGCGGTCGCCCCCCCTGGCTCCATCCTGACCAGGAAAGAAATGATTACATTGTCATCAAACGTTGCATTTTGACGATGGCGCGCCTGTGCCGCGACAGCGATAATAGCTCCCTCGACAAAAATGTTCCATTTCCATCGCTGACTTGAATATTTTGCCCCCCCTGGAAAATTTCCTAGCTACGCCACTGAGGTAAATTCTGAGAGATTTGCAGCTTTTCCTATCACCCCCATGTTAATTTTGGGCTTGAAGGGGCCATAGCTCAATGCCCCCCCCCCTAAACACATCACAGCACTGTTCAATGTAAAAATCATCACTGAACACCTGCAGCATGTACACTCATCAACCTGCACTAAAACATACTTACAGCAAATAAGTAGACTTCCCGCAGTGCTACTAATGACTGCTGTTGTTGCTGTCTCCTCAGATACACGGTTTCAATGATTCCATGTTGAATGTCAAGGTCGGAGCATGGTGCTGCCCCATGTGGATTAAGCAAGAACCAGCCAGGTGGGCTGACTGATTGGGGTAGGTCTGGAACACACAGGTCTGGGCCATCGCCATCTTTTCTTGGAGTGATTTTGGGGTGATTTATGGCTTCAGAAAAAAAAAATTAAATGATGTAGGTATCAGAAAACATATTAATACTTAAAATATTTTTATCTGGCAGATCTATTTATTTGGAAATGGCATAAAGCAAAACATGACAACCAAAGTTCGGACATTGACTTCAGGTGCTTCGGACGGACTTTTGACATATATATCTTCTTCTGTATATCATATTTCTGTTGTTTGCTCAAATTTTGTTTTTCTATGCAAATCGCCAATTCTCGACGGATCTTGCCATGCTATACATCAATCTTCATCTTTTTAACATCTCTAGAGATTTTTTGTCTTTACAGAACTATCTCTCACCTCTAACACGCTATCCACACATGCATGCTATCCACACAGCTCTCTTTTCACGTAGTACTTTTGTAGTAGTGGTAGTATGTTTTCCCTGGCCTCACAAGAGGGAGGGATCAAATAAACAATTGATCTAAAACAGCTTCATTGTTACAAATCAGGACACTGGAGAACCAACTTAACAAAACTACATAATTACAATCTTTTCTACTTTCCCCTATCTACTGGGAAATTCTAGTAAGGGACCATTCAGAATTTATGTCAAAACCATTCAGAATTTATGTCAAAATTTGATACCCCCTCCCTTAAGATTCATGTAGATTTTTAGTACCCAACCCTTAGATTTCATGTGTATTTTCAGTACCCCCCCCCCAAACATACAAAGTAATACACACATTATACTGTTATGCAAGGTCATGGGTACAGATTCGCACCATTTCGCGGACTTTTGCGTGTTATAAAGCCCTGATAAAGTGAGTGTATGCATGTTTTATAACATTTTTGTTTTGTTAAATTTTCTTAGCCCCTTGGACATGTTGTCAAAAATTAGTACCCCCCCTTGAGAAACACGTGTGAAACTTAGTACCCCCTCGGGCAAAACTCCCACCCCCCCAGTCATAAATTCTGAACGGTCCCTAAATATAAAGAATTGTCGTTCAGCGCTAAAACTTAGGGACCGTTCAGAATTTATGACTGGGGGGGTGGGAGTTTTGGCCGAGGGGGTACTAACTTTTCACATGTGTTTCAAGGGGGGGGGTATTAATTTTTGACAACACTTCCAAGGGGAGTAAGAAATTTTAACAAAGAAAAAATGTTAAAAAACACGCATAAACTCATTTTATTTAGACTTTTTTACGGGCAAAATCCGCGCTTTGACGCGAATCAGTACACTTGGCCACATGTATAGCAGTATATATATGTGTATTGCTTTGTATGTTGAGGTGGGAGGTACTAAAAATACGTGTGAAACTGAGGGTGGGATACTAAAAATCCGCATGAAACTCAAGGGGGGGGTATCAATTTTTGACGGGAAGTTCCAGAAAAACTCCCACCCCCCCAGTCATAAATTCTGAAAGGTCCCTTAGAAGAAAAAAAAACATTTTTTAACATTTTTTCTCAATATTACAAAAAGTCAAGAATATCTATCAGTAAAACCATGAAAAGGCACAGCTATACCACATAAGTCATATTTGTACCAAACTTTATCCATGTACATGCAATAGTGACCAAGTCTTGGGCCAGAAACAAAAAAATAATTTTTTTTGGTTATTTTTTAAAGGCAGAACTAGACCTTATAGGCCATATGTGTACCAAACTTTATCCATTTACATGCAATAGTGACCGAGTCTTAGCCCGAAAACCAAAAAATACATATTTTTCTATTTTTCCTCTTTTTTACAAAAAGTATAGAATATCTATCAATGAGACTATCAAAAGGCACAACTAGACCATATAGGCCACATCTGTACCAAATTTCATCCTTGCACATGCAATAGTGACTGAGTTTTGGCCCGGAAATGAACAAAAATAATTTTTATATTTTATTAATTATTTCAAAAAGAATAAAATATCTATCAATCAGACCAGCAAAGGACACAACTAGACCATACAGGATATACATGTATGTGTACAAAATTTCATACATGTACACTCAATAGAGGCCGCGCACTGGCCCGGGAACGATCAATCCGCTCGCCGCCTGAACGCTCCGCCCGCCGCCATCCCTCCCGCCCGCCCCCCATCGAAATTATGCTGTTCCATAATTTTCTTCAATTATTTTTTATCTACGTTGGAATTCATAGGTTTTTGCAGCAGTAAAATAATTAAAATTAATATTTGTATTTATACTTTCAATGATATCAAATCAAGTCATCAATTGGAGTATCATTAAAAAATATGTCAATCATAAATTATCTTTGTTGCCACTTGCAAGGTATCATTGTGCTGCAGTTGAGGTTAGAATGCTTATGCTCTTTTTCTATACATTATTTCTTAGTAAAAAATGTTTTATGTAATTTAATTAATCATAAACATATTCGCAAAATGCCTTAGAAGTTGGTCAAAATTCGTGACAGTTTTGTCCAGAAGATAAAAGTAACTAAAAGTAATCTAACTAGTAATCTATTAGTTACCTTGCTTTCACTATTAACTCATACTAGACTACTTTTTTCAAAAAGTAATCTGTGATCAGTAACTAGTTACTTCCATAGACGTACTGCGCACGCAATTTTTGGGGGAGGCGAGCAACAATTGCCGGAATTTCAAGATCCAGATTTAATGCCATTTCACATAAAATTGCCTGGAAATCATTCTTTTTCAACAGTTTTTATCTTACAATCTGGCCGAATTTTTTAGCCTTTTTGCCCGAATCTTACTGTTTCCCAAACTTGTGTGGGGGGCGATCCCCCCCTGCCTCCCCCCCTTCGATACGCCTATGGTTACTTTTAACTTAGACAACACTCTAAATGCCATGAATAGGACCTGCTCAAATTTGAATTCAGTTTATTGGACCATTTTAATACATGTATACATGATGGCCACTTGCAGCTGAATATATGTATACTAGCAAGAAGCAAGCAGGGCCATTTCAGCATATTTTTGGCCCCGGGACTAACTGTTTCTAATGGGCCCTCAGGGTCCCCACGGGCCCGAAAGCTCTCTAAAATCTGAGAAGTATGTTCTCGTGCCAGTTACGTGACACACTTCTACTATTGCCACTCTTTTCAGCTTCAACATGAGCCCCCAAGGTCATGGGCCACACAACGAATGCCTGTTTGCCCCAAAGTTAATACAACCCGGTAGCAAGCAGAATACTCTTCCCTTTCTTTTCCGTCATAAAAACGTTACTATTATGCTGCGGGTTTTTAAATTATAAAAAAAACACCATGATGCATGGGCCTATTAATAGTATTATGAATGAAACCCAACATATGTTCCTTTAACTGATATGACTTTTTTGGAAAGTCTATTCCTCAAACGAAATGCATTTGTCTTTATGTTTACGTCATTTTATGTTGAAGAAAACTTCTCCATATTGTTGATTTTACATAGAAAGTTATGGTTGAGGAAATAAATATTTTTGAGTTTGAAAAAGTTGGCAAGAAGGAAGAGATATTTTATAAAGGCTTTGCTCTTACGTCTTCAAGCCAAGTAAGAGGCAAACAGAATACATATTTCAGTGCCATAGAAACTCTGCCTGATAATATTTGAATTCAAAACAACTTTTAAAATATATTTATGAAAATCACATATGTTCATATACTATATTAACTGCACTGTTAAAAAATAATTGTCAGATTACAGATATTTCGGGAAATTTTTTTTCCAGAGGTGTCAGTAATGTTACAGAAAACCATTTGTGTGTACACTGGATATTTCTGTAATCACACAGGCAGTGTCTGTAGTGAATTTTCTGTACGATTACAGAAAAATCAGTCATACATCAATGACTTGTGATAGGTGTCACAAATACCAAAACTGAGATTGACAGTTTAATTTGTGCTTCAGTTCACCATGAAATCAAACCTTAATCTACTTGTAAGTTTAAAGGCTCTATATTATACTTTTCATTACGAAACTCTCTAGGACTTTAAACAATGTCCACCGAGGCACGAAAAAAATAGCAAGGACTCTGAAGGAGACCCTGCTTTCAATTTATCTTTTTGGCATTCTTCAATGAATTATTAATATTTTAAAATTTACTTTTAATCCACAGGTACAATACTTGAACTAGTACTGATGAAATTTGTCATTTACTAAATAAGCAAACAAAGCTTCCAAACAAATGTAAAGAAAATATTTTGCAATTGCATCTCCCTACATCCCTCCCCCTACCAGAAGAAATTTTTTTAATTGTGTTATTCTTAAATGTCAAGACACATTTCCCTTCAAACTAATTATCAAGTAGGCCTACTAAACGGAATGGAAAGTGATGGAACAAATTGGACTTTTTCATGCCACTAAAAAATACTTCTGTAAGCAGTTGTGGAGTGGACAGAAAAGTTCAGTCACACTAAAATACCATTAATTTGGCATGGGTGACTGGACATTATTATTCCAACCAGAATTTTCTTGACACCGACCCCCCCCCTTCCTGCGCCTGCTGACCCGAGGTTTGATTCCTTTTCTGTTGAATCACCAGTACATACTGTGGACAGCAGTTTCAACCACCATTCACCTCATTGCTGTGTCCCTACCTAGCCTACCAAACATTAATACACAAGAAAAGCTGAACCATTTTAAGGAGGACGGAAGGGTGCTGTAATTTGCTTTACAAAAGGATGGATTGCAAGCAGTTCAATGATTTAAGAAATGGAAACACTTTTTATATTTGTTGGAATTTTTTCACATCCAGGATGATTAGCAACTTATCCATGTTAGTTTTGGGCTTGAAACCATAAATACGTAATGGGATAACCAGGGGGAAATTTATATTTGTTGGCCTGGACCCCTGGGACTTTTGCGTCATGACAGCATATTTTGCATGAACTGCATCTCAAATATTGCTGGATCTCCCTTTGACTGCAGTTTCATAATGTGCTGTAGGCCTCAATAGCCATTTGTAAACTTGTGCTTATGGTGGTGAACAGATTTTTTATTTTAACAATATTTATAAACCTAAAAAGACTTTCAGGACTTTCAGGACTTTTAGTGGAGCAAGGGACTGTAACCACTCAGTCAACCAACTTTGCAAAACGTACTGTTTAATCAGTTCCCAAGAAGTTAAGCAACAAATTGCAAGTTCTGGTAGATTAGTTTGTTCATTATCAAGCAAAAATTAATGGTGGAGCAAATAAAAACGTGATGTCTACTGGGCATAAATAGCATATATTTATTGCCAAAAGTATTGTTTCAAACTCTGTTTAACAGATGTTGCTGAGGAAGAGCCCGAATCGGAATGATAAGGAGAATCATAAAAAGAGTCATCAATCATAAATTTGATTAACACATGGCTTCAATAAATTCTCAGATGTATGGCATGCTAATTACCAAACTACCTTTTTATTCTTCAGGCATCAGTAGTGACATCAACCTTGCCATTCTTCTGAAGCAAGTTCGATGATAATTGGAACTTCACATGTTTACGACTCTAGAAGCCATATTTCTGACAGCACTGACATATACACCCTTTGATGAGACTCACATGCTCCATAGCATTTTCCATTTCTTAAAAAATCATCTTTCAGCAAGATAAACATGTTTATCTCTTTATGACATACACCTCCAAAAGCGGAAGCATACAATATCTTGTCGTTTAAAAATATTTTGCAAGACTTTATTGAAAAATAATTCAGGTGAGTAAATATGAAATCAGGTTACTAAATACAGCTTCTATTCAAAATCTATATTGTAAAAAAACACTGCACAGTAAACATAGTCACTCTCAATAATAACACAATGTACAAATCATCAATTGCATGACATTAATAGAACCCGCAAGAAAATTGGGACAGCATTATCATTATATCAACTGTCACTTTCTTTTGCTGTGTTGCCATTTCTGAGTCTGGGAAGAGGACGAGTTAGCTCAGTCAGTTGTGCGCTCAGTTGCCAAACGCTGGGTCCTGGGTTTGATTCACATACTGGCTGAGTAACCTGGATCTATCTTGGCCAGCAGTTACAATGTTCCTATCCTTATTCCAAAGTCTTCCCATAAATACAGGACGTAAAGCCTCAATCATCCATTGTCGTGGTACTTCTGGTGTATCTCTGAAAAGAAAAACCATAAATAATAACTACACAACTAATCTTATAAATGATTTTTATGGTAACTGTTTTTGTTTTCTCATCAACCAACCCAATCACTTCAAATAGGCCTTCTTCGACTGTGATAGAAATCATACTTAACAATTTTGATATTAACATAATTTTGTAGTCCACCAGGACAATAAATAACTATATTGTTACAAATTAGTTAACAAATTAACAAGTGAATTTTTTCCTTGCTCAATAATTGCTTACTGAACTGCTTTTCCATGATATCAATCACAAAGTCTATTTGTACGTGAGCAAACTTAATTATATACCTAAATTTGCTAAATCAATCATAGAAGAGAAAAACCAGTAATAACAATTGTTATTTCGATGCGAAGTCTTTTTTTGTTGGGCAACAGTGTGTAGGGAAGTTACAATTAACTTTGTTTTCAGACATTAAAACTCCAACCTTCACTGTTTCTCAGGTCCTCATTTTTGCTTCTTGGATTGGGTCATAGCCATAGGAGGGGAGTCGATTTTTCATGCAGTTTTAAGCAGAAAATTTTGGAAGATCAATTTTTGGGCAATTTAGGCAATATTTTTTGGGCAACACCCCAAAATTAAATGACCTCCTTCACCTATGGACTGCGGAGATTGGGGTCTTGTTCCATTTTTAACATTTTCACCATACTGCCTCAATTACAGCATTGTCTAAATATGTAAAGTAAATTAGAAGTAATCAAGAGCAAGGGATATGGCCATAGGCCTAATCATGCATTACTGGTGGTGATTGTTTCACAACTTGTCATGAGGTGGGTTAAAATGTCCCACATCATTGGCAAGTTCCACCCACTTTATTAAGACAAAAATCTTGCACTGTACCTTTTAATTTATACCCCTCACTTGTATAATGTTTCTTTGACAAGCTGATATATTACTTAAAACTTATCAATCAATGATGCCATGTACAAACAATAAAATCAAATGTGGCAGACACTAGAATTATGAGTTTCTTTGGAAGTTTGAATAGCACATTTGACACAAGTTCTTTTTAGTCTCACCCATTTCACATCATGCCAAAGGCAAGTCATAGCAGTTAGCAAAACTATTGTGAGAAATAAATCATACTAAATAAGCTGCCACTAAAATCATGCCAAAACTCCTAAATTAAATTTGACAACACAAAATTTCAGATAGGCATATGTTATCAACAATGAGCCAGATCGACATAACTTGATAGTATTAATCATTATATTGTGCAAATGAGAAATATTATTGTCAATCCTCACTTCTCAGCACATCAAGTTTTAAACAATAAAGTAAATTTTAAAATTAAGCTTTTTGCATTATAATATTTACCAGTGTTTATTATGTTGCATAATAATGCGCACAGATGTCACAACATTCTTTACTCTTTTTTTCACTGCAGCTTTGGGTGGCACAACTTACCCCAATCTCCCCTATGTTGATTGGCTACTTCTAAATCGTTCATATAATTTTTCAAAGTTTCATTTAAGCAAATGCACCCACAAATTAGCACTTGCATGGTAATTAGGTAAATCTAAAATACTACATTTGCATTACATGCATCTTTATCTAAAATAAAGAAATCATCTCTTACCTTTCACTGTTCTCAGCTGTTTAGATTGTTAAGTACAAATGAATTCTTCCAATGTTGATTTTATGATCCTTTTTTGTGTTACAATTCAGTGGTGTGATTGGAAAAACTGTCACAGAGATTACTAAATTGTGAAACAACAACACCTCATTATCAATGGATGAGGCATTTCACATATCTGTACATATACTTGTCAAGCCGGTACTTGTACAGATTTACATGTAGTTAAGCACAGTACAGAAATGTTCTGTTGGCAATGTGCCAACAGAGAAGAGTCTGTAAGCATTACTGAACTTACAGATATCCAACAGGTTTTTCTGTAGTCTAACAGAATTTTTTGTACCTGTACGCAAAATTTTTAACAGTGTGATATGACTTTTCTGGAAAGTCGATTCCTGGTAAGAAAAGCTTAGTCTTTATGTTTGCGTCATTTTATGTTGATGAAAAGTATTCTATATTGTTGTTTGACCTAGAAAGTTACACTTTAGAAAATTTTCTTTTTGGTTTTTAAAAAGTTGGAAAATGAAGCAATTTATTTTATGCAGAGAATAATGATTAAAATTTGTGATTAAACAAATTCAAAAAATATCACAAACTTCATATTGCTTTAATTGTCATGGTTTAAATTTTCAAACATGGGACCAGAAGACAATAAGATTTTGCAATGCAGTTTCAAGGACCACTATGAGGTTAATGAATAGCTATTAAAATACTTACAAACATGACGTGTAACAAGAACAAAAAATATATGAGAAAACGACAGGGACATTTTTATCACTCGTGATTGATGGCAATAGGTCTTATTCAGTCATCATACAATTAGTATAAAATGAGCTCCGCAACCTCAATCGAATCAGTGCTACTGAAGAAAACCTCAGACATGAACTTCAAGACTTGCTTTTTGGCAGCAGCCATTCTGTGCTTAGCAACCGGCTTAGCAACTGGCTTAGCAATGGCATTGTCACAAATAGAAAACTTCGACAACCCAGGTCGCATTCCTGGCGAATACTTGATCACTCTGAAGCCAACAGCTCAGGATGCCAAGGCTGACTATGTGAAAACTGTAACTGATAAGATCACTGACTACACTGATGCGGCTATCCTCAACACGTTCACTAACCTGAAGTCTCCTGTCCTCCATGTGAAGTCTCAGGACATTGACATCAGCAAAGCATTTGACATTCCAGAAGTTGTACATATTGAAGCAAACGTGCGCGAAAAGAAGACTCAACAATGCTCAGTCCAAGAAAGTGGCGGACAATACTGGGGTCTCAGTAGAATATCTTCCCGTCCCAGTCCAGATTTCAGTGAAGCTACTTTCTCTTACCTGTTTCCTGGAGGTTCTGGTGTTCGTATCTTTGTACTTGACACAGGTATCAGAACAACTCATTTAGATTTCGCCCAAGGTAGATCAAGATTTGGCACCAACACCATCGGCGGAAGTGACGATGACAACAATGGCCATGGAACCCACTGTGCTGGAAAGGCAATTGGTTTGAACTCTGGAATTGCTCGAATGTCGAGTGCCACTGCTGTTAAGGTTCTTGATGATAACGGATTTGGAACCACGGACTCAGTCGTTAGCGGCATAGACTGGGTAATCAATGAAATGCAAGACAGAAGTGATCGGGCTGTTATAAGCATGTCAATCGGAGGTAGTCCTAGTACAACTATTGATGCTACTGTTGCTTATGCCGTCTTTGTAGGCATTACAACTGTAGTTCCTGCCGGTAATGAAGGCATAAATGCCTGCGATACAAGCCCTGCTAGAGAACCACAAGCGATCACTGTGGGAGCAACCAACATTGCTGATCAACATCGCTTCAATTGGGGACCATGCATTGATATCCTTGCTCCAGGAACAGGAATCTTGTCTGCCTCCTCCATTGGAGACCTACAATACACTCTTAGGTCCGGGACAAGCACGGCTTGCGCAATGGTGGCTGGAGCTGCTGCAGTCTACCTGTTCCAGCATCCAAATGCATCTCCTGATGAAGTCAAAAACGCACTGATCAGCAATGGTAGTGAGGGGTACATAGATGGAATTGGTGATTCAGGAACGCCCAATATCCTTCTTTACGCTGATTGTGATTGGTAAAATACGGACTGTTTTAAATTGACTCCAAAGAGAAGCTTTCTATTAGGGAAAAAATATCATTGCGGTGAATGCAACATTTGTCTTGATATTGATAACCTGGAAATCGAATGCACTGATTAAAAAAATCGAGAGTTTTTTTTTTCTTTCGGAACAAAAAATACAAATAGATTTGTTGTGATATATGTCAGACAATTAAGAGATTAAAACTTCGATGCTACAAATGCCTTGTGTTTCTTTTGCTTATTTTATTCAAAATATTTATTATAGGTTGTTCTGTAAAAAAGCATCATACAAGATACACATATATTATATATGATTATTAAGTGAAGGTTCTGATAATTACCTCGAGTGCATAAACATGCATGACTGACCTTTCAACAGTATTACAGATGATTTCATATTTGTAGACTTTTCTCAAATAACAAAATATTTAGCAAAATTTCTGGTCTGAAATCAGAAAATCCTGCCAGGTGATTGGTCAAATTGACCATTGCCTGTCACTTTTTTCAGCTTGCTTCAAGCAAGTGATGTGAGCAGGAAAAATGATGTCATAATTTTGACCAATAGTAGACAGCAAAGGCCAACTTGGCATTATGGCAGTTGTTCACACATGTCAAACCGCAATCCACATGAACTCTTTCACTTCTTCATGAACAGTTGTATTTCACACTCCTGTGTACAACTGTTTCAAGCTGACTCTGAATGGCTTCACATCTATTTACACTAAATTATCATGCACCAATTTTTCACACATGTTTCAAGTGGGTTACTTATTACTCACAACATGTGTAAGGGGGGTATGAAATTTTAATAAAGGAAAAGGGGACATACTAAAAATCCACATGGAATGTATGAGAGGTACAAATAAGCATGAAACCAAAGGGGGTATACATTTTTGATAGAAAGTTCCAACAAAACTCCCCAGAATCATAATTTCTGAATGGTCCATCAGGACAGGATGGTAGCCCAGTAATGTGGTCAACATTCATAAGAAAATCCCTGTGGGAATCAGATCAAGGACCCTGTGATTGGTAGCCCATTGTCCTGCCGTCTGAGCTGAGCCCCTCTTCTGAGAAAATGTTACATTTAAAAAGTACATGGTTATTTTCTGTATAAAAAGTCATTGCATGGATCACCTGATCCTAATCGTCTGAATGCACAACATTGGACTTGCAGAATGTATGTACTGAAAATGTGTGAAACACAAACTGAAACTCTCACTTGAAACTGCTGTAGCAGATGACGAAAATGCTTCTCCAATCAACCACTAGGGCTCTGCCCACCCTTCCCAGCATCCCCTCCTAGAATCAGGGACTCTCACCTAGGACCCAGGCTGACAAGAAGTGCATAGACTCTCTCCACAGAACTTAAGGTATATTCAACCTATTTTCTACATCTGGTGCCAGAAGTGAAAGCTGAGCCCGGATTTCTGACCTTCCTGACACTGCAACTGAGTTTGTGGAGTTTTCAGGCTTGTGAGAGTTCAAACAGTAAATGAAATCATTGTTTACATGTGATTTTGTCAAAGAGTTTGACAGCTGATTTGTGGCAGATCAGCATTGGCGCGAATTTGGCTGCTTGGTAAATGCTTATTGCATAATTGCTATTAGGCATTGTGGCAGTTGAGTTCTTTATAAAATTTGTAGATTTATATTAATAACTTAGTGTAGAATTTTGTTGATTGCTGTTGGGTAACTGCTGAAGGCATAAAGTACATTTTGGCAGTGTGACAGCCGATCAGTGAAATTGATTAACTGTGATAAAGAGTAACACTACATTTAGTTAGTCTACCATTAAATACTTATATTTTGTGTTTAAATTATCAAATTAGCCAAACATTTAGAAATTTAATATTGTTCTAGGTGTTGTTTGATATATTTAGAGGTGTAAAAAACTTAGAGCTTTTCAGTTTTTGTAGAATCAGTCAGCAGATTTACACTTGACAATTGTTGAGAGGTGTGAAAGCTGACTATAACTTACAGACTCAAGAGTTCTTTTACACTTTAACAAAGCTAATATTTCCTGTTAAAATAGAAAATTCTCCAAAAATTAAACAGAGGAGAGTGAATACACAATTTACTTAGAAGTATTTAAAAAATAATAATAATAAATTCTAATTTTCAATTGACTTAGTGTGGGACTAGTGAAATCCTGTTGGGACATTTTGGGAAACTCTCAAAAGTGGGCTTCAGGTGTTTAACTGGTTGATACACACTGGGACAACCAAAAGTGGTTATTAATTAAGTTAATACTTAAATTTAACATTAAGTGGACTTAGGAAAATTTGCACTTTGACCTGCATTGATATTTAGGTGTGAGGTACAGGGAGGCTCCAGTGAATTTACTTTTCTGATTGGCCATCTCTGGGCTCCCATTGTCATTGCTTGCTCTTTGTGAATAAAACCTAAGTTTACAAATTTAAGATATTTTAATTAAGTTAATAGAAGTTAAGTTTAACTTATAAAATTTGCACTTTGACCTGCATTGATATTTAGGTGTGAGGTACAGGGAGGCTTCAGTGAATTAATTAATTAATTTTTCTGATTTGTCATCTCTGGGCTCCCCTTTGTCATTGCTTGTTCTCTGTGAATACAAAATAAGTTTATAATTTAAGTTAGTTTGATTAACTTAATAAACTTTTAAGTTCAACTTATAAGTAGTTTATATACTTAGTTAATCTATATACTTAGGTTAATTTATTACTCAGTTTAATTTATTACTTTGTTTAAATTAAGAACTAACTTGGTTGGTCCGTGGGCTGTTTGTCTGTAGCTTTTGTTGCAGGTGGACCTCACCGGTGACTGAGTTTAGTTACAAATAAATATTAAAACTGAGTTAATGATTTAATCAATTTTAAGTTAGTAGTTAAGCTACAGTACTTGCTCTTGGTGGGGTGAGGGGGTGGTACATGGTACCCGGCTTTGGCCGGGAGATACATGTACTCCTTGTCCTACTATAAGCTAAATAGATTAATCATAACTTCAGTAGTTAACTAGTAGTTACTGATTAAGTCTTAGTGGACACCAGTATTGAATAATTGTGTCCGTATATATATGTTGTAAGATTCTTGTGACAATTGTTGTGCTGTACTAGTTAAGATTCTATCTATTTAAGATTCTCTCTAGTTAAGTGACTAACACTCACACTTCTGCACTTAGTATCGATACGTATCCGACTATCCGTAATTATTATCATCGGTAAGCGATACAATCTTAATTGGCCGCGTGGTCTTTGGGAGCGGCCGGTACAGTTGTTAGTTTGTGTTAGGGGCAGACCAATTTTCAGTATAGTGGTCTGGTACCTTACGAGCATTACATAACTGTGCAAAGTGATGCCCGAAGCCAACTTGAACACTTGATTTATTTGAGTATCGTGTATTTTGGCTGTGAAACTCGTCTCTACGTCTGCTGTATTCAGTTGTGGAAGATTGACTGGTGTTGTGGTTGACATCGTGTAGGACCATCGTTACCATTAGATGGGTATAGTCAACCTTTATACAGCCACCGAGAAACAACTCCGGACTCTGCACAACGTTGGACCAACCACTGCAGCGAGGATAATATTCTTGCGCGGGCAGGGCCCCCTTACCTATCGGAACCTAGCTGCTAACTCTAGGGTTCCTGCAGGAAAGTGGGAGTCTTGGCACCGCCGCGCCAAGGTTTCATTTGACATGGAGGATACTGTGCCAAAAGATTCCCCAGCTGACAAGATGGACCCGGCGCAACAACTGATGTCACAGCTGCATTTCAACAGAAAGACTTTGAAGAGGAAGAATCCAACAAGGATGCTGTACCTGATCAGAGGCCGTCAGCATATGAAGATGGAGAGAAGGCAGAAGGTGGACAGCCACCCCCGTTAGAAAAAGTTGGCCATGATGATGTCTTGCAGATGTTCCTCGGAGGCGATAAAGGAGTTGGAGATAGCGATATTGGTGCTACCTCGATGAACTCCAATGGCCTATCCATGGAGGAACTGTGTCAGAGAGCCTTAAGAATGAGCCAAGATGCAGAGCAGCAAGTCAACCAGAACTTCCAACAGCAACAATGGTGGCAGAAGCAACAAGAAGCCAACCTCAGATCCTGGGAGAATGAGAGGGAAGAACAACAACAAGGCAGGCAGGATCACATCGGGAAGCAGCTGCACATAAGCCATGTCCGGAATGAAGAACAGATCGAGAGCTTGAAAGATCATTTATGCCAGTTCGCTGACCGGCAGAAATTGGAGAGTGGACAGTTCGAGGAACACAGACGGAGGGAATTGGTTTCCCATCGGCAACTGATGGAGGACTGGAAGGAAGAACAGAAGCAGGACATGTCACAGCTCATCACCAGATATGACGAAAAGTATGATCATCTCTCTGAAAAACTGGATCACTACATGGACCACATCATCAGAGCGGTACGACACTCCAAGAGACGGTCATCTAGAAACAGCTCTCGACATTCTGGCCAATCCCCACTGTCCAATGATTCATCCTTCACCGACAACACAGACAGCTCCATGACAGATTCTCCAAATTCAGCAAAGAATGTCATCAAGGAGCCTAATCGGAAACTGAAAAAGATGGGAGGTAGCCAGAAGGTGACAGAGTCAACCCAGGAAGGATCATATTTCCAACTTATGGCAGAACAACCTGCGGATGAAACCCACTCCTTTATTCCCATGGCCACAAGTGAGAAGCGACAGGATGAGGGCATCCCATCAACATCAGTAAAGCGGCTAAAGCCAGCAGACCTCTCAAAATCACCAGAGAGTGAAGAGGAATTGAAGTTGCTCCAAGGGCCAAGTCTGCAACAACCACCCCCAGATGACGAGTCTCACAATACTACAGTGGAATTCAGGAACATCACAAAATCAATTCCTGCCAGCCGGATCTATGGACAAGATGGCCTCAGCGAAGTTATCTCTACAGTCACTGGTGCAGCAGGTGACAGACCACAAGATGAGATTATGGCTCCTGGTTTGGTAAATATGGGTCAGACGGGAGGTCCGGTGGAACTTGTTCATTTTTCTGAAAATCCACCTGGTGCCTCTCGGGCAACCAAGATGGCGCCAAGTTACATGTCCTTCAAGGAGGCATCACTCAGCTGGGAAGATGAAATGCCTGAACTGATCACAGTGAAAGGAAAAACTGTCATCTCCCAGGCTGGTAACCAGACAGCACCCCAAATAGAGAAGCGAGCTCCACTGGATATTTTCCCTGCACGGCACGGAATCAAGCAGCCACCGCCAACAACATCTACGAAGGAGGTGCCAGCAACTTTCCAGCTGCAATATGGTAAATCCCCTACAGAGATGCCCCCAACGAAGGAGGGAAGGGAGGAGAATGGACACCTCAACAAGCAGAGACAGGAAGACAGAGGACGTCGGAGGCAGAGAAATTTGGTGACCTGAGGGAGCAAGTCCCACCGCAACTGCATGCCTCATATCAGGCTCCCAAGACTACTTGTGAAAAAACCCCACAGAGCACATCCCAACAAAATGCCTTCCAGCCTCTTCCGCAGCAAGCTTCACATCAGCAGGCGCCTATCCAGGCCCCAGGGAAGAAGCCGCCTCAGCCTTCAGCACTCCAGCCTGATTGGAGCAGGATACCTGAAACAGCTCCCCGACAACTGCGACTGGTCCAGACACCTGCAAGCCAACCCCAACATGGAAGAAGCCAAACCCAGCAAAACATTAAACTTCAGCGACCGCGACAATGGATGATGGCAAGGGAAAGGAGAACACCAGTGGATAATAATAATGAAGTGAGACAATATCAACAGGCTGCCAAGATACATCCATCCACTATGGCACAAGGACCATCTCCATATCATCCAACTACTGGGTATAGTCTGCATGTGGATGCTCCAAGAGTAGAGGAACAGGCTAACCCACAGCATGGAAGTCACTGGCAGCACTCAGAATATAGCCAACCAACTGGAAATGGACAACACGCAGGCTACAGTCATCCAACTGGAGACAGCCCGCACTCAGGGTACCGACAACTGTGGACACAGCACCAAGAATCCAGCTAATCAACTGGATATGGGCAGCATCCAGATTTCAATCCACAACCTGGACCACGACAGCAACCTCTTTACCGGTTGCCCTTTCAACAGGATCGCCATGTCAGACAGCCCCTCCCAGCCCATTGCCAGGGACCCCAATATACCAGGCAGCACATCCCCAATGGAATGAAGGACAACAGTGGACTCCTCTTTATGCATTTCCGACGGATGCTGGTGAGCTGAGCGATTCTTCGGTTGATGCACTGGATAACATAGCAGCCCAGGACCCAGCTCAATCAGGCTACGGTGGTAGCCGCAGAGGTCGGCCAGACTTGATACGCCTTCCAACCCACCAGACGCCTAAATTTGACGGAACTATGGGTGAATGGGACACTTTGCCTTTCAATTCACAAATACGAGTGAATATTACCCACTGAACAAGAGATCAAAGCTGCAGCAACTTAAAAGCTGCCTAACTGGCAAAGATGTCAACTTGGGCGAACCCTGTCTCCCACGAGTTCCACCAGCTACACAAGATTGAGTGCTCAACTACGAGATCGCTTTGTGTGGACCGAAAGGGCAGAGGTCATCCGCAGCGGTTTACATGATGTCAAGCAACGGGTGGATGAAGCTGTGGACGAGTATGCTGATCGCATACAATCCCAGGTTGCCCTTGCTTACCAAGGCCAAAACCAAGGATTCATTGACATGAAAGCTAAAGATGCCTTCATCCGTGGAGTTTGTTACGGCAATGCAGCTCTGGAAGCGTCAAAGACACATCCCCAGACCATGAGGGAAGCCCTGATGAGCATGAAGCAGTATAGCGTACTTCTGAAAGCCATCTTAGGGAAACCTTCCATCCCTGCTGCAAGGCACGAGTCCTTTGGAAATGAATCAACAGTCCGACACACCTCCACTCTTCCACAACACCACAGAGAAATCAGAAGGAATCGAAGGCTGTACAAATGGGACCGATGAGCGCTAATGAGCGGTACGGTTCCCGACCAACTTCAACCAGACACAGTCGCCCCATGGTCACCAGGTCACAGAAATAAGCCATTTCATGACCGATGCTACAATTGTGACCAGACCGGACACTTCCAGGCTGAGTGTCCCATGGCTTACAACCCAAAAGCCAGTGGACGGTAGTAGTCGGTCAGACTACCGTCCATGGCCCCATGTAGACCGCCCACCAGACATCTTACCTTCTGCAGGCTGCCAAGGACTGACAAGGGCCGCCCTGATAAAGCTAAAAGACCTAAGAACGTTAGAGGACATCAACACCGGAGTCTCCCACTATGTACAGAGAAGTCCACATGCTTTCCAAAGACAAAACACGAGGCACCGTCTTCGGTGGCATGACTGCGACATCCCAAGGATTACAACAGGGACACTTGGTTCTCCGCCCAGCTTCCCCAGCGTCAGTAGCGCATCTCCATGGTGTTGGTGTTGCCACCTGCACTGTTCGTACATTTTGGAGCAGCGCCGTAGGCACCATACCATTGGACTACTGCATTACCTCTTGGGGTGTCGGGTAGACTTAATGCGATGCCTCTCCAGCTTTGGACATTTATAAATCGCTGGTACTCCCTGGATCCACAACGGAAGGACACAATACAGCTCCCTACCTGGGGAGGTCCGCTCAGCTGATGCAACTGTCTGTTGGCCCCGCATCATCAAGGCGTGACTTGTACCAGGTACCGGAGGTTCAGCCAATACAAGGTTTGCCATCCATCAATGGTCCTTGAGACAGCACAGCATTACGTCCCTCACTTCTTCAGGATCCTGATGAGTTAGCCAGCATCACATCATCTGCTTGTTCCTTCCAGGGACTGATTCATTGTAAATATTCGTTGTGACCATCTGTAAATATTCATCGTGGACAGAATAACGGATGATGTACATAGATTAGGAAATGCACGAGGAAAATCACGGGGAACTGTTCACTTCACCTCCTGGCCTGCACTTGCCTCTAAATAGCCCACACTGGTGCTGATGGGGCGTAAAACACAAACTCACTCACTCACTCCTGGCCTGCACCAGTTCTTCACAGCCAGGATTGAAAAACTCACTAATCACGATAGAAACAATTTGATTGGATGACTGCAAGCCAGAGATAATGGGGGAGAGTGTAGCAGATGACGAAAATGCTTCTCCAATCAACCACTAGGGGCTCTGCCCAACCTTCCCAGCATCCCCTCCCAGAATCAGGGACTCTCACCTAGGACCCAGGCCTGACAAGAAGTGCATAGACTCTCTCCACAGAACTTAAGGTATATTCAACCTATTTTCTACACTGCTAAAGTCAGTCCCTGTTTAGAGATCAATGGCTTACAGATGATTTCATATTTGTAGACATAAAGACTGAAAGTGATTTTTTTTCTAGGACATGTATTCAATAGGGAAAAGTGACATCAAAAAAATTATGACATCACTGTTCCCCATAGGATAACATGTCCTAGAAAAAAAATCAAATTCAGTCCTTCTGTCTACAAATATGAAATCATCTGTAAAATGCCATGGTCACCCATGTTAAACGCTATGTCACTTTTGAGGAGAGAGTGGTGTCATACATTCTCTCGACCAATGAAAATTGCAAGAAAAATGATGTATTTTCTACCTCAAATGTCTACAAATATGAAATCATCTGTAATGAGACAAGGTCTCTGTTTCATAAATTGATGCTTTCACTTGCAACTCTCCAGGGGCGTAGACTTACAACTCTCCAGGGGCGTAGACTTACAACTCTCCAGGGGCGTAGACTTACAACTCTCCAGGGGCGTAGACTTACAACTCTCCAGGGGCGTAGACTTACAACTCTCCAGGGGCGTAGACTTACAACTCTCCAGGAGCGTAGACTTACAACTCTCCAGGGGCGTAGACTTACAACTCTCCAGGGGCGTAGACTTACAACTCTCCAGGGGCGTAGACTTACAACTCTCCAGGGGCGTAGATTTTTCATTTTTGTGGGGGGGGGATGATTTTGGGGATCGCAAACTTCGCGCGTGGCCCAATGGGCCGAAAGTCGCACAGCGGTAGATTTAGAGGGCCACTCTAGGGCCTAAAAGCCAATATATAACAGATTATCAAAGGTTAGTTTTGAGACTTTTTTTTTCACACAACATGCAACTGGCATCATGGAAAATTGCTAAATATGACATATAATTGTCAACACCAAGTAGAAATAATTTTAAATTCTAGGGGGGGGGGGGATAATCATATGATCATCTCCCCCAGACTCATCCTAGGGGAGGATGCATCCCCCCCAGTATCTACACCCCTGTAACTCTCTAATCTTAAACAGCCGACCATTACTCAATCACATATTGTGCATATGCATTAAATGATACACCAAAATAATGTCAACGAGTTGCTCTTACTTATGTTGTCCATGTCATGTTACTCATGTATCAGACAGGTTACCAGAACTATTCAGACAAGGAAAGATCAGGCAAGCCATAATTAGACATACAAGGAAGGATCAGGCAAGCAATAATCAGTCAAGATATATTCAGGAAAAGAAAGATCAGACAAACAACAATTAGACAAGAAACAACAACGGACACTTCCAGAATTTCATGATTACATTTTGCTTCAAGCCTCATTTGTATCACTGTCAGCCTTATTTGTGTCACTGCCTGCTTCATTTATGTCACTTTCTCCATCAGGAACTTCTTCTGATATCCTATATAGATGATTATCAGCGAGAGCTGTTTCATCAGACATCCTCAGATTTTGTGGCGAGTCTGTCTTGAATCTTCTTCTTGTACATTCTTCAACAATTTCTTTGGTACTGCCATAAAGATGATTGTCCATGATAACTACGTCATCTACAGACGTCCGTGAAAATGGAGCCCTCATGCTGGAGTTTAGTCTATCCTGGTGTTGGCCTAATATATTTTGCTGGGAATGCTCCTGTGTGATGCTTGGGGCATCGTGTCTCATTTCTTCTTGCCTTGGTCTAATCTGACTCGGGATTCTTTCAAAGGCGACTTCGCAGTAAATGTGATCTTCCATCTCTTGGTCGTCTGCTTCTTTCTTTTGTCTGATAAGGAAGAAAATCAACAATTAATATATTTCTTATAACTGGAAAAATTAATTTTCGCATTTCCAATTTGCAAACTGGCCTTGCCAAATCATTGACAGTTTTCTGTTGATCTGCCAATCTTCTTATTTGATGAAGTACCTTAAGTCATTTAATTAGTTTTTTTATTGTCACCTATGCTGTTAGATATTAAAAGCACTCAATCAACTGATTAACCATAGCTGGCATAAACAAAACATTTTTAAGCGTGACATCACATGACCAAGTTCAAAGTTTATTTTGATACTGTCTGGACTGCCAATCTGCTAACAGCTATATTATTAAGTCAATCGCGTTATTTCTATTAAAATGAATGAAGAATAAAAATCTCCTGACCTTTTTATCAAGCATAGAATCAAAGGGAAAGCAACAGCCAACAGAAGCAGGAACCTCCAAAAAACCAGAACTGCAAGTAAAGTGCAATAAAGAAGTTGAATATTTAAAAAACGTTTCAACACACATGGCCTTGTGTGAGTGTAATGCAGTTGGGAACCACAAGATTAGGGGGAACGGGGGCACATTGGGACGCGGGGCACTGTGGGACGGTGGGGTTTTCTTGGATCCTGGCAAGGTATATGATATGGTAGTGCCATCATGTCTTGTAATTTCACATCCTGATGTTTCCATGGTTTTATAGACAAATTACAGCCACATGCAGAAGTATGGCGAGCAAAAGTTTGTTTTCCTACTACAAAAGTAACTATGGATGGGTTCAATTGGAACCATTCTGTGGACGAACCATGAACAATGAGGCTTTCGCTTGTATGAATTTTATATATCGTAACGAACAGTTATGAATTGCTATCGTGATAAACACACTCACTGGTGTCCGAGAAATTAGCATTTTGGTGAAAAAGTCATATCGGGGCTCATTGGGACAGTGAATTCGGGGCACATTGGGACGCACTTAATATGGCAGAATTTAAGTGTCCAAGGCAACTGAATGAACTGGATGACCTGGGACAGCACAAAACAGGCGTTCAGGCCACAGTGAATAGAGGTATAGTGGATTACCATGCTCTGTGAACAAATTTGTCGCAAAGCAATGTGTGTTACTTACATAGATGTCCGCACCCAGGACAGTTTATGTTAAAAGTTTAAAACTGTTTAAAGTTATGAACTATTGGCACTACAAGGTGTTAATGCACTGTATATTGTCTTACGCATTACTTATATATGATATCTATTGCACATGGAGTGTTAAAATGATTTTTTAATTGATGTCCCAATGTGCCCCGGCTGTGCCAGCCGGGGCACATTGGGACAGTCATTTTTACGACTCTCTGGCAGCAAAAGGGTAGGTGCAGTCTAGTTAATTATGCCTTGCATTTAAGCTCAATAGTATGGGTGATATTCATGCAAACTCTGAGTTCTTCAGTGCTTTCAGCATTGAGCAAAATTAGTAGACGTTAAAAGCGTCCCAATGTGCCCCCGTTCCCCCTACAGTCGTCTGTAAATTTGATGTGCCTAAGAGTGGTCTACTACCCTGTGAAAATGGCACTTTGTGAATCATCATGCTGATGAGTCGTCATGATCATACCCAATACCTGCTACAGTGCCGCCTGTAAGTAAGTGAAATGCATGATATTGTGCCATTGCATCAATGCTAAACATCCTCAACCAAACTGCATGTGGAAGCATGAATTCTCATTCAATGAGAGGAAAACATATTGGGTCATAAAGGCAGATATGTGAGGCATGTGGGATAACAGTGGCTGCCAATTTCCTTTGCTGTACTTGGTGTTAGCTATGGGTCAAAGTCTTTGATAAGTAAGTGAACCACCCTTCCCTATAAAATAACATTGGGTCTGTGTTTAATCCTCTCCAGCGATTAACAAAATATTTCCAAATTTGATTTATCCAATGGTGGAGGTGAGGAATTTTTTCTCAAATTTCAATTGGTAAGAATTTTCGATTGAAATTTTGCACACTTACACTTTGGAAATTTCCCACAGTCCGGGCTCTTACAAATAACTAGTACAATAATTCAACAAAGCACAACCAAATGACACTAACTTACTAACTAGTGACTAACCAGTGAAATAGGCAGCTGTAAGAGAAGATGATATTGTTGACCTTGTTGCCAGGATCATCCTGGCAGACTTGGATGTTGCAGTTGACACTGAAATGAAGAAAACAAGCGAGACAAACCATGGTAACAAAACCATAAAATAAGGAAACGGCCAAGGTAGAACAAGCAGAAGGTTATGCATGAGCCACATCAGATTAGAGTGAGGAAGTTTTCTCTTGTGACTGATTTGGGAATACATGTAGTGACTGGACGCAAATTACAGCCTGGAAATTTGATATGCAAAAAGAGTGGACTTCTGCACTGTGAAAATGGCTCTTTGTGTGTCATCGTGCTGATGATTTGTCAGGATCAACCCAATATTTTCGATATTAATTTGATTTGAGGAGACTTATCCACTTGTTGGTGACAAGCAAACGAAAGGATAATGATCTCATTCTTACTCTAAAATCAGTTATGACAAATCAACCTTCTCTTTATCTTGACAAATCAAACAGCCTCTATGTTTCCCATTCTGAAAGTAGAGAAGATGACACTTCATCAGCTATCATGAATCACGAAGTGCTATTTTCAAAGTACAACAGTCCACTCTTTTTGTATATCAAATTTCCTAGCTGTAATAGCCAACTTTATTTACCAAGATCTTCCCCTTGTGATGCAGTAGAGCCTTCAGTGGATGTCATCTGCTCAGTTTGGTTGGTTGAGGTTGTCATTGATGTCTCTAATGTGGTTGGTGTTTCTAATGTGATGTCAGTGGATTTTGGCAACACTGTTTCAAGTAAAATATAGGAAATAATTGGATCATATTAATTAACATCAGCTTCAAAACACACAATAAATGTTCTTCTATGATTTTAGTGTCTGTACTCTGCAAATTTATATGAAATCATATCTATAAGGAATCAGCATGACTAAAACAAACCTTTCTGACAGATGACTTGCCCGCTCAAATAACAGTTCTCAGCACTTAGTTTTCCATCTCTCAGCATCAGACAATTCTCCTGTTGGAAATTCTGTTCATTTGAATTCCAATTTGAGTTTGTTACCTCACTCCCATCTGTCAATAAAACAATGTTTTTCTTGAAAATGATTTTCTTACTGTATACTGACATGGAGATTATACAGCTCTTTTCAGCAATATGATGTTAAGCGTGCATGGATATGGGATGGATGAATGATTGTGGCTTTACGTCCAATATTTATTCACTTGATAGGTTGATAAGAACAAGAGGAGGACATGGCAATGTGGTGAAGGATGGTTGAAAAAGCCGTCCAACATAGTATAGGCCTGGTAGAGCTGGATTCGAACCTGGATCCAGCGGTTGACAGTGCAGCACGATATGCCGTATGGATATGGGATAAAGTTGTAATGAGCACTAAGGGCACTCTGGGGTGGAGAGGAAAAAAAAGTACAGATTAAGTAAAAAGCATACTTCAATAAGGGTTGGTACATTTGACATTAAAGCCTTTAACCAGCTCTAAAATCTATTTAATAAAATGTCATAATCTATATTAATAGCTACCTTGCCATTTCCATATTTCACGTCTCAAGCCAATGAAGAATTCTTCTGTGACATTTTCCTTCCGTACTCTTGCAAAGTTGCTCATTAATTGGTCCACTGTTTCACCCTTCTTGGTGTAGAATAGGTCTCCTCCTGTATCCCGACATATCTGTCTTGCTCCAAACCAGTTTCTTCGGTTTGTAATGGGTGGTACAAACCATGATATAAGTTGGTTTCTGTAAAAAAAAAAAGCGTAGCACTTATTATTAGAGCCTTATTTTATTTTAGAGCCTTATTTTATTTTGGCTTTCATGGCATGCAGTTTTATTAAGCATGTTAAGCAGGGGAACCAGGCATACTATAATTTTCCTCACTGTTATTTTGGACCTGAGGTGGGCCATGGCCAAATGACCTCCACCATCATTCTATCAACTCTCAACCTGTTATTGAGTAAGGTTCCTTTATTTCAATAGAGAAATATGCTTATGTTTTGTTTTTTCACATTTCCTTTTTCACAAATAATACTATGCAAAAGTTTAGGTCTTATGACAGGATACATCCCTCAGCCTGTGGGGTAAGGCTAACATAAGAAAATTTTAGTGGGGGGGGACCTTTAAGGCGGGACATCAGGGGGAAATCAGGGGTAAAAGGGGGGACACTGATATCACGGGAATAAGAAAAGGGAGCGGGGAGTGTATCCTGTCATGAGACATTGGTTTAGAATAACAAATCATACCCATTCCTACCTGAACGACATATGTATGGTAGTTCAGTGGCACATGATCGAAGCTCAAGATCAGTATAGCGATGACCGTTATTAGGCCTATTTATTTTGACAACTGCACAGCCTAGAGAAGAAGTTATGTCTGAAAATCTCAAAATGATGACATATGACAAAGCATAGACAACAGTTTCAACTACAATACAAATCAACTTTCATTTTATTGTAACACTTACATTGGAAGAAAGGAAATTCGGCAGTGTCAAGAAGATTGCCATTAACGAAAGTCCAATTTCGCAGAACAACATTTCTTCCTCCCAACCAGGTATGAGCTGAACCAGTAAAGTAAATCAATTCAGCAATTGCAGATGCTTCTGAATCATTGGGTAGATTCACCATTTCCATGTAATTGCCCAGACACCATGTTTGGGTCTTATACCAAGTTTTCCTTTCACCGTCAAAGTGGACATAACATGAGTTGCCGATAAGTCTGGTCTTGCACATTTCATTCCTTTGACAGAGAACATGGCAGTTGTTTTCAGTTGAATTCACTGGAATAGAAACTTGTAAGTGGTTATATGGTCAGTCATAATTGTCAGGAACAGAAAGGTCTGATCACAACAAAGTTGACACCCTGTTTACAAGTTGACCGCTGTATCATTGCCAGTGCTTTTTCCACCCTTGACAGAACATATAATATCATGCTGACATGTGTTGCCAACTAGTGACTAGTGTTGTATATTATTATTCATCCAGTTGGTAATCCAAGATATATGAATTATATGTTTACAAATTCAGAAAGATACTCATACGAACAGAGCTAATGAAACTAATTGGTTCAGTAAAGTAACAAACATTTTAAGAACCGGCAACATTGAGTATGAATCAAGTAACAATACTAACATTAACATTGACAGCATTTGTAGAACAGTTTTTAAAAATTGAAACTTTATGAAATAGAACAGGAACAATTATTCATATCCATAAATGACAGTACACAGCAACCAAAACTTAGAACATATAAGCTTTTTAAGACTGATTGTAGATTAGAGCCATATCTCAGGCTGCAACAAAACCGCAAGGTGTTAACTAAAATTGCCAGATTCAGGACAAGTTCCCACAGTTTACGAATTGAAACAGGCCGACATCAAAAACCAGTGATTCCCGCAGCAAACAGAATATGTGAAAAGTGTTCATTAAATGTGGTGGAGGATGAAATCCATTGCCTTGTAGTATGCCCTGCTAATGAATTGTTCCGTGAAAACCTGTTCGCAACAGCTGCTAAACTTATCAACAATTTTCTATCTTTGAATGACACTGACAAGTTTACATCAATAATGAAAAGTAAGGAATCTGACCTACTAAATGCTCTAGGGAAATTTTTACTTCAGGCTGATGTCTAAATTTAAAGCAACATATCTCCTACATCCACATGGTCATAATTCACAATCATGATAATTATGAAAATAATGATTACCTTCATTAGTACTATCAATATTAAAGCAACAATGTATGTAACTGAATGAATGTTTAGTGTATAATGTTGAAATATGAAATATCAAGCATTGTTAATTAATGTATACTTTGTTGACTTGCATGTCTGTCGCTTAGGTCTTAATCAATCATAATTTTCTTAGATAAGTTAAAATGGCTATATGTAAGCTAGTATCATTGATGTTTGTATTTTATTGTCTATGATCTATATTAATTGTTGTTTTATGCCTACAGTATTTTTTTAACTATTTGGGTGGCTGGAACCTAGTTTGTATTTCTTTTAATCTTGCATACTATTACTCGTGTTTATGTTTGTATCGATATGCTCACTTTATTTTAACTTTCTTATAACATGTATATACAAATGACATATGTATCAATTGTGATATTTATTAATGTCAATAAAAGAATATATATATATAAATATAATACTGGATTTTCAACTTACATGCAACACTTTATCTGCAACCTGCAGATTTCATCAGGTGAATGGCAAAATCAAGGATGTTTCATTGTTTGATATAACTGTTGGTGTCAGTGAAAACTGTGAGAAATTTGAGACCCAGCACTGGGGATTCGTATGACTCTGCCATCAACAGCCACAGCCAAGCAAGCGGACACAAAGTGGACATCACAGACTTCAGGGTACTACGTAGATAGGGAGGAAGATTGGTTTAAAAGTGAGATAAAGGAAGCCATCTATGAGCGTACCTAGCTGTGTAGAGAGACCAACACTGAATAAGAAAGGAGGATTGCGGTTCAAACTGCCAAACACCTGGGACCGGGCGCTTCAAATTTCTCAGTTTTCACTGACACCAACAGTTACATTAAACAATGAAACATCCTTGATTTTGCCATTCACCTGATGAAGCCTGCAGGTTGCAGATGAAACATTGCAAGTAAGTTGAAAATCCAGTATTATTATCATACCCTTAATTCATGGATGCTTTACGCTACTCCTCCCAAACTACTCAATGCTCCCACCTGCAAATTAGCAAGCAACATTATTTCACGTCTTACAACGTGGTTCCTCAATATATTCATATTATTTATACCACTGTGCTTATTACTCACTTATTATGCACGGCTATCAAACTTCTCTAATGTAGTAGTAGTTCTGCTGTTTTCCCTGGACTCTAACTCTCTCTATACCCATTATCACGGGTACTATACTAGTATTTATAATTAACATATCTTAGTGACTAGTGCGCTATTCCACAAGCTCATGCAAGCGGTCAACATCATTTCAGTGCGGGGAACTCACACAAGTTTGTCTGGAATAAACCGGGGCTGTTTCTTAGAATGCTGATGGCCTTGTCTACATCCTTAGAGAATGTGATTGCCAAATCTGACTCTCGTATACATCAAATGTTGAATAGAAATTTGGTGAATGTGCAATGAAATTGGAACTATTTCTTGGGACAGCAATGCTGTAGCATACAAAATCAACTTTTGTGTCAGGTGGCAGCAGCATGCAGCTCTCATTTTCACTATAGTTGACACCATGTAACTATGTTCAAGGTTTAAACAAAGTACACTCTATCTCCTAGATTTGTCTTGCAGGACTGCTTTGTCCACAGTGACATTTAGTCATTTACCATTCTCCGAGAAGCGGCTCAGACGCCGAATTATAAAACATTCAACATTTGACATCGGACTAATTTTTAGAATAAATAGGTATTCTAGTGCTGTATGTAATTTATAATGCAAGAGAATCTGGTCTACGCAATCTGACATCACAAGACGTCTCCTGACGTCAGGATAACGTCTCTGACATCCCACTGACGTCACCGGACATCAAAATAGCTCAAATTGCGTACAGGATAGCACCAAAAACAGAGCCCTGAGGGACACCTAGCTGGTGCATCTAGCGATTTAAAAAAAAAGAAGTATTTTCTCCTGAAGTGACTTTCACAATGAGTTATAACATTTTTGCAAATATTGAAGCAATTTTAGAGGAAGTGAAATAGCGGTATGATTATGTACCATTGAAATTCTTTCAAGTGAGTAAATGTATTTTTAAGTTGTGCTTGCTTATGACAATATCTGATCAGTGGGTCTCGATCAGAAATATGGCCATTGAAAATTAACACCAAATTCAGTGAAAATATTCAGTGCATAATCCATTTTACCTTGAACCACAAGACAGGTCCCAAATGCCAGCAGCAACGTCAGCACGAAATCCAGTCTTCTGTCAGTCCCCATTTTCCTGATTCCAAATCCAAGAGCCATTTAAAAGGACATCTGGGCTGGGATCATTCTGCATGAAAACCCAATCCCTGGGAATACATGATCATCTAGAAGCTATGAGCTAAATAAATTCAATATAGCCTAGCATCAATACTTAGGGACCATTCAGAATTTATGACTGGGGGGGGGTTGGATGTTTTACTGGAACTTCCGCTAAAAAATTGATACCCCCCTTGAATTTAATGTGGATTTTTAGTACCCCGCCCTTAGGTTTCACGCGAATTTTTAGTACCCCCCTCGACATACAAAGCAATACACACGTATATACTGTTATACACGGCCACGCGTACAGATTCGCGTCATTTCGCTGACTTTCGTGCGTAAAAAAGACAAATAAAATGAGTTTATGCGTGTTTTTTTCTTTTTTAAAATTTCTTACCCCGCCTTGGAAGAGTTATCAAAAATTAATGCCCCCCCCCCTTGAATCACGTGTGAAAAGTTAGTACCCCTCGGCCAAAACTCCCACCCCCCAGTCATAAATTCTGAACGGTCCCTTATCATGGATGGATCTGCTTTATGTGCATGTATCTGGTTACGATGAGGAAACCACTAAAATATAATTAGCACATTAATCATGTTGTCTCAATTATTGGTATATAATTACTGCATGATTTTTGTAAAGTTCATGTGATGTGTTTGAGGAAGTTTGTTAATGCATCCTTTATGAAATTCTATATTGAAAATGAGATATAGGCCTATTGGATTGTAACCTCAAACATTTCTGTGAAGCAATATTTAGCAAGGAAGTAGTGCCGCTGCAGATTAAAATAGGTATATCATGTGATCCAGTTCATCATGTGTATGAATGATGCTACAATTCTTTTTTTTTTTACCAAATCAGTTAGACGCGCAATTGTTTTTTTTTTAGTTTTTTCGTAAAACTTTTCCCAGAAAAAGAATTTCCTGCTGGATGTACAGTCAATGCAGAAAGTATCTCTCTTTATTTGTCGTAAATGGCATCATGATAAAAAAAACAGTTTACTGTCTTATATTTTAGAGTAGTTCTAGTAGGTTAGAATCCCATGCATTTCATTTTTTATCAACATGTACAAAAGAAATTCATTACAGAAGGGACCCTTCAGGAAGAAAGTTTTGTTTGAAGTTTCCTTTAAAAATTGATACCCTTTTAGGTATCATGCAAATTTTTAGGATCAATGCGAATTTTAGCACCTCCCCCCCAACCCCCGAGACATATAAATCTAAAGGTATGACTAAACATTCCAACCAAAGGTTCTTCAAACCTCTCAACCAAGGTATGTTAGGCAAAACTTTATAACAAATGCTTCATTCTCAAGGCACGTCACGGAGGACTATTGGCGTTGGCGGGCTGGAATTTCCTTGGAATTTGGATGATTTTTTGATAATTTGTGACATATCGTCGAAGATTTTTTGTGAATTGTCGGAACAAGAATTTGATGCATGTCATTCCTAGAAAAGAGGGAACTCCGCCTTAGAGGTCAAATAAGATTCAGCTTGTGGAAACATTTTTTTCTAGCCACCGAGGAAGCGCCTGAGTTTTTCTCAATTTTTGGATGTCAGGCGGGTATTTTTCGAGTGAAAAACATGATTGGTGGGATACCTATACGGCCATCCCGGGGGGGGGGGGCGGCATCCCCTGCCTTGCCAACGGTTTTTGCAGCCTCACTGAAGGTGTTTGCAGCCTCGCCAACAGTTTTTGCAGCCTCGCCGACAGTTTTTGCAGCCTCACAGGTGGATATGATCTTGCCCCGCAGACTTATGATCTTGCCCCGCAGACCTATGATCTTGCCCAGCCGTTCTAAGCCTCTAATCTCTTGTTAACTAATTATGTAATCATTAAATGTTGCCGAGTCAGGCCAATTTTCCCTAGAAATCATCTTAAGCTGCCCTGATGATGTAAGAAGTTCTCTGGTTCTCACCCGTGAGAATGGGCCAAAACTATCGGCCAGCTTCTTACCATGTTTAGGACCAACGTTCGGTTTACATCTGAGTGCAATGCTTGGAAATTACCTTTAACCTACCTTCTCATACGTTGTTTGGCCAAACATTTGATTCTAACCTAAAAAATTACGAATGATACCTCCGGTTACCTACCAGCCCAGCAGGGTTAATTGGCTGCCCATGCCGCCCTTATTTCCTTGCGGCATCTATTTTTTTGTGATTTAATGGAATTTTCGCACAAATAATTCCACATAATACAAGAGGACTAATGCATTTTATACAATCCTAACCTCAGATTGTGATTTAGAATATATGAAAGCGAAACATGATTGGGGTAACTTCTTTTTTAACATAAAGATTAATATGGTGATTATAGAAATGAACATGACATAGGCCTACTCGTATGTCATGACTTATACATTTAATATTGATTAAGATAAGATCCATATTTATAAATGGCTTAAGGTGTAATTCAGGTGATATAGACAAACTGATGGTCAATTTCGCCTATTTAATTTTTTTAAAATTCAAATTTATATTGAATTCCTGATCAGTCAAAAAAAAAAACTTGTTGCGTGGGAACAGGTCAAGAACCGTTACATGACCAAGGTCAAGGACCGTCACATGACCCTTGGGCTGTCACATGACCCTAATAACATACACTGACCAATCAGAATGCAAAGATAGCAATGATCATTAAGAACCATTTTTGGTATATAAGGTAGATGCTGTCTTCTAATCAGACAAGCTCAAATCTGATCCGAAGATGCTGAGAATGTTCAACTTCCTGCTGCTCCTTTGCCTCTCGGCTTTTGTCACTTCCTCGTAAGTGAAACTTCAATTCTACTTTTGTGTGTTGCAAACATTTACTCTTGTATGTTGCAAATATTTACTTTTGTTGTTGTAAATATTTAATTTGTATGTTGCAAACATTTACTTTTGTATGTTGCAAACATTTACCTTGTATGTTGCAAACATTTACTCAAGATTGTATGTTGCAAACATTGAATTTGTGTGTTGCAAATATTTACTGTTGTACGTTGCAAACATTGAATTTGGGTGTAGCAAATATTTACTTTTGCATGTTGCAAACATTTACTTTTGTATTTTGCAAACATTTAATTTGTATGTTGCAAATATTTACTTCTGTATGTTGTAAATGTTTACTTTTTATGTTTGTGCATTTACTAAGTTGTGTTGCAAACATTTACTCCTTTATGTTGCAAATATTTACTCTTGTTTGTTGCAAATATTTACTTTGTATGTTGCAGATTTCTACTTTTTATACTTGTGCATTCACTAAGTTGTGTTGCAAAGGTTTACTTCTTTATGTTGCAAACATTTATCCTTGTATGTTGCAAAAATATAATTCATATGTTGCAAATATTTACTTTTGTATGTTGCAAATGTTTACTTTTTATGTTTGTGCATTTGCTTAGTCGTGTTGCAAACATTTACTTGTTCATATTGCAAACATTTACTCTTGTATGTTGCCAACATTTCATTTTTATGTCGCAAACATTTACTGTTGCATGTTGCAAACATCTAATTTGCGTGTTGCAAATATTTACTTTGGTATGTTGCAAATGTTTACTTTTCATGTATGTACATTTACTAAGTTGTCTTGCGAACATTTACTTATTCATGTTGCAAACATTTAATTTGCATGTTGCAAATATTTACTTTTGTATGTTGCAAATGTTTAATTTGTATGTTGCAAATATTTACTAAGTTGTGTTGTAAACATTTACTTATTCATGTTGCAAACACTAACTCTTATGTATGTTGCAAACATTTAATTTGTATGTTGCAAATATTTACTTTTGTATGTTGCAAATGTTTGCTTTTATGTTTGTGCATTTGCTAAGTCGTGTTGCAAACATTTACTTATTCATGTTGCAAACATTTACTCTTGTATGTTGCAAACATTTAATTTGTATGTTGCAAATATTTACTTTTGTATGTTGCAAATGTTTACTTTTTATGTTTGTGCATTTACTAGGTTGTGTTCCAAACATTTGCTTATCCATGTTGTGAACATTTATCAAGATTGTATGTTGCAAAACATTGAATTTACGTGTTTCCAAATATTTACTTCTGTATGTTGCAAATATTTGCTTTTATGTTTGCGCATTTACTAAGTTGTGTTGCAAACATTTACTTTTTATGTTTTTGCATTTACTAAGTTGTGTTGCAAACATTTATTTCTCTATGTTGCTAACATGTACTCTTAGTATGTTGCAAATATTTACTTTTGTTTGTTGCAAATATTTACTTTTGTATGTTGCAGATTTCTACTTTTTATACTTGTGCATTCACTAAGTTGTGTTGCAAAGGTTTACTTCTTTATGTTGCAAACATTTACCTGTTTATGTTGCAAACATTTTCTCGTGTATGTGGCAAACATTTAATCTCTATGTTGCAAATATTTACTTTTTATGTTTGTGCATTAACTAAGTTGTGCTACAAACATTTACTTCTTTATGTTGCAAAAATTAACTTTTGTATCTTGCAAATGTTTACTTTTGTATGTTGCAAATGTTTACTTTTTATGTTTGCGATTTTACTAGGTTGTGTTGCAAACATTTACTTCTTTATGTTGCATACATTTACTCTTGTGAGTTGCAAACATTTACTCTTGTATGTTGGGAACATTTAATTTTTATGTTGCAAATATTTACTAAGTTGTGTTGTAAACATTTACTTATTCATGTTGCAAACACTAACTCTTATGTATGTTGCAAACATTTAATTTGTATGTTGCAAATATTTACTTTTGTATGTTGCAAATGTTTGCTTTTATGTTTGTGCATTTGCTAAGTCGTGTTGCAAACATTTACTTATTCATGTTGCAAACATTTACTCTTGTATGTTGCAAACATTTAATTTGTATGTTGCAAATATTTACTTTTGTATGTTGCAAATGTTTACTTTTTATGTTTGTGCATTTACTAGGTTGTGTTGCAAACATTTGCTTATCCATGTTGTGAACATTTATCAAGATTGTATGTTGCAAAACATTGAATTTACGTGTTTCCAAATATTTACTTCTGTATGTTGCAAATATTTGCTTTTATGTTTGCGCATTTACTAAGTTGTGTTGCAAACATTTACTTTTTATGTTTTTGCATTTACTAAGTTGTGTTGCAAACATTTATTTCTCTATGTTGCTAACATGTACTCTTAGTATGTTGCAAATATTTACTTTTGTTTGTTGCAAATATTTACTTTTGTATGTTGCAGATTTCTACTTTTTATACTTGTGCATTCACTAAGTTGTGTTGCAAAGGTTTACTTCTTTATGTTGCAAACATTTATCTGTTTATGTTGCAAACATTTTCTCGTGTATGTGGCAAACATTTAATCTCTATGTTGCAAATATTTACTTTTTATGTTTGTGCATTAACTAAGTTGTGCTACAAACATTTACTTCTTTATGTTGCAAAAATTAACTTTTGTATCTTGCAAATGTTTACTTTTGTATGTTGCAAATGTTTACTTTTTATGTTTGCGCATTTACTAGGTTGTGTTGCAAACATTTACTTCTTTATGTTGCATACATTTACTCTTGTGAGTTGCAAACATTTACTCTTGTATGTTGGGAACATTTAATTTTTATGTTGCAAATATTTACTTTTGTATGTTGCAAATGTTTTCTTTTTATTTTTGTGCATTTACTAAGTTGTGTTGCAAACATTTACTTCTTTATGTTGTATACATTTACTCTTGTTAGTTGCTAACATTTAATTTGTATATTGCAAACATTTAATTTGTATGTTGCAACTATTTACTTTTGTATGTGGCAAATATTTACTTTTTAAATTTTGTGCATTTACTAAATTGTGTTGCAAACATTTACTCTTGTATGTTGCAAACATCTACTTTTTATATTTGTGTTGCAAATGTTTATTTTTGTAGTTGCAAATGTTTACTTTTTATGTTTGTGCATTTACTCAGTTGTGTTGCAAACATTTACTTATTCATGTTGCAAACATTTAATTTGTATGTTGCAAATATTTACTTTTGTATGTCGCAAATATCTACTTTTTATATTTGTGCATTCACTAAGATGTGTTGCAAACATTTATCCTTGTATGTTGCAAAAATATATTTTTTCTAGTTGCAGACATTTAAATTCATAATAACCCGAATAATTATTGTCACTTGCACCAATCCACCATGTGCAGTGGTACCTGCTTTATAAGACCCCTTGTTGTAAGACCAACTTGCCTTTGGTGACCACCTTCTCCTGCACTAAATATTGGACCAAAAGAGACCGCTTCTTGAATGCAGAAGGCGTGTTCTTTTTAAAAGGACCACAACTCGTATATCAGCAAGCTCTTATTAATTTCATTTCCATGTTGAATTATAATTAGTATGAAGGACAGGCCTAATGTTTTCATTCAAGGATGTCAGTCCGTCTGTCCATCTGTTTAGCTGTTTGTCCATTCATATATTTGTCCATTTATCTATCAACAAGATTGAGGAAAAACTGCTGGGCGCTTTCCAATGAAACTTGGCAGGATTTTTCCAATCCCAAAAACGAAGAACTGGTTAGACTTTAGTGAAGATCCATAAACGGATATGCCACAATCACTACATACAGATCCCTTTTATTCGTCTATTATCAATATCACTAGCGTCCCGGCCTGTGCTTACACGTGAGTGAGGAATGAGCAAAGCTGCAGCTCTGCTCGGCACTAATTATACCACACTGGGCCAAGAGGGAGCCACTGCATTCTGCTTTCTTTCTCTCGGCACGGACTTCGAGGGATGCGACCAATTGACTAGTTCTTTGGACGACACAGAGCATACTCAATAGTTTGTCTTCCGTCTGGTGAAAATGAGAACTGCATGCTGCTGCCACCTGGCACAAAAGTTAATTTGTATGCTGCATTATTGCTGTCCCAAGAAATATATATATAGTTCCAATTTAATTGTACATTCATAAATTTCTATTCAACATTGATGTATACCAGAGTCAGACTCAGCAATCACATTCTGTAAGGGAGTAGACAAGGCCATCAGCACTCAGAAACAGCCCTGGGTTCCTCCAGACAAAATTGTGTGAGTTCCTCAGACTGAAATGATGTGGAATAGCAACACATGACAGCATATGTTCTGATCTGCCAAGGCTGGAAAAAGAAGAGGCAATGTAACAGCGGTCCACTTGTGGACAGGTGTGTCTTGATGAAAAGACATGAGTCCCCCCTTTCCTTAATTGCAACAGGGCTTTGCAATCTACATAGTGCTATCATCTTGTTTGATTTGTTTTCTTCCAGAAATGCCTATGGTTTGGCCCCTATAGAACACCCACCCGTGGAAACTCGCATCTGTAAATCAGGACCAGGTAATATATGCCAGACACATTATCATATATTATATGAACTACCAATGCCCCTAGCTAGTTGTGAGTGGAGGTGCAAGTGTTGGGAAAGTTAACAAAAAAAAAGTTAACAGTTAATGACTTAATCAATTCAGTAGCGTAGTTAAAGTTGATAAGTTAGAATTGCAGCTAAGTTAATTGAGGTTAAAGTTAAAAGTTGTTTTTTTTAAAATTCAAACAATGAAAACATAAGACCATCTCAGTCAAAAAATATTTACCACAAGTACCAGAATAAGCCTTTTCTGCAGTGGCGTCCCTATGGGGGGCACGGGGGGTACATGCCTCCCCCATATTGGATCTGTGCCCCCCAGGTGGCCCCCCATATGGATTTTCCAACATTGGCTAAAATATACTATTAGTATTATGGGTGCCCCCCTGAGAATCGCATGGCCCCCCAGGTGCCCCCCCACTCGAGACCCCCTAGTTAGGGGAGGCGGGGGTCAGAAGTCACAAAATTCAGAAAAAGCCCCAGAACAGAGCAGCTGTTTGTCAGATCTGAATGACCTTTGGCACAATTATGTAGTATTTAGTTGACTATAGTTGTATCACATTATAGCTGCTGTGCTGTAAATAGGCTTTGGTCAGTTCACAATTATTTAAGGCAAAGTCCGCTGTGACTTTTTACCCCACGTCAGGGTCAAGAAGTCACAACCATGGGGTAACAAGTCACATGTAATTGTTGTGAACATACAACACTATATGAGGTAGTATGCAGACTTAGACTTGATAGTCATCCTTGTGCATGAAATTTATAGTGAGCCTTCCAAAGCTATCGGTATGCAATGACAATGCACCATCAGCAAAGCCGGCGTCAGAAATTGCCCAAAGTTTGCGAAATGAAATTTTGCTGCAATGCTCTCTCATCAGTATTATTGATGATGGATGATGATAAGATTGTAAGCTAAAAGCTTCTAGTGTGGAATATTTTACTTTCCTTAGCACAGAATACTGATCTCCTGGTACCCTATGGTAAAATATCACAGTGCTGGGGTGAAATGTCACAGTGTGACATTTCACCCCTCAGCTGTTTTTTAAATTCAACACATCGTCATGGCAACTTGGTGACTAAATGGCCAAAAATGGGTTCACAGCATGAAAGTCAATTATCCAAAAGACCTAGAAACACTAACACAACTTCCTATGTCACAGTGACCAGACATTAATAGAGAAAGTTCAGAATCAATAAAACCTGTTTGGGACACCAAAAATGCATGGGGTGGGTAAAAACCCACTTTGCACAATGAGTATAATTTTCATATTCCTTGCAGACCTTCTTCTTATAAAAGTGTCCCAAATTATGATTTTAGCTTAAGAATTAGGTCACTGCAAGTTGGTCAAAAAGGCCTGTGACTTTTTACCCCTGTGACTTTTCACCCCCTCTTCCCCTACGTCACTGCTTTTCTGTCTCAGTGAGAGGCACCGGTTAAATGGCCAGACAGAGGCACTCGGAGAATGTCTTTGTTTCACTATTTAGCTATCTTTTGTCTTTTTCATGCAAAAACCATCCGAGGCTGCACAAAACAGTAACTGTCAGCCCTCTGGTGAATTGCACACAGGGGGGGCATGGGGGAGCATGTACCCCCCCCCCCCATATTTGACGTGTGCCCTGGTGCCCGCCCATATAAACTTTCCAACTAAAATACACAGCTAGTATAGTGGGTCCCCCCCCCCCAGAGAATACAGCGTGCCCCCCCAGGTCCCCCCCCGCTAGAGACCACCCAGTTATGCCACTGGCATGGAGGGTTTCATAATAAGTTCTTAATGGAGGGGGTTGTGTGTTTTAAAATAATACAAAGAATATGGCATATACTGTTTTATCCTTTGATTTACATCCATTGATTTACTCCTTCCAGGCAGCTGCCCCCAGGACTATGATGTTGTCTTCATCCTCGATCGATCGAGTCAAGTTTCCCAGGCGGTTTTCGGTAACTACAAGCAAAGCATCAACGACATAATCGACACGCTGGATTTTGGAAAGGTCACCACTCACGTTGGTCTTGTGGCTTTCAACAACGAGGCTGAAGTTTTGAAGAAGCTGAACGTAAACAATAACGCCCAATTCTTGAAGGATTTCGTTACGCAAAGTATTGAGCAATCAGGCGGCCGCAACATCGGTAAGAATGGAAATTAAAATGCCTTTCTCAATAAATATTTATCTCTATATTCACAGTGACAAACGCAGCCGAAACAGCATGTGCATCATACGCTGTTAGTCCCCCAGTGTTGATGGAGATTGTGGACGGTAATTAAGTAATGTGTGCCAAAAACGAAAATAACGCCTATACCTATAGGATAAGCGCTCTTTTGTCACACTCAGACTCAGATTCAGAGTCATTTTATTCATGGCCAATGTTTGGTTTTTTTTTTCAATCATTAAACAGGCAAGGCGTTGAGAACCACAAGGTTGGAAGCCCTTACCGCTGCTGCCGGAGACAGAGCAGGAGTTCCCAATGTGTGCGTCCTCTACACAACTGCAGACGCGAGCAGCCACAACCAATATTCCCAGCTTCAAGGAGTGTGCCAAGTTATTGTTTTCAACGATGGTGGTTCTGGAGACCCTGCCACATTCGCCAATGATGTTTGTGTAACAGGGCAACTTGCTCCACGTAATATTATATCGAATTATGATTTTACACACACATATATATTATATTGTATCATACGAATGGTGGATTCTGTGGAGTCCATCATAGAGATATACAGTACAATCCGGAATAGAGTATGATTGCCCCAGCAGGAAGAAAGAATCAGCCACTACTTTACTCTTACACACCTTTTGGCTACCCCCAAATCAGTCCCTACCTTTGTCCTTTACCTATTTTAAACTACCCTAGTTGTGGTGAGGAGTCAAAGGTAGTTGTAAGGAGATATGGGGTGAAGAGGAGAAAGGAGGGCAAAATAGGTAAAAAGAGGACTTCCAACAGAAATGTTCTTACTTTATTTTGGGTAGTACTGTATTATTGTACAAAGAAAACAAATATACATTGGGCAAGGTAATTGTGCCGAGTCCCAATATGATTTTTCTTCATCCAATATACATTTATCCCTGTAAGCAAACACTCAAAATCCATCAATTCTTATGTTCCACTGACACAGACAAGATGACGACCAGAAATTGTCAGGGAAGAAAAAAAATGAAACAGGCTCATGACTTCATGACACTTTGCTTGTAATTTCGCCAAATGTTGCAAGCTTCTTCAAACGAAACAGAAACTATCACCCTGTATATTAAACACCACTTAGCCTTGTGCTTTAATGGGCATTTATGATGGTTTTATAATAGATAATTTTTAGGCTATTGAAGCAGTGACATCAAAACAATTTAAGAGATAAGTAATTACATGATGTTCTAAATTATCATGTAAACGCCATTTAAAGTGCCTGTGTATGTTTTTTTTTTCAGAGGACTGTTCCATTGAACTTTGCTGCATGAATGGAGGAACTGGTACTCTGGCCTTCAATGGATGCTGCAAATGTTCCTGTCCAACTGGATTCACTGGAACCTACTGTGATGATAGTAAGATTTATATCATTTTTTAGAGTTTTCTCTTATTTAGGATTATCTCTTTTTCTAAGATTTATCCATTTTTTAAAAGATTTATATCTTATTTATACTTTTTTTATATTGTTATTTATCTCTTTTTTTTTAGATTTATCTCTTTTTTTACGATTTATCTCTCTTTTAAGATTTCTCTTTTTTACTATTTATCTATCTTTTTTCAGATTTATTTATAACTTACTTCTTGAATAGCATTGAGGCATATTATTTAGTTTGAATACATGTATGTACTTAATGAAATCAATGCATGATGAAATGATGCTCAAAAATTGTTTTTGCTTTAGAAGTTTCAACTAATAAAAGTATATTCTATCTTATTTTATTCTATTCTATAATTTAATCACGGTCAGTGCCAAATGATGATTATGAGTATTTTTTTATCGTTCAGTGACTAACACAGAAAATATTGAACTGAGCACTTACCAGGGTGGAAGCAACCCCAACTGGGATATGCTACTCTCCAGTACAGACAGCCGTCACCCTATCGAAGACATACTCAGAGGTTCCAATCTGATGGATTCCTACGATAATTTCGGAAGCTTCGACACCAGAAATGAAGCCGACCCCAGATTCACCATCAACCTCAACGGCCCAGGCAAAAATAAACTGCACTACATCGAGGGGCAACTTACCTCCCGATCCAACGACCTTGCTGTCAGAGTGAAGTTCTATGATGAGGGTGCCCTCTTGAGTAAAACAGTAAGTTTCAAGCTTTAACTTACAATTTACTGGGGCTAGCTGGCTATCTTCTAAAAATGGCCTGAGGGAGAGCCATTACATGGGGTGAATACGGTGTGCTTCGTCCGTCCCCCGATTACAAAGCCTGCTTGCCTCATCTGAACAGAAAATCTAGGTCATTTTTGGAGTCAATCAGAGAAGCTCTTACAGAGATCACCCTGTAAGAACTTCTGTGATTGGCGTAGTTCTCAATGCACAAATTTGCTATAAAGTTGAAGATCTGTGTGAAAAGTAAGACTTGACAATCAGGCACAAACCAGTGCTTTAAATACGTCTGGTTGGCTGAGTGGTAAGAGGACGAGCCTGCTCCTTTGCAACTTTTTGGTTGCACTGGTTTGAAACAAGGGTGGTGAAACCAAAACTTTCACTGAGTGGATCTTCATGAGTATAAAATGCCAGCTGGATGTCATTCGGATGAGACATCAATGATTAAATTGACAGCCCCTTGTATAGGCCTAAGTGTCTATGCTGGGAAAGAAACAGATCACTCAAATGGGATAAATGCGTAACATGTTGATGACTCCTGCTCTCTCCCGCCGCTCGTCAATCATCTTGTACGCCCGGAACTGGACTTAGATGGCTGCATCTATCTATCTATCTATCTATCTATCTATCTATCTATCTATCTATCTATCTATCTATCTATCGATCTATCTATCTATCTATCTATCTATCTATCTTTCTATCCATCTATCCATCTATCTATCTATCTATCTATCTATCTATCTATCTATCTATCTATCTATCTATCTATCTATCTGTCTATCTATCTATCTGTCTATCTATCTATGTATGTATGTATCTATCTATCTATCTATCTATCTGTCTATCTATCTATCTGTCTACCTATCCATCTATCTATCTATCTATCTATTTTTCTTTCTCTATTTCAAAAATGTTGAAAGGGCATATTATAGGGAAATTTTCCTTTTTGGGTCCTTGGGAAACTTATCGTGTGATGTTATTTGACTTGCAGAAGATTAACCTGCAAAATGGCGGCAGTTATCGCGAGTTGGACTACCAGGACTTCAGGATTGACATGAACGGACAGTTTGTGACACAAGTCAGGTTTGACTTCAAGGATCTGGAAGGCAAGAGGGGAGAAGTGGGCATCAACAACCTCTTTGCAGTCTACACCAAAGCTATCAACGGTGAGATAATGCTCTCATATTAGGCCTATATCTAAGCAGATCTCATAACTCACTTTGATGCTTTTGAAAGTTGTGAAAGAGTGGGCGTTAATACAAGAAGATTTGAGTTTCTTTAATAAGACAATGAAACATAGTTCATGTGATTAGTGGAGGCACTGAATTAAACAGCATGAATTGAAATTTGTATAGCGTAAAAAATCGATTGATCTGAGCCGAAGTACTTCTGAAATGAGACTTATATGAATGTTTTCCTTTTTTCCTTTTTGTCAATTGCTCTAACAGCTGGTTTTTTCCATCGAAAGTCCACTCCGTAACTGCATTTTCCAGGGCACTTTGTCCCGAAATTTGAGATCTCAATGGCCCTTTAAGTCTACTAAATCTAATAATCTTTTGACTATTTTTACGATTTGCAGGAACTGTTGACCAAGACTGCTCCAGCACAAGCTGCGGTTATGGAAAAGACCCACAGTGGGTAAACGGCTGCTGCGTGTGTGTGGATCGCTACAGCACAACGCCAGGGCAACCAGAGACATCCCCTAGTTGGGTCTAATTAGGAAGGACCTAATTGGGAAGTACTTCCTGCTTGTCACCCTCCAACACCATCTAACAAGCCTCTGCTAACATCTTATTATCCCCATAACTCTGATTATCCTTCACCATCATCTAATTGCATTTATCCTCCACTGACCTCTTTTATTATCCTCCTGTCTCTTATTATCTTCCACTGACATATTGTTGTCTTCCACCACATGTAGTTTTTCCCCACAAACCTCTTATTATCCCACTAACCTCTCATTATCCCTTACCATCATCTAATTGCATTTATCCTCCACTGACCTCTTTTATTATTCTCCTGTCTCTTATTATCTTCAAGACTTCCACTAACCTCTTATTATCCCTCACAAACTCTCATTATCCTTCACCATCATCTAGTTGAATTTATCCTCCATTAACCTCTTACTATCACCCACTAACTCCAATTATCCCTTAACACCATCCAATTGAGTCTATCCTCCACTAACCTCTTATTATCCTCCACAACCTCTAATTATCTCTCATCAACATTCAATTGAATTTATCCTCCACTAACATCTTACTATCACCCACTAACCTCTCATTATCCCTCACCATCATCTTGTTGCATTTCTCCTCCACTGACCTCTTTTATTATTCTCCTGTCTCTTATTATCTTCCACTAACCTCTTATTATCCCTCACGAACTCTCATTATCCTCACTGTCATCTAATGGAATTTACCTTCTAATAACTATTTTTGTTATCATCCTGTCTCTTATTATCCTCCACTACCTCTTATTATCTTCCACTTACATCTTGTTGTAGTCCACCACATCTAGTTATCCCCCACTTACCTCTTATTATCCTCCACAACCTCTAATTATCTCTCATCAACATCCAATTGCATTTATCCTCCATTAACCTCTATATTATCCTCCTGTCTCTTATTATCGGCCACTAACCTCTTATTATCCCTCACGAACTCTCATTATCCCTCACTGTCATCTAATGGAATTTACCTTCTACTAACCATTTTTGTTATCATCCTGTCTCTTATTATCCTCCACTACCTCTTATTATCTTCCACTAACATATTGTTGTCTTCCACCACATCTAATTATCCCCCACTTACCTCTTATTATCCTCCACAACCTTTAATTATCTCTCACCATCATCTAATTGAATTTATCCTCTACTGACCTCTTATCATCCCCCACTAACCTCTCATTATCCCTCACCATCATCTAGTTGAATTTCTCCTCCACTAACCGCTTTCACTATCCTCCAGTCTTATTATCCTCCACAACCTCTAATTATCCCTATCACCATCCAATTAAATTTATCCTCCATTAACCTCTTACTATCACCCACTACCTCCAATTATCCCCTAACACCATCTAATTGAATTTATCCTCTACTGACCTCTTTCATTATCCTCCCCTTTTATTATCTTACATTAGCATCTTATTTACCCCCCCCCCCCACCACATGTAGTTATCCCCCACTTTCATCTCAATATCCTTCATTATTGTCCAATTGAATTTATCCTTCACTAACATGTTATTATCCCTCCATAATCTCTCATTATCCCTCACCACTACACAATCCAATTGAATTTATCCTTCACTAACTCTTTTATTATCCTACACCACCTCTTCCAGTTTCACTCTCCTCTTTCTTCTCCCATCTTTTGAATGAATACGCCACCTCTAAGAGGACATTTTTGGAAATGACCAGGAATGAAGATTTATCAACGACTATGATGCATGTTCTGCCATGTCTGTGCTGTTAGTTTGTGACAAACAAAATAAATTTGATTGCAAACCAAATGTCCCAGTTTCTGTTATGAAATGTGTAAGAAATAAGAGACTCTGGATGAAACGATATGGGGGACAATACTCAATAGTAAAATGCCCAAGGGACAGGGTGACACAAAACCCCATTCAGAGCCTCAAATATAGTTATATTGTATCTGAGTAATATTCTTACAAATCTAGTGACATGAGTTATGCCTGTGGTTTTGCATTCAAACATCATTTATTATTTTATTATGCATGTTCTCCATCTCTTAGTTAACCTTTGAACGTGAAACTTTATAGGATTTTTACAGATACCAAAAGCTGCCATACTTTCCAGATGAAACTCAATGTGGTCATCAATAAAAATTTCTACTTTCAAAGTGGGGCTTTTATGAGATTTGATTTTGCCCATACATGTTTGGACCACCCTTATGAGGCAGGGGCCCTAGGGGAGAGGCAGGTTAGTTGATTTGCAAGGTTACTTGATATGCCCCACCTCCTGGTCATAGAAATGATCATTTGAGAAAGTGATAACATTTGTAAGAAGCAGAATAAAAAAAACACATCTTCTCATCTAGGTAAATGTAGAATCAGAATCAAGATTTAGGAAAAAATGCAAAAATCACTGCTCCGAGTAAATTTAAGCTGAAAACTTCAATGTTTTCTTTTCTTGGAATAGATGAAGGATGATTATTCAGAGTTACTTAGTACATGGATAAGGTGTGTGAAAAGGGCTTTTTATAAGCCATCAAAGGTGACCTAGTTTTACCTGTGATCCAGAAACCTGCTGTTTTCTGAAATAATCGAGTAGATGGGTTTGTTGATACAGAAGATTCGCTAGGTTTTGTTGACTGGCCTGGTGAAGACAACAACCCTGATCTATTAGTACAATCATAATGCTAGGTGTCACCCAGGAGTTTACATGAAAAAGCTCTATAGATCAATTTTAGGTTGAACTTATCATGAGATCTCTTCCTCCCAACAGGTCGACCATCAGATATACATCCATGGGAACAGGAAGTAGATTGGTGAAGGCGTATGGTTTTATAGTATCCTACCAAGGAAGAAATGTGACTTTTTCTTAGCATTGTCCATCAGGGTTTGGTGTATCAACTAACCTGCCTGTGTGTATCAACTAACCTTACCAGGTGGGTTAGTTGATACGTTTGACACGACCTCATTTGATGCCATCTGGGGTATAAACTATCCAACAGAGAAAGTCAAGTTTCCCCATATATTTGAGCAATGTATTTCCCCATGCATGTGGCTATTCGTCATTCCGTTATCATCATCCGTTTAGCTTGGAGGCGAGCTTTTCTAAAAAACGTCTCAATAAACCTGCCTCTCCTCTACTGAAAAGGTAGGGCAGGGTGCATGCATCATCACAGCAGCATCAGTTAGGCAGGAGGTAGAGAGGGAGGAAATAACAACGATTCAGAAGGAGCACTGAGAAAGTTAAATAAGAACGCAGAGATGGTAGAGAAAGACAGTTGGAAAGAGAGAGCAGAGACAGAGATGGAGATCCAAGATGAGAGCTGGGGTGTAAGAAGAGATTGAGGGAAGAAGAACTATTGGGGGAGGAGTCCCGGAAGACTAGAAAGGGAGTGCCACAGGGGTGCCGGACCAGGGGGGGGGGGCAGAGGGGGCAATTGCCCCTCCCACCCTTGTCCAAGGGGGGCAGGGGGGCAAGGTGTGCCCTTTTTATCTTAAGAAAAAAACATTATTCTAGTAATTTTGGGCACGAATTATCAATTAGATATTCAAAATCATTATTGATTCTCTATTCAAATTTTGTCACGCGAAATTGGCGACAATATTATTTGCCCTTTTTCGTGCCATCGCCCCTGCCGCCCATCTTTTCTTAATTCCGGCACCCCTGGAGTGTCACCGAGGGAGATGGCAGAGATGGAGGTGACAAGAACTGGGGAAATAGTAATTGCTATAGCATGGTCTCACAAGCACAGGTATGGAATTCACAATTAAATTGGTGCACTCTACTGACCTGAGGTGATAAAAACAAACAGTCAATGCCAAAGAATGCTAAACAAAATCAGTATAGGTTATTCACCTAGGGAGAGGCAATATGTGATTTATCCAGCGAGGGCGTTAGCCCGAGCTGTGATAAACACATATTGCCGATCCCATGGTGAATAACTGGCTTATACCATAAGAGAAAACTGAAACATGTAATCCACAAACAACAAATATCAAACAATGAAACAGTCGAACACTTTAAAAATCCCATGTGTGAAGAACAAGCCTGAGTTTATCAGATGAATTGTATACATGTGTAAGCAGCATAAACATGTGAATGACTCTTGGAATATTGATCAATTCATACATATCTGGCCATGTAAAACCATTAACCAACAAAAATAGCTTAAAAGGTGAGTGTTACTGAACGTTTTTGTCAAGAAAAAAAAAATTAATACAAAAGATGGTCAGTTGAGTTTTCAAACTTTGGATCTTATATTTGTATGGAACAGAACAGAATAGAATTCATCCGTTTCCTATTATTTACTGAAATTTGACACCGATGTAGACGAATATCTGGAGATTGATAATATTCAATATTCAATTGGATTTCATTTGGTTAATCCTATAAATTGAAGGTACCGTGTATCAGTGACTATGCCGGGAAAAAATGATGGTTATTGGTGTGTGCTCTCCTTTTTTGCTAATTTTATCAGCAAACGCTAGTGAGCAAAATAGATTCAGCATTAGAGGGCTGCACTGTGTAAACTGTACACCTACCCACAGCTACCTGCGCACATTGATTGGCTTTTAAAATGTTTTATTGGGGAGCAAAATTTCATACAGTATATAATTATAAGCTAACTTTTACGTTCATGTACTTTGGGTTCTTCTGGTTTTCCTTCTTTTAATAAATTTTCTAAATAGATACCCTTTTTTGTGACATCAAACATTTTTAAAGTTGATGTTTCTTTACTTGGAATTTAGAAAAGCAGTGACAATTTGAAGATATACATTGTATGCCTTTGTTGATTACTGAAGTGAGACATTGTGTTGATCATTGATACGTTTTGTTTATTTATGTTGTGCATTCATTGGTGGCCAAAATTAAGACCTTTGTTGCAGTGCTATTTTCACAGCTTCACTTATTATTCGCCCATAGGAGGATAACTGGACAACAAAGAATATTGGTTTTATGGCAGTGAAGTACTGGCTTGTGATTGGCTGACAGAGGTGTCGAATGGTATAATCCAGCTTGCTGTTTTGTAACATGTCCCCTTAAAAAAAAACTGTCAGAAAATGAGAATATGTAGCATAGCCAAGGAAAAAAAACCTAATAGAACATAATTGGAACATTTACGCATACATTTATCACATGGAATTTTTCATGGACTATGAGCTTATTGCTTGGAATAACTCTGGAATGACTAACAGGACAAACCAGAGGACACTACTTTACAAGACAAGGTAAGGAAAATTCTCCTATGGCAATGTCAACACAGAATTTTCACCAACTCACATTGAAACTGTGGAGGCAGTTAATCAAATATATCAAAGATGTTTCAAGGTTATACTTTGCATTTACAGCATGTAGGGCTACAGGGCTGCCAGGTTGTTGCACCATTATTTTGACAGGATGGTTATAATGTATGGCTCACTCATTCATGAAGACTTGCGACGGATGTTGTAAGCAAACCAAACTGACTGCAAGTAGAAACATGGCATGTCTGCGACTTCAATACACAAACCTTTGATGTTTACCCGGCAGACCATAAAATCAACAATAGGCCTAAATGCAATTGAAGGGTGGGCGCCCTTTGTTTAATAGTAGCACAGATAATTTTATCCAAGTAAGGAATGATTGGTATTAGACAGATAATGATTTCAAGAGCTTGTTACGATAGAAATGTGAATTTTCAACTTGCAGAACACACTTGTTTGGTCAGAGCAGCCATTACAGTCTGTCACTTTGATAAAGAAAAAGAGTGAACTGTTGCACTGTGAAAATGGCACTTTATGTGTCATCATGCTGATAATTTGTCATGATCATACACAATACTTTCACCATTAATTTGATTTAAGGAGACTTATACCACTGTTTGCTTTTTTTGGCCAATCAGAAGCCAGGATTTCGCTCTGATAAGATGCATATCACAGCTCATACACCTGACCATGATATTGCATGCTTGGCTGACTACAAGTTGACAAAATTGAAGGAAACACTGAAACAAACCTGACCAACAAAGGATTAAAACTGGACAACACAGACAGCAAACAAGGAGGAAGAATGAATCAAGTGTGACTGCTCTCAATAAAAAGGCTGTGTTCACTCTTTTTTGTACCAATATCTGAAATAATGATCATCAAATTTTAGGTAACTTGATAAAAAAGTTCATTCTGGATAGCTAAGCTGCCAAAAAAATTGCGGAGCAGCAGACTAACAGTTTTGGCCATATTTGACAAGCTCGAAGAATTATTTTTTCTTCTTAATTCGGGGGCTGCCGCCCCCGAACCCTGCTTCTTCTTATTTGGGGGGCTGCCGCCCCCGAACCCCTGCTCCTTGCTTTCTATTATTTTTTTCAGATGTATTTTGTAACTTCAACATCCAATTTTGCCCAGTGACTGTAATAATCTGCCTTACCAAAGAGACCTTGGCTGAGAGGGCTGCACTGTCGATCTATCTATCTATCTATCTATCTATCTATCTATCTGTCTATCCGTCTATCTATCTATCTATCTATCTATCTATCTATCTGTCTATTTATCTATTTATCTATCTATAAAATTAATCTATGAAATTAATATATTGTGTTATTTCTATCTATCTAATATATCAATCCATCTATCTTTCTATCTATCTATCTACAAAATTAATGTATTGTATCATTTCCTGTGAACAAAGAATTCTGACCTGTTGCCTTCAGGGCTGCCAGCCTCCAAATGAACTGAGGAACATGAATGTGCAACAAATACAATGAATTGTCAAACAAGAAGGATTAAATGGCAAACAAAGAGATTTAAACTAATTTGTTTTGTACTTAGTGGTATAAGTTAGATAACACCCTTGTTTGTGACGATCTGCAATAATCCTCGGGCTAAAGCCCTCGGATATATTGCATATCGTCACAAACGAGGGCGTTATCTATTACTTGTCCCGCCTGTTGGTGACAGCCAAACAAAAGGATTATGCACCTGATTTTCACTTAAAGTCAGTTATGACAAGTAAAATGGCTTTCTCTTGATCATGACTAATCAAACAGCCTCTATGTTTCCCGTAGAGAAGATGACACTTCCTTGGCTAGCAAGAGTCCAAAAGTGCATTTTTCACTGTGAACTGGTCCTCATTTTTTTTATATCAAAGTGACAGACTGTAATACCTGTCATACATTAGACAAAATCACAGACAAGTCTAGTACCAATGGCAAAACCTAGTAAGTCAAATTTGGGCCAAACTGAGATGGGGTAAAAAAAAAAGGCTTTTAAGATTTTTCAAAATTCTATATTGACATGGCCATAGGAGAATTTGCCTTACCTTGTCTGGTAAGTTTTGCCATTGGATGCTAGAAGTGCTGCCGCGATGGTGCACCATGTACATTGCAGATCAGTCTATTAAAATAGGGCGATTTCCTTTTGGAGTGAACTACATCTGTTATCTCTTGTGCTTCCTCAGCTGTAACAGTTCCTTGTTTTTCAAAAAAGTTTGTAAAATCTATGCAGTCTAGTTTCTAATTGCTCTACATATGTTTACATCCTACTCCATTAAATTAACACGGAATTATCAGACAAACTTCCTCAATGACTTACGTTCAAATATAGTCAAGCTCATTATAAAATAATTGAACTTTGTTCCATGCACAATGCAACCAATCAACTTGTTTCCTCATCCAGATCAGATAAAGTCGTCAAAAAAGTGTCATCCATCTCATCCAAAACGGATATTGAAGTTGGAATAGGATCGGATAATACATTGTTGTAGAATGGAAAAAACAAGATATATGCTCTGTTTGATGCTTCTTGTTTTTGTGTCTTGTTTTGTTTTACAAGGTAAGTGACCTGCTCATTGAAACATTACAATACATAGGCCTGCAATTAATTGTTGATTTTGAAATTTCACTTTGTTTGTTCAAGATAAAATTGTCCCATACATTTTCTTTAGGCAGGTTTTCGCTATCAAGCACTGAAAAAAAAGTTGTTGTGTAACTTGTGTCCGTCCAAAATGTTGTGAAAATTCAGACATAAGATATGCTAATTTTTGACATTTCATTGATCAAATCACACGAACAATAGATCACGATTGAAAATTTCCTTGTCTATTTCACATAAAAGTTGTCTAATATGCACACAATTTGGACAGACACCAGCTGACGTTTGTTTTGTCTATTTTACACAGAACTTTTTTTAGTGTGCTTTTGAATTTTACACTAAAGAAAAAAAGAGTTGTACAAATTCATGTAATACAACACAGTAAACTTGGATGAACTGAGTCAGCTAAAATTGAAGAGCGAGGTAGTTTTCAGCTAAGATAACAGACAGATTATCTGTGCTGTTTTTCAGTGTCCTTCTATTTTACACTTTTTGAAAAAGGATGGGTTTGCAGAAATTTAACACAACAATGTAAACTTGGATGAATTCAAGATAACAGACAGATTATCTTAGCTGAAAACAACAAGCTAGTATGTCAGCCTAAAGATTAAAGATATTGCGCAACTACATGTATCTCACTCAATCATTTAAGCTGACTGAGTTCATCCAATTCGTACAATTTTACAGTAAAGGCAATTGAGGGATTGAATATTTCGACTTTTGTGTGAACCATTGGGATGGAAAACCTTTGGCACAGCATTTTGGCCTACACTGCTCAAAAAATTAAAGGCACGGCTATTTTCAGTAATTATTTTTAGGAATTTGGAAACAATTTTCAATTTTTTTTACATTGACTGTCTAGTCTACTGCACGGAAATGTTTCTCAGTACTGTGTTAGGCCAAGATGAGCATGAACACACACTTTGAATGGGATTGCAAAGCTTTTGATGAACCTAGCTCACTTGAATGGCAAAATTTACTCCCAGCTGACAACTTCGCCAGCTTGGAAAATCCGAGGTATATGTTTTTCACTATTTGGCATGTAGACAAATTTGTTAACTTGTAAAAACGAACATATACACGACCAGGGCATTTGTGTACATGCCAAATATTGCTTTTCACGAATTTTTGTATGTGTGATTACGAACATTGCAATCAGAAAATTAGCTAAAACCTGCTCTAAACCTAATTTTAGCACTAAACCCTAATGATATAGCACTTCCACGAATGCTAGTTTTAGCATATCCACGAATGAATAATAAAGCACATACACGAATGTTAGTTGTTACGTGTACACGAGCACCTATTATCATATCGCCGCAATAGGGCGATAAGTTACTACCAACCTAAGACTAACTACGAAATGAATATGGGAATTATATGTGAATGCTTGGCTTGGCTGTGAGTTGGACCAAATCGTAATACTTATGTAATGAATCTATTGCCGCAGGACGCTTAGGGGCCGACCAGACGATAGTTGGGGGGGGGCTATGGATTTTACCCTCGGGGCGAACTTTTTTTTTCGTTCGCGGCGCGTCGACGAACCATTTTTTTGCTTGCGAACGCGCGACAAACTTTTTTATCGGAATTTTAACATTACGGTACCCTAGCTACAGGTGGAAACAAACTTTTTTTTTATTTCTATGTGCTGAACAAACTTTTTTTTTCAGTGTCAAGTGGGAAACAATCTTTTTTTTTTCACCAAATATCCATAGCCCCCTCCCAAAGATCATCTGGTCGGCCCCTTAGGTCTTCTGCCTGTTGCTTTATGACTTATGTGCTGGGAAGCTGGCTGGGCCACAGATACCCCTAATGCATGCAAAAAAAGGCTTGGCACCCCATTGTCCTACAAATCCTATAATGCCACAACATGGGCTCATCAAGACTGAAGTATATTACTCTGATGCTGACAAATGTATACCATGACTTAATAGACATACATTGAACATTGAAGCAATTCACACAAATACATATATATATTAACTAGTATTCAACCTTTAAAAAGGTTAGGCAATGATTCGACCTCAAATATATGAGTAAAACAAATTATATGAGACTATGTCGGATTATTATGGTAGAGACCCTGTAAGCTGAAGTTTCTACTTATATTATGTCGTAAAGTAGACACACTTAGCCCATGCAAAATTTAAAGAAAATTGTCCATGTCAATCACAAGATATAGCCATTTACCCCTTTTGGGGGTTACTACCTAAAACCGAAACTGTTCATCCAGTAACATCCATTAAGTACAAGCCTAGATCCAACATAAACTTGACATTCCATTTTAAACAACCAAATTCCTCAAAATACGTATTTACCCCCCTTTGACCTTGATTACGAGGGTAAATTATCCTATACTGTAACGTTTTCTCTTTTAACATGTGCCTGAGTCAATATCCCATACGTGTGCAAAATTTGAAGTAAATCGTCCATGTCAGTCACAAGTTATAGTCATTTACCCCTTTTGGGGGTAATTATTAAAAACCGAAACTTTTCATCCAGTAACATCCATACGAATAACCTAGACCAACTAATATTCCATTTTAAACAACCAAGTTCTTCAAAATATGTATTTACCCCCTTAGAACTTGATTACGAGGGTAAATCACCCTATTTTGTGAATTTTTTCCTTTTAGCATGTGTCTGAGTCAATGTCACAAACGTGTGCAAAATTTGAAGTAAATCGTCCATGTCAATCACAAGTTATAGTCATTTACCCCTTTTGGGGGTAATTACCCAAAACAGAAAGTTTTCATCCAGTAAAATCCAACCGGATAGCAGTAGACCAAACATACAGCTGATATTCCATTTTGAACAACATAACTCCTCAAAATATATATTCACCCCTTTTGGCATTGATTACGAGGGTAAATACCCTATGTTGGCAATACTGTTAAAATTATTTGTTTAATATGTGCCTGAGTCAATATCCCAAACGTGTGCAAAATTTGAAGTAAATCGTCCATGTCAATCACAAGTTATAGACATTTACCCCTTTTGGGGGTAATTACCCAAAACAGAAACTTTTCATCCAGTAAAATCCAACCGGATACCCGTAGACCAAACATACTGCTGATATTCCATTTTGAACAACATAACTCCTCAAAATATATATTCACCCCTTTTGGCATGGATTACGAGGGTAAATACCCTATGTTGGCAATACTGTTAAAATTATTCGTTTAATATGTGCCTGAGTCAATATCCCAAACGTGTGCAAAATTTGAAGAAAATCGTCCAGGTCAATCACAAGTTATAGACATTTACCCCTTTTTGGGGGGTAATTACCAAGCTTCGGGCAACAAGGATTACATAATACAGAAACCATTAATATATTACCAGACTATCATTGAAATCCTTTCATTAAAACCAAAGTTTTACAATGTTTTCACTCTTGGGGCAAAACACCCTATTTTCAACACCCCATTACATAGTTACCCCTTCACATAATCAAAATATAAAATATCACTTACCTTGAATGGTTAGTCAGGCTACCTATCAGTGAAAGAACTGAGTTTCTAGCTTGCTTAGTTTTTCTGGAAACCTGTGCAAACCTGTTTTAGTCAAATTGGGGTAATTACCCCCTTACCCTCATTGCATAAAAACAATTATGGGTTACAAATGTTGGGATACATGTTTATATATATATTCCAAAGTTTCAAATTGATTCTTGTAATATTAAAAAAGTTATTCCACTTTTAAGTTTTCCAATTTTCGACTTTGAGATGACCTGTGACCTTGAGTTCAAGGTCAAGGTCAACCATCTTCTCCCAAAATGAAGTACTAACCATGGACTATATATGTACCAAGTTTCAAGTCTCTAGCACAAAAACCTACTGGCCAAGAAAATAATAATAATAATAACTAGCAGTCAACCTTTGAAAAGGTAGGATATAAATCGACATGGAATACGTGGGCTTGCAGGCAAAAGATTGAACAATTCATACGAAAAATCAATGGAAACACATAACCAATATACCATTGAAAACACAAAAACTGCTCAAAATACTTGTTCATCCCTTTTGGCATTGATTTTCAGGGTAAATTACCCGGTGACATCAAAGTCAAACTTGAATTATGTCCCCATGTCAAGATACTAAACCTGTGCAAAATTTGAAGAAAATCATCCAAGTCAATCAAAAGTTATGAATATTTACCCCTTTTTTGGGGTAATTAACTAAAAACGGCCATTTTAACTCAAAAACATCAATGGTGTGAAGTAAAGTCCCAACCGATGCCTGTTATACCATTGCAAAGATAAGAACTGCTCAAAACACATATTCACCCCTTCGATCTGGAATATGGGGGTAAATAACCCCATGACATCCATATCGTACTTGCATTATGTCCCCATGTCAAGATACTAAACCTGTGCAAAATTTGAAGAAAATCGTCCAAGTCAATCAAAAGTTATGAATATTTACCGCTTTTTGGGGGTAATTATCTAAAAACGGCAATTTTAACCCAAAAACAAAAATGGTGTGAAGTAAAGTCCCAACCGATGCCTATTATACCATTGCAAAGATAAGAACTGCTCAAAACACATATTCGCCCTTTCAATCCAGAATATGGGGGTAAATTAACCCATGACATCAAAATCATACTTGCATTATGTGCCCATGTCAAGATACTAAACTTGTGCAAAATTTGAAGGAAATCGTCCAAGCCAGTCAAAAGTTATGAATATTTACCCCTTTTTGGGGGTAATTACCTAAAAATGACAATTTTCACCTAAGGACATCTGTATTGTGAAGTAAAGTCCCAACCGATGCCTATTATACCATTGCAAAGATAAGAACTGCTCAAAACACATATTCACCCCTTTCGATCTTGAATATGGGGGTAAATTACCCCATGACATCAAAATCGTACTTGCATTATGTCCACATGTCAAGATACTAAACATGTGCAAAATTTGGAGAAAATCGTCCAAGTCAATCAAAAGTTATGACTTTTTACCCCTTTTTGGGGTAATTACCTAAAAACGACAATTTTTATCCAGGAACATCCACAGCACGAAGGAAAGTCTCAAACGATGCCTATTGTATCATTCAATACACAATAACTGGTCAAAACACATATTCAGCCCTTTCGATCCAGAATAAGGGGGTAAATACCCTTGACATCAAAATCATATTTGCATTATGCCCCCATGTCAAGATACTAAACTTGTGCAAAATTTGAACAAAATCGTCCAAGTCAATCAAAAGTTATGAATATTTACCCCTTTTTTGGGGTAATTACCTAAAAACGGCAATTTTAACACAAAAACATCAATGGTGTGAAGTAAAGTCCCAACCGATGCCTGTTATATCATTGCAAAGCTAAGAACTGCTCAAAACACATATTCGCCCTTTCGATCCTGAATATGGGGGTAAATTAACCCATGACATCAAAATCATACTTGCATTATGTGCCCATGTCAAGACACTAAACTTGTGCAAAACTTGAAGGAAATCGTCCAAGTCAGTCAAAAGATATGAATATTTACCCCTTTTTGGGGGTAATTACCTAAAAATGGCAATTTTAACCAAAAAACATCAATGGTGTGAAGTAAAGTCCCAACCGATGCCAATTGTACCATTGGAAAGACAAGAACTGCTCAAAATACATATTCACCCCTTTCGATCTTGAATATGGGGGTAAATTACCCCATTACATCAAAATCGTACTTGCATTATGTCCACATGTCAAGATACTAAACATGTGCAAAATTTGGAGAAAATCGTCCAAGTCAATCAAAAGTTATGACTTTTTACCCCTTTTTGGGGTAATTACCTAAAAACGACAATTTTTATCCAGGAACATCCACAGCACAAAGGTAAGTCTCAAACGATGCCTATTGTATCATTCAATACACAATAACTGCTCAAAACACATATTCACCCTTTCGATCCAGAATAAGGGGGTAATTTCCCCTTGACATCAAAATCATACTTGCATTATCTCCCCATGTCAATATACTGGACTTGTGCAAAATTTGGAGAAAATCGTCCATGTTAATCAAAAGTTAGAGTCAATTACCCCTTTTGGGGTAATTACCCCCAAAACGTTATTTTTATTTTATAATGTGACTGTAATTCATGAATACTATATACACACCAAGTTTCATTAATTTCCCTCCATTCAAACCAAAGTTAAAAAATGTTTTCACTTTTTGGACAAAACACCCATTTTTGAAAGTCCAATAACTCAGAAACCCCAAGTTTGATCAAAATATAAAAAGTGTCTTACCATGGATGAGCAGTCAGGCTATCAATTACAGCAAAAACTGAGCCTCTAGCCATTATAGTTTTCTCTGAAAACATGAGCAAATGGTTTTTGTCAAAAGGGGGTAAATACCCCTTTACCCTCATCTCCCAATAAACGATACAGGCCAAAATTGTAGCAACACATGTTTATATAAAGGTTCCTAAGTCCTAATAATCTAACAATGATATTAAAAGAGATAATCCACTTTGAAATTTTGGAAAATTTGACTTTGAGATGACCTGTGACCTTGAGTTCAAGGTCAAGGTCAACCATTTTCACAAAAAATGAAAGTACTGACCAAGGACTACCTATGTACAAAATTTCAAGTCTCTAGCACAAAAACTAACTGGCAAAAAGTGGCCAAATAATAATAATAATAATAATAATAATATCAAAGAAAACAATATAAATCTCCTTAGAGTCGATTTATAACTAGAAATCGGGTAACCGCAATGCGGTAACAAAACTTCACTATCATAAAAATTAGTGGTAACAAAGGGAAGCAGGAAAACACTGAAAAGACCTAGGACAAGAAATGGACATGAAATGGACATGTACTTGGATTTGCCATTATACTTGCACTTTGCACAGTACCAGCACATATATATGTACATGCAAGACAGACAATAATAAATGCAATTGATTTGTATGTACTATTAGTCATGCACCACAATGCAGGCATGGAATTTGTATTGAACCTTCCACAATGGTACAGCTCAGGGCAGAAGTACGGCGCCCATGGGAAGAGACAAAGAGAACATTGCCCAAGGTTCCAATGCCATAGCATTGTCCAGTGCTGGTGACCGCCGTATTAATTCAGGGATGTCCAGGGTCTTTCAGTTGCCCCAGCACAGGACGCTGGATACAACTGATGTGTCATGGGCTGGGATGTCTGCCCATGAGCACCGTTCTATGGCTGGTTTGAGTTGGATCATTGTGGAAAAATAACCATGTGTATGCATTGCAGTACATGACTAAGTAATTGCAATACAATATAATTTTTTGTCCCTATGGGTCCCATCTCTCCTTCAATGTCTTAGGTTAGACTGGGACAGTCTTCTCGAAAGTTCGAAAGTTTACTCCTCTGTTGAGGAACGAAAAAAAAAGAAATGAAGGAGATGGATGGTACAGTCCCATAAAGATCACAGGATTGAGTAGGCTTCCACTAATTAGATCATTTTTTTACTGGTGTATCCTCTTGAAACAATTAAAATGATAGAACTGAAAAGACAACCAAGCTACACTTCCTGGGAATTCATAACATTGCAAGGCACGCATATATAATAATGAAATCACAGAGTCTCAATGCCATTTCTAAACTTGAAATCTCACTTGCATATCAAGACAGGCAGAGACAAAGCCAAAATACACACAAAGCACATGGGCATTTCCAGAGATGGAATCGCAAAAGAGACAATCACTGGGAATTCCAAACATTGTTGGTACGTCAAAAAAAAACATACCAGTATAATAATTAAATCAAAAAGTAGAGTCTAACTGCCATTTCTAAAGATGAGATCCCAGGCAGAAACCCAACATTGTGCCAAAATACAAAGCATGAAGGCATTTCCAGAGACGAAATCGCAGGCAGAGACATCGAGTCAAGTCAACTTTATTATATCCCGAAGGTAATTAGTTGCAATGAGCTAAAGATGAGATCACAGGCAGACACTCACCATTGAGCCAAAACACAAAGCATGAGGGCATTTCCAGAGACAAAATCACAGGAAGAGACAATCACTCGGAATTCCAAACATTGATGGTACATTCAAGACATACCAGTTTAATAATTAAATCACAAAGTAGAGTCGAGCCGCCATTTCTTAAGATGAGATCACAGGCAGACACTCAACATTGTGCCAAAATACAAAGCATGAAGGCACTTCCCAAAATGAAATCGCAGGCAGAGATATCGAGTCAAGTAAACTTTATTATATCTTGAAGGTAATTAGTTGCAATGAGCTAAAGATGAGATCCCAGGCAGACACCCAACATTGTGCCAAAATACAAAGCATGAAGGCATTTCCAGAGATTAAATCACAGGCAGAGACAATCACTTGGAATTCCAAACATTGATGCGGCGTTCAAGACATACCAGAATAATAATTAAATCAATAAGTAGAGTCTAACTGCCATTTCTTAAGATGAGATCACAGGCAGAAACTCGACATTATGCCAAAATACAAAGCATGAAGGCATTTCCAGAGAAGAAATCGCAGGCAGAGACATCGAGTCAAATCAACTTTAATATATACCGAAGATAATTTGTTGCGATGAGCTACAAATAAGATGACAGGCAGACACTCACCATTGAGCCAAAACACAAAGCATGAAGACATTTCCAGAGACAAAATCGCAGGCAGAGACAATCACTGGGAATTCCAAACATTGATGGTATGTTCAAGACATACCAGTATAATAATTAAATCACAAAGTAGAGTCTAACTGCCATTTCTTAAGATGAGATCACAGGCAGACACTCAACATTGTGCCAAAATACAAAGCATGAAGGCATTTCCAGAGATGAAATCGCAGGCAGGCAGAGACATCGATCAAGTGAACTTTATTATATACCAAAGGTAATTAGTTGCAATGAGCTAAAGATGAGATCACAGGCAGACACTCAACATTGTGCCAAAATACAAAGCATGAAGGCATTTCCAGAGATGAAATCGCAGGCAGAGACAATCACTGGGAATTCCAAACATTGATGCTACGTTCAAGACATACCAGTATAATAATTAAATCAAAAAGTAGAGTCTAACTGCCATTTCTAAAGATGAGATCACAGGCAGACACTCAACATTATGCCAAAATACAAAGCATGAAGGCATTTCCAGAGATGAAATCGCAGGCAGAGACATCGAGTCAAGTCAACTTTATTATATCCTGAAGGTAATTAGTTGCAATGAGCTAAAGATGAGATCACAGGCAGACACTCACCATTGACCCAAAACACAAAGCATGACAGCATTTCCAGAGACAAAATTGCAGGTAGAGACATTCACTTGGAATTCCAAACATTGATGCTACGTTCAAGACATACTAGTAAAATAATTAAATCACAAAGTAGAGTCTCACTGCCATTTCTAAAGATGAGATCACAGGCTGACACTCAACATTGTGCCAAAATACAAAGCATGAAGGCATTTCCAGAGATGAAATCGCAGGCAGAGACATAGAGTCAAATCAACTTTATTATATCCCAAAGGTAATTAGTTGCAATGAGCTAAAGATGAGATCAAAGGCAGACACTCACCATTGAGCTAAAACACTAAGCATGAGGGCATTTCCAGAGACGAAATCGCAGGCAGAGACATTCACTTGGAATTCCAAATATCATGGAAACGTTCAAGATATTCCAGTAAAATAATGAAATCACAGGCAGAGAGTCTACGGGCCTTTTCTACAAGTGATCACAGGTAGAGACATTCACACAAATATAAACACTCACTGGGAATTCTAACATTACAACATAGAACGCAAATGAAATGACAAGCAGTGTTATAATTATGGTAAATCTAAACATGAAATCGCAGGCAGGGAGACCCACTGGGATTCCCAAACATTATAGTAACATAATTGCTACATTTGCATGAGCATGAAATCACAAGCCCCCTTTGTCGGGAATTCACAAACAAGAAGAGAATCACAAATTTTGGAGATTCCCTCAGACATTTTACTAAACTTTTAGCTATTTTTCTGGAAATGTCCGAGCATAACACTTCAAAATTTTGAACTCTGGAACTTTCACAGCGGATACCAGAGGACTCAATATAACCAGAACCGCAAGCGGTTTTAACACTTATCTGTTCATGTGAAATCAAAGGCAGATTACCAAAAGTTTACAACTTTCCCTTTATCCCACCTTCCAAGCATATTCCAATAAAGGATACTTTAAACATAATTTTACCCCTCTAGAACACATGTGGTTTGTTGTGGTTTGTCAATGGTACCTACAAAATTTCATTCTCAAAAGTCCACACTACAGTTAACAGATTACTGTCACTGGTACCTTCAGAATTTCATTCTTAAAGATCTGTTTTCCACACCACAGATAACAGGTGAGCAGATGCAGTTGTGTATTTAGATGGAATTTGAGTGAACTTTAACATGTTGGCCCTCTTCAGGCATCCTCAATACATGGCTATACATCAACAACAACAAATTTCAAACCACAAGTTATTGCATATGGCAATACTAAAAATATCCTTCAATGGAACTTGCCTAGGCCCTGGGGGGGGGGGAGTACAGCCTCTTGTGGACCTTTGGTAATCTGCTTTTGGTGAAATTATTAACACCAGAACCCCTGTGGAGATAATATGGGATATAGGTTGGGTTTGCAGTAGGCCAGGAGTATAATAGAAGTCATCTATCGATCTATCTATCTCGAATCCGGCTTTTCCGGGTCAACTGGGCCTGCGTTTGATGGCTATTTCAATCTTCCTTCATCTCACTGCCACATCATGCTGTCCTAATTATCCTACCAAGTGCATAAATACAGGATGTAAAACCGAATCATCCATCCATCTATCTATCTATGTATTTGTAAATGCTATTGTGCGAAATGTGACATTTTTTAGTCAATATAAGTGGTGCATATTGACAAATGTAACTGTAAAATATTTTTTGAGGGCCTATAAAGTTGCACCGGGACTGCAGAATGAGCAGGTCATTTCCTGCCATTTGATTTGTTTTGATCAACACAATGTGAAGATGGATTTGGGAGTCCATGAGCTCGCTTCCATTTGTACACAATCTATTAAGAGATTGAGAATGTTGAGTTTATTACAGAATATCATTGATGCCAAGTGCTAGGGTGTTGATTGTTTTTAGAGTGTAATCATTGAATGTAATTAATTGCAAGCTTTTTAAGTAGTTTAAGATTTCAGATCTTTTTACTTCCATGCCTGACCCTGGTTTCTACACCTATGGAAGCAGTTTATCAAGATATAATTATATAGGCCTAGAGGTGAATTTGATGATTACTTTTCAGACAGTAGATTGAACACAACACTGTTGTGTGTTGATTTATTGAAGGTAAATTTGTCAAATGAAGGCAGATTTTAAAGCAATTACAGGGTTTTAGGTAATAACAGCTAATTTTAAGAGAAAATGTTGTTTCCAACAATTATGTGAAGTTTAGAGATGGTTGAGAGAGCAGGGGAAGAGAAAGACGACGCACAACAAAGTTAGAGAGATGTGAAGATAACGGGAAGATGAGCATGTTGGTATTGACAGCTGCATAGGCTTGACCTGTACTGGCAGCCATGAGAAATTAATGTGTGCTAAATTTTATTGAAATACGAAGGTTACAGCAGACAGTTCCAAGAATGGTGGCCATTTTGTTGAGGCCATCTTAGTGGCCATCATGAATTTCTCTACATGTTCCTATTCAAGACCAATAGACCCCTTTTTGTACCAAATTTATATATATATATAGCTCTAAGCAAAATATTAAGCTCAGAGATGAATGCTTACACAAACCTAAGCTCACAGATTAACACTTACACAAACCTAACAGGGACAATGGTGACGACAACGCAGTCACTTGATGACAATAGCTCTTCATTTTCAAAGAAAACAGACAAGCTGAAAAAATGTTTAACAGCATTTTTCGAAGACCATGAGACCCTTAAACATAGGCTGCATGGCAGCAAACCTGCAGCGAGCAACACCTTTAAAAGATACAACTTCGCCATGAAAATGATTTGTGTACCCAATTATATGTATGCGTACTTAATATTAATGAGATTTTGGCCGAAATTATCTGAACGCCAACAGTTGTACCATCTGACAGCCTGCCTACTAGGGCATTAAAAGTCATACAAAGGCCTAACCATACTAATTTACACATAGTATAATGCAGTTTCATGCATGTACAAGGTATAAGTAGTAGCTGTCAGTCAGAAACCCCCAAGAAAATCGTTATTCTTATATTTCTAGATTAATCTCAATATTTAGAAAGTTGATAAACCTATCAATCAGACAATCAGAAAGGACTACTACATTAAATAATGCATGCACGATAGACCACCCACGACAGACCACCCACGACAGACCACCCAGTGCCTGTCAGCACTTTTTACCCATGTGAATACGATACCTTCAACAAACTTCATTCGCTGAAGGTAAAAATGCTCAGAACACATTTCCAGTTCCATAAGATCTTATTAGCTTCTGAAGCTCTGAGGTCTGCAAACCTCAAGCCCACAGGGCTTTGACCCATCAGGCTCGCATCATTACTGATTCCTCAGCCTTGATTCCTCTCCCTTCACCGGGGTAATTCTGCTGACATGAATTCCGCAGTGACGGAATGGACCAACCTGACCCAGTAAGATTTGAAGCAGCTTGTGCAGCCCTTGCTGCTTCAAGTCTTCCTGAGATGTTAAGGGGGTGACCATTTAATTTTCAGGGGCATGGAGTTTTCCTCATGAGGAAATTATTTATTTCATGGTGATGGCAACAGTATTTGTTTATTGCAAGTGCATGAAGTCCCCAAATATTCCTAAATCAAGCAACACCTTATTAAGAAATATCCTTGGCAGAAATTATTTATTTCAAGACTGCCCAAAAGAATTGATTTATTTTACCAAAACACAGCAAGAAATATTTATTTTTTAAAAAAACTCGAAACCCCTCCCAGACATTAAATGGTTTCCCTCAGTCGTAGTATGCTTGCAAGTGTTTGTGTACATATCTTTTTACATGTGCATGTTTACATAGGTATGCATATAACTGTGTTCAAGTATTAATCATTATAACGTCAACTGAATTTGTCCATGTCATTTCTCCATGTAAATTATCCCTGTAACTTGTCCGTGTAAACTGACTATATTAATTGTCCATGTACCTGACTATGTAAGTTTTCTATGTAAATTGTCCTATGTAAATTTTCAATGTAAATTGTCCATGTAAATGATCTATGTAAATTATCCCTGTAACTTGTCCATGTAAACTGACTATGTAAAGTGTCCATGTACCTGCCATATGTAATTTTTCTATGTAAATTGTCCTATGTAAATTTTCTATGCAAATTGTCCATGTAAATGCTCTATGTAAATGATCTATGTAAATTGTCCATGTAAATTCACCATGCAACTGTCCATGTAAGTGGTGTATGTAACGGTCAATGTAGTTGACCATGCGGATTTTAACAAGTTTAATGTTCCTGCCTGTTGTAAAACAAGAAGAAAGTGCAACATAACTGCTTCTTGATATTCCAAAGTCATGTACTTCACATTCCTATTTGTAATAATAAATGTACATTTTTTTGTAAAATGAGAGCGAGTAAAATTCCATTGCAACATGAGTGTCGTTGTCTATAGCACCTTCCTATATACAAGCATGTACGCATCTGGACACGTATATGGCAGTCTTGTTTCTTTTACACTTTTATCATTACATTTGTACCATCGAATGCCTGGGGGTATTCTGATGCAAGCTGTGTAATGTCCCTCTTTTTTTGAATCGCCAATGTGATTGACAACAGCAGTTAAATCATAATCCGTCCCATTCTTGGTCTTAAGATGTCTTTTCAGTTTGATGTTCTTTGAATTCTTTTCATTTTCACGTCCATCGAATCTCATGAGGAGTACTATCAAAATAGGAAGGCAATGTGACATTACTTCTTCACGTTTTGTGCGTTGTGCTCCACAATGTGTGCAAGGGAAGTCACTCTGTCGTGTAGATTCTTCAAAGATAAGATCAGAACTGTGAAGGAACACTGCAACAAATCGGTTGAAATCATGAAGAGTCGTAACATGATCGCATTGTTCGCAGATTTGATCTGTAACAAGATGACTATCAAGTAGTTCAGTAACTGGTGACACATTCAAATTTCTGTATTCCTCCCAAGTTCTTGGATTATTTTGATCCTGTACAGCATTTACTTGGCGTCCAAATATATGCATTGAATGGATTTGACTAAGTAACCATGTGAGGTATTCATGTGCATCTTGCTGTTGACCTTTGATCCAATCTTTTGGGAAAAAGTTGAGATTGAACAGTGAATGTGGCTCTACAGAATCACGACTTGAGTACAGCTGTTGTTTCAGTTGAGTAAGTGTCCTGGTCACTGGGTGATTGATACCAAACAGAGGTTCAAGCTCCGGGATTGCGAATAACATTTGTAACACACTGTTAAGAAAGCAAGTGTTTCCAAAGTTGCATAATCCAGCTGGAATATTTCTGGGTTGTCGGTTTGAAGCGGAAATTGTTGGAGTTGTTGAAGGTCTGTGTGAAGAAGATGGGAATGTGTTCGCGGCTTGTTGTGGCATACTTTGCATTTTTTTTGGCTTCACAGGTTTTTTCTCATTAGTTGGTGGTGATTTGTTAGGTTGCGCCTTTTTTGCAGTTTTGTTCTGCTGTTGAACATTTACTTTCGCTGATTTGTCTTTGCCTTTATGAGAATTTGTGTTGAGTGTCTGAGAAGATTCAGCCTCAGTTACTGAGAATATTTCAGTTTGCACAGCATCATGGTCTGAGTAATATGTAGGTATGACATTAGCTTCAACCTTCTTTGCAGTCTTTGTGTAAACAGCATCAAGCAGTGATTCTTGTCTTGTAGGTGCTAGGACACGTTGTGTGTATCCATATTCACATGTGAAGATATCATGAATGCTGTGTGGAGGTTGACTGAGCAAGTTCTCATTGAAATCTCCAGCAATTACAATATTGTCAAAATCGGTACTAGCAACAAAGTTAAGGAGACTCTGCAACAATGATCGGAACTTTGGAATGGAAATCTGTTGTGATCTGTACACACTGATAAGCAAGTATTCATCACCACTGGGTGTTGTTACTGCTAATGCTACATGCTCAATTCCATTGACATTTGTTTCCAGTCTCTTTGCTGAATGCGTATTCTGCACATACATCATGACACCACCTTTGTCTCTAACTGATCGATCTTGCCTGTAAGGTACATATCCATCGATATGTATGTGGTCATCTGAATACTGTTTCTTCAGCCAAGTCTCATTAAACATCAGTACATCTGAATGGAGTTCCATATGATTCTTGATGTCTGGAAGTTTTGAATGCAAGCCTTGTACATTGTGATGGAGTACAGTTAGCATGACATCTTCATGAGCAAGTTGTTCTTTGAAGTCTGGTGGGGTACTCATTGTTTCCAAGTGTTCATGGACATCTTCAGAGCGAAAGATTGTGGATGCATTGTAATTCCTGATGTACAGGCCATTCATGCTTGTTACTCTGCTCAATGCAACATATGCTTGTCCGGCAGCAAATATCCCAGCCATGTCTACGACACATTTGTCAACAGTCATTCCTTGCGTTTTGTGTATCGTGCAAGACCATGCAAGTTTCAGTGGAAACTGTCGGCGTGTAGTTGCCTTCCTATTTGACATGACTTGTTCATGCAAATGTATGTTCTGTACCTGACCATCTCTGTCAAATTTGACTGACACATACTTTGTACTGTCTTCTGATGAGACATGTAAGTCCACAACAGTTCCAAAAGCCCCATTCACAAGACCTTTTGACACATCCATATTTCTTGTCAACATAACACGTGCTCCCTTGGCTAATTGTAATTTGTCTAATAGATCATCATTTGATCCCTTTACGTGGTGGTCGAGTCTCTTGATTTTTCCAGTTCCTGCTTCCTTTTCATAGTCTGTGGCAAGTACATCAACTATGTCTGAGCACGTTTTCTTTATCATGGCTGTGTTGTGCTTGAGAACTTTGCTGTTTGTTGCAAATACATGAAGGGCATCTTCAGGCACATCTTCTCGATTACATCTGCTTTTCAAAGATTCCTCATGTGCTTGTGACAAGGGCTCATTTTTTGGGTGGATTCTGATTGAATTAAGCAGTTCAGCGAAGAACTGGTCATCTTTCTGTCGCATTATTTCATTCAATTCAACCATGTAAAAGAGATCATGCCAAATATCAGTTCCTTGACTCCTGTCTGGTTTCATCAGACTTTTTGCTTTGACGGGTGGTAATTGATAAAAGTCACCAACTGCTATCACACTAACATTCCCAAACCAAGCCTCTTTGTCAGTTGATCTCACTTGTTTCACCTGTCTTAGACGTCCATGAACATAGGAAAGAACCTTGCGATCTACCATTGATATTTCATCAATAATGAGTAGTTTCAGGTTTCCAAGTGTTGCCATAAGTGTGTTCACAGTGTCATTTGTGAGTGGTTCGTATCGAAGAGGCAGTTTTGGTGGTATTTTGAAGGCTGAATGCAGAGTGTGTGCTCCTCCCAAATTACAAGCAGCTGTTCCAGTTGGGGCAGTAAGCAAAACAGTAGTGTCAAGTGGACTTTCTCCATTTCTCAGTATTTTGCTTGCTTCATTGTATATACATTTGATCAGATGTGATTTTCCAACACCAGCTCCACCATTCGTAAACAAATGAATTGGTTTTGGTTTTGAACCTTGAGCTATTTGGACGCACCATTGCCGTACATAGTAGAAGACTTGTCTCTGTTTGGCATTCATTGTTTGCAGTAATCCTCGAGTAGAATCTCCTAATAGTTCATATGAACAGAGAGAGTTTGGAGTAGATTTCTCTTGATTGTCATCCAAGTCCGGCATTTCATTTGGTCCAATTTCAACATCATTATTGAGTACATCATCACCATTTTCAAGGCGTTCTTGTTCAGAATTCGGCCCAATTTGTGCCCAGGCATCTTCCATTCGTCCGTTTTGCTGCAGTTGTTGCCATGCTTCTTGCAAATGATCACTGATTTTATCAAATTTCGCTTTGTTTGTGTTGATTACGGAAATCACAGATTCAAGCTCTTCTGAAGGCATCAGTCTGATGTAACCTGTCTCACAGAATTCCTGGAATGTTTCAAAACCAGTCGGTTTCAGTGCTTCCTCTAGTCTGTGTGGTAAGTAAAGTTTCAGCAGTGACAAGTTGTGCTTTTCAGGTTCTTTGGTCAGAGAATGCTTTGGGAAACGAATTACCGCAGGTGGTGCTCTGGTACGTTTGATTATGTATCCCATGTCATGTTGCAAAGCATGTGCATTTGGATTTTTTTTGGCAACTGCAGCTTCTCCCTCAGATTTTGAAGCAAATCTGTAGTATGACGCAAATTCCGCTTGACACATTTTGTCAAATTCAGCTGTTAATGGTCTGGCTTTGTACTTGTCATAGAGGCATGTCACCCAAATATCATCACTATCACCATCAGTTTTTGCTTCGTTCATAATCTGAACAAGGGGCTTTGAAAGGCGAACTTGATTTTCATCAGTTGGTATGAACATGGTATTGCGAGATGACTGCTTTAATGGCAAACCTCCAATTGTTCTCACTACTGCTTCCTGTACTGATACCTCACGATTTTCGAAATATACAAAGCCAAGCTTTTTCATTTGTGTTTTCAAGTCGTCACTTGGTGATTCCGTTGCTAGTTCAAGTTTTGCTTCTCTCAAGAGTTCACCTAACTCATGTTCGGACTTGCTGATGTAGCTAAGAATGTACATAACACAGGAATGAGCATCGGTAATGAACTGAATGTCACAGTTAGCATCCCAGGTAGAAAGGATTGACTTGGGATATGGATTTATCCATACGTCATCCGCACTTCTTTTCAAGTAGATAGTAGTCTTTTTTGTAAGTGATGCCAAAGCACTGACCAAGTCTGCATGGTTTTCAAAACCTGAATGATTCAGTATTTCTTGAGTTGTAAGGCCTGAAACATCTCCACTAAGAACCTCTGATAGATTTGTGAGATATACTTCGGCTAGTGATTTATTCCACGATTTCTCAGATTCATTTTGTGGGGATGGATTCTCAGTGCTTTCTTTTGGCCTTACAATTGTTGTTTCTTCCATTATTGGCTTAGGAAAGTTGAACCTGCATTCCTTTGACCCTTTCTTGCATGACTTGGTATGCGATTTGCTGTGTGTTTGGACTGCTTTAATAAGCTCATGTAGTTCATCTGTTTCATCAACATTACTGACGCCAATGTACCTGTTGATAAATGATATCACTTCTGAATCTGGATTGACATCTATTTGTGGAGCATCTTCGATCCAAAACAAACAGTGAATGTGTGGGGCGCCTCTTTGCTGGAATTCTACTCTGTAAAAATAGTCAGTAATCTTTCCAATTGGATTTGCAGGACTTTTCAACAGACGCATAAGAAGATTCACTCGGTGATAGAACATACGAACAGCTGTGACAGGATTGCTTCTAAGAATTTCACATTTTTCTTTGAAATCTAACAAGTTGAAATCTACCTCTTGCCCATTTTGGCGTGCAATAACCTCTACAATTTCTGGCCAGCGTGACAATTCAGCAGCAGTGAATGTACAAAACCATGTTGGAATTCCTAATTGTCGAATCATGGCAAAAAGATCATTCATAGTTTTCTTCCAGTATTGAGGACTACCTCGCATAGAATCCATGTAGCCAAACACATGATCCGAATTCATCAGCTTCATAAGTGTGTCTGTATCTGATAACATTGATGCTGTTATTTTGTTTCCACTGTGCGTCTTAGTGCCTTTACGGGTTTGAATAGAAATACCAGACAAAAGTTTCTCTAATTCTACTTGAGCTTGAGCATAAAAGATGTAATTTGAGTTCTTCGCAAATCTTAAATCATTTCCAAGTAATCTTGCTGCAAAGTACTTTGCTCTGGACAATTTGACTTCTCTTTCTTCATCTAAGCCATTTACGCCATGTGGAAACAAAGTAGGAAATGCTTTCATTTCATCATTTGGTGTGTTCAGTAATGAGTGAGGTTTGTTGCCTTCAGCAGGTGCAATAGAGAGAATTCGATTCTGTAACTCATTCATCGCTTCAGCTCGTATATCAAGAGGCTCCAGGCAAGTGTCATGTCCAAGACCACCTAATTCATTGGAAGCATCATTTTCTGTTTCGGTGTTGTCTTTTTCGTCATTATCATCATTTGTCGTGAGGTCCATTGGATATTCATCAAGAAGGTTGTCCAAGTCTGTGTCAGTTTCATCTGCCCAAGTCGGATCTAACTCAACATCAGCATATAAAGGGTTAAGTTCTTTCAACTTCTTGAAAGCATCCTCAATTTTTTTGAGATGTACCATCTTGAATTGGGCATGACCACGGTATTCTAGTTTGCGTTTTAGCTTGATTGCTAGAATTTGTGATTCTGATAGCGGTCTAGGTAATGACTTTGTAGTTTGTTTGGGGTCACATCTAACACAAATGACTGGACCTTTAATACCAGGTTGTTGACCTTTGGGCAGAGGCACAATTTTCATGAAAGGAATTGACAGTGAAATCAACTGCTCTTCAAGTGTATTCAGATCAACAAATTCTTCTGGAATGGCACACATCTCGAGTTTATTGGCTGCACATTGTGGTGGCATCTTGCCTTCTTTGAGGTGTCTATTGCATGTTGAACAAATAACAAAATCACCATTTTCTTTGTCTTTGTTAACACATGGTTCGGAACAGTCATCTGAGCACCTGTGTAGGTTGGAAATTGTTATACACTTTTCAGCCAAAACTTTGTCATAGTTTTCGGGATGACACTTTGTAACCTGGTATGAGAACTCAAGTCTATGACATGAACAACATACATTTTCAGGACCTTCTAGACAGCCATTTGAAAATTCATCAACAACATTTTCAAGATTGGTTCTATCAATTTTTCTCTTTTCATATTGAGCAGCTGCTCTCGCTTTGACATCAGTATTATATTGTTCATCAGTATTATATTTGTGAGAGCTTTGTTGTCGAACATTGGCTCTGAATTCTTCATTGAATTTGTACTTGTCTCTGGAAAACTGTTGAACATCGGCTCTAAACTTTTCATTGGATTTGTACTTCTCTCTGGAAAACTGTTGAACATCAGCTCTAAACTTTTCATCAGATTTGTACTTGTTTCTGGAATTTTGTTGAGCTTCTGCTCTGAACTCTTCGTCCATTTCATATCTTTCTTTGGAACGTTGTTGAACATCATGTTTGTATTTGGTATCCATTTTATATTTGTCTGAAGACTGTGTCCTTTTATCTCTCCTGTACTTTCTGTCACTTCTATACCTAGAACGGGTAACTTGCCTGTTGTGACACTTCCTTTTCTCACTATTTGTTTCATAGTCTTCATCACTACTCGTACATTCCGTTTGAGAAGGCAATTCATAACTATCATCACTACTTCTGCACGGGTCTATTGTTGCTTGATCTGATCGTATTTTTAATCTTTTGCTCGAAGGCACTGACTTTGTGTCATCATCTTCATCTGAATGGCTAGCGTCTGGCAATTCAACATTATGGTTTTCTTCCTTTTGTTTTCTTTTTGCTTTACGCAATTCCCTCACGGTTCTTGCAGCTTTTCGCTTTGTAGCAGGCATTTTTCTCGTAATTTTTTTCGGTTGTTTTTTTTTTCAAGTATACCTGTTTATACGACCAAAGGAGCCAGGAACTCCAGGGGAAGATCAATGTACATCTGTATTTACGACCAAAGGAGCCAGGCACTCCAGGGGAAGATCAATGTACACCTGTATTTACGACCAAAGGAGCCAGGCACTCCAGAGGAAGATCAATGTACACCTGTATTTACGACCAAAGGAGCCAGGCACTCCAGGGGAAGATCAATGTACACCTGTATTTACGACCAAAGGAGCCAGGCACTCCAGAGGAAGATCAATGTACACCTGTATTTACGACCAAAGGAGCCAGGCACTCCAGAGGAAGATCAATGTACACCTGTATTTACGACCAAAGGAGCCAGGCACTCCAAGGGAAGATCAATGTACACCTGTATTTACGACCAAAGGAGCCAGGCACTCCAGGGGAAGATCAATGTACACCTGTATTTACGACCAAAGGAGCCAGGCACTCCAGGGGAAGATCAATGTACACCTGTATTTACGACCAAAGGAGCCAGGCACTCCAGAGGAAGATCAATGTACACCTGTATTTACGACCAAAGGAGCCAGGCACTCCAGAGGAAGATCAATGTACACCTGTATTTACGACCAAAGGAGCCAGGCACTCCAGAGGAAGATCAATGTACACCTGTATTTACGACCAAAGGAGCCAGGCACTCCAAGGGAAGATCAATGTATACCTGTATTTACGACCAATGGAGCCAGGCACTCCAGGGGAAGATCAAGTAATTGCTGTCAATTAAAGCCAAGGAGCCAGCACACTCCAAGACACTAAGGCTGTGTATACTTCACAAGGAGCCAGCCAACTCCAAAGTAAAGAAGATGTAGTCTACAGACAGCAGACCAAGGAAGCCCAGTCAACTTTCTGGTAGAAGACAAAGCACTAGTTCAGTTGGCAGCACAACTGGACCACAACTTCACGAGACAGTCGAGATGTGAACTGAAACAGACAAAAAAAAATGCCATTAAACAAAATATAAACAAGAATATATATATTTCTTTAAAAAGGCAATTTTGAATTTAGTAAATCTGGGTCCATTCTGTAACTTCCCATCCTAATTTTACATGCGACACCAATCCCGCAATTCTCTTATCTGCATGTGCTATGACACCAGCCAGTTCTGCTGTTGTGTTGAAACAGCCTGTTTTGACCCAGGCCCTCTGTTGCGAGTACTCTGTCCATTAAATTTTGGGTCCTCCCCTATCAGGTTAGGACCTATCTCTATGAGCTCATGGCCCACAGACTTATTGTCACTCATCTAAGATAGTGAAAATGCTTACTTGTGCATTTATCTTCCCAAACAAGCGTTTACGCTTGTCACAGACGAGATTTTAAACTTGGCGACACCGCCAAACCACCTCATTTCCATAATCCCATGCGCTTAGACTTCCTCTTTCTTCGAGGAGGAACACAAGGACATTCCACTGAGGGGAGGTGGGTGGGAAATTCAAGTAATAAGTCTCTGAGCCATGAGCTCACAGAGATAGGTCCTATCCTGAGAGGGGAGGACTGAAACTATCTTCGCTCAATGCTTACTTGTGCAGATTCACAAAGTGGAGGAGGGAATGGAACCCGCAAGTAAGAAAGGGGCATTGACACCAAGTACAGAACAAAAACAGATGCTGCTGCCAAGGGAGCCCATGGCGTGGTCTGGCGTGAGTGCAAAGGCATCAAGACTATCAACCAGAAGCCTCCGAGCCCAGGGTACTACAAGGCCTGCGAAGGAGGCGGGGACAGCAGTTAAGCTGGATTCAGTGCCGCTAACAGGGACAGGAAAGTGGGCGAGGCAAGAGCCAACCGAGCCAGTAGACAGAAAGCCAGAACTCGAAAGGCAGGCCTGAGGAATGCCACGAAGAGAGCCACGGGGGTGCCCCCATACACCGGACACAACAAGGCCAGTGCAAGTGGGGGCGGCCAAACCAGGCAAGAGATTGTGCCATGGAGGAGCAAAAACCTGAGCTCTCCCAGAGCAACCGAGCCTGGAGGCTTGGGGCCGTGAGGCATGCTGTAGGCATCTCCGGAGGCCAGGCATGAGGGACATACCCCCCTCCCCCTTTGCAAGTGCAGGGTACCACCAGGCCGCAGCAAGCAGGAGGCAAGAGACAAGGGCTAGCACCCACCCAGGGAACTTGACCCCTAGCTGGAGAGCGCCGACAGCAGAGACAGCATAAAATGCGGATGGAGGTGTGGAACGGGACGCTTTTTTGTGGGATAAGTGGAAATAAAATGCAGATGGGGCTAAATTTGCGGAACAAGCTGAATTTGCTTTAAAAATCGCCTCTTTTTTTTTGAAAAACTTTGTTTACATTTTGGTTGCATTTAGATTAAGGAGCAACAATGGTAACATAGGAAAAAGCCATACTTCTTGTCTATTGTAAATTTGTTATTTTACTTAGTACTAGGGTTGTAGGTCTGGACACACAGCACTATGAATATCAGTGGGTTCTGTTTGTGTTCTTGCATCACTTCAAGATGTTTATTGCTTAATGTGTCAAAAATAGGGCTCCATGATTGGTCAGATTACTGGAAGTTGGCCGTTTTAAGGTGTTGGCGATGACTGTCACCATTTTTAACTTATACTAAAAAAAAATTGGACAAATTTACGTATCAGTAGGGATGTCATTTTTTCTATGCGATTATCGGTAAGAACTTAAAATTCCAATGCACCAAAGTATCGACATAATCTTTTCACAAACCTAGAAAAAAGGCAAAATCGGAACTTTATTTTCAGGTTTTTCGCTAAACCTCGCATGACTTCTGGGCCGAAAAATCCCAGCCCATACCCGCAAGGGATGAACACCAGTTCACGGTATATCGATTGTACCGGTTACATGTATTTCTGGCAATTTGATTACCGAAATCTATATTAAACACATTCGGTTCAATGTAATCCTACCCTCCACATGCTTAATTTCCATGTAAATAGGTCAAAAACGATTTTATTTCGTACAGAAATACAAAAAATACCATGCACAGCATGTTAACCTCCAGTTGGGGAATTAACAGAGGATGGAACACGAGGGCAGGGATCTATTTTGTGGTTCTGTAGCCCAAAATTGTTTTAACCAGAAAAAATGATTCTTGCTTTATTGTGTGTTTTTGTCTTGAGCTGTTGGCCATGAATACACATGCAGGAAAATACGCATGTAATTCCAAGTTACACACCTGAAAAGATTCATATGTGAATCACATGAATCCAAGCTGAAGAAGTGAAAGACCTAAATAATTTAGTGATAGTAAAAAAATCCCATTTTGCAATTAAAGGGGGTGTACAGCATCAATTTCATGCTGCATGAGATCATAAGAATAGTTGTAAATGACAGTCTCAGGTACGTAACAGTTGGAAGGACAACATTCCTTTATAGTGCATCATTTATTGTGTGATAACATGTTTCAGTAATATTCAGACGACTGTGACTGGGACAAGATGTTGCGGTAATAAATGCACCCATACCTTTCCTTTATTAAACTGATTATCTCATGTCACAGACTGCCATAAAAGAGGATGGATTTAAGAATGATTGGGGCTTTATGTCCTTCATTTACCCACTTAGTATGCTAATTTGGACAGGAAGAGGACATGTCAATGATGTGAAGGATGATTGTAACAGCCATCCAACATGGACCTGGCAAGAGATGAATTCGAAACCTGGACCCAGTGATTGACAGCCTAGCACGATACCATTAGACCAACCCACCAATCCCCCTGCCATAAGAGCCAATAAGATACTTTGAACAATTTTGACTCAAACTGTTGAACTACTAAGAAGGTACGTGGCAGTCCAATTTGGAAGTGTCCCTCACCATGAGACTGGACTGCAGTCACTGCACTGAAATTCTAAATAAAGAACATTCTGTGTTCAAAAAATTTAACATGCCCTTGGAGGACAGTGAAGGCCATAATTTTACGCATCTTCTGGTATTAATTTCATGAAATTTGAATAGGTACAAGCAGAGCAATGTGCATTTCAATTTTGAAATTTTCTTGGAAAACCATTTGATGCAGGGAAACTTCCTTTGAGAACAGTATGGAGGCCTAACAGGGGAATAAGTAAAAAAAATATTCATCAACATTCACAAAGAACTTCATTGATTTTTCAGCCTAAAACGTTTCGAGGGGCGCAAAAAGTGACAACAAATTTTCAATGTCTGACGCGATTTTACGCCGCTCGTCTGAGACTATAATGCTATACACCATTGGAAAGCTGACAAACAGACCTTTCTTGTGATATGTAATACTTTGCTGTAGGTCAAATAGGGACCGAGATATAAGCACTTCAATATTGCGTTTTTGGACATCCGTAGCACCAAGACCGTTTGTGCGAGCGTCCGTTACTTTGTGAAGTTTGTACTGTATGTTCACCCATTTTCAGCTCTGTAGGAGCATTCCTTCCATGTTTTTCAAAAAAATGTTTGTCAATTTTCGGGATATCCAATCACCTGCACTAACAATATTTTCACTATGTGGAACCAATCACCTGGAACCACTGGGTGGGTGGTTATGCCCGGGGGGGTGGTTATGCCCCACTCTCCCCTATAGCAACCACTAATGGCTAAATAGTCCGAAATTAACTAATTAGGCTAAAACCTATCTTTTGATAACAAACATGGGCTATTTTTCCAAAAATAACAGAAAAGTGCCCTTCTCCTCACAACAACTCCCCTTAAAGTTTCCCTGAATGATAAAATACTTTCATAAATATTGGTGGTTTCATGTGTAGTATAACATAAACTTGTGACCAATAATATTTTAATTAATTGATTGAAGCATCTCTTTGATTACATAAATTATTTAGTTACTCTATGTGTTTTTTCTTGATAGTTCTTCCAACCTCCAGCACATCCGGTACAGATGACGTCACAATATTCATTGTTATAAATAGAGTGCTACAACTTAACATATTCTCACAATGGTGATGACGTCACAAAGTTGATAGCAATCAAGTCTGTTGATTTTTTCTGTGCGTCCCGGAAATAAATCTAGGGGTTATTTAGTGCATTTGGGAGACTATTTTGGCAAGAAAAAAATGTCCTACAGCATTGAAACTTTCCACACAGAGCATTTTGACCACGACACACAGGACAGTGTAAAAATTAAACATTTTTTCGTTTGAAAGTCGACCTATCATTCCGGGTAACTTTAACTTTGTACTATTTTGCATATACAGTATAGTCCTTATGACACACTCACATTCCAACCATCTTGATCCTGAATAAAAAGAAACGTTTTCTTGATTTTGTAATGAATTGCTCAATTAAAATAACAATGTGTCAGCCAATTAAAAGTCACACATTTGCAGAACAATGATATAGCTTTTATGTATTTACTTTAGTGCTAGAGAACGTCTTCTGCACATTGTTCATACCTGCAAAGCTTGCTTTATTATAATCAGATCATTCATATGTGTCACTGTAACTTACAAATTCTAAGAAAGTCACAACACAGAACTAAAATGGTATGCATGAGATGCACAAACAGAGCTCTGCTACCAGTACATGACACCATGTTAAGGTGACTCAAATATGCTTGTTTGATCATACAGGTTTTTCTCAAATTTTGCAGAGGTACTATATGGGACCCGTACATTTCAAATAATGAAAAACAAAAAAATTTCACCGACTAGTTTGGTTGCCATGGTAAATGTAACTAGATAAAATACAATACATGGAGTTTACTTTGGTCAGCATGGACGATAGGTGTGAACTTCAAGTCATAAATTGAGTTTTTGGTTATGTACCTCAAAATAAAGCATTACATGCATTTGTCACACAAAAACGTCAGAAATGTCTTCCCAAGGATTTACACCAATACATTTGCCATAAACTTGAAGAAAAAGGTTAAAATACTTTTTTCTGTAAGAGCTCAAAGGCCAGCAACACACTAATTAATTGCAGATTTTGCATGCATCAATTTTGGCAGTAATCAAATTTTAGGAAAACGATCATACATATTTTTTTTTAATTAGCATATATTATAAACAAGTTATTGTCAAACAAATGACAAAAAATTCACCAAGTCATTTTTTTTACTGCAGTACCATGACTGTGCCAATGTCAATTTAAAGAAATAAAGACAATTTTTGACACAATTGTCTGAAAGTAACTGAGAATTTTTTTTGGATAAAGATAAGAAGCTGAAACTTTAAAATAGCATAGAATAGACATTACTGCATTCAATAAAAAAATAATTATGCTTCTAGCTGCCTAAGATCTCATTTAAATAGCAAATTACTGGCTGCCATGCCGTTAAAAAAAAAAACAGAAAATGGTAACGTCACAACTTTTGCAGGGCCTGCAGCTGCAGTTGTGACGCTATGTTGCCAGGCAACCAGGCTGCTCAGAAGTATGTCCCCATGTCCCCGGGGCCGTGTCCCCATGTCCCCGGGGCCGTGTCCCCATGTCCCCGGGGCCGTGTCCCCATGTCCCCGGGGCCGTGTCCCCATGTCCCCGGGGCCGTATCCCCATGTCCCCGGGGCCGTGTCCCCATGTCACCGGGGCCGCGTCCCCATGTCCGCGGGGCCGTGTCCCCATGGCCATGTCTCCATTTCCCCGGGGCCGTGTGCCCATGTCCCAGGGGCTGTGTCCCGGGGTATCCACGGGGATGTCCCCATACTTGGGTATCCCACCCTTAGGGGATACCCTAGGAAGGCACCCCTTATCTATTCATCTATCCAGGAGGTCACCCCCTTATCTATTCATGCACAGGTCACAGTTGACTGCACACTTTGCTCAGACCGATGCCTTGTTCGGGGAACCCCCTTGGAGATCAGGGGGGGATGGATGCATATGACGTCAATGTCACGTCATTCATTGCTACAGCATTGGGTTGAATGGATTTCCCTTGCCAGAGAGTTTATTATGGGATTAACATGTACCAAAAGTTTATCACTTCACGTGGAGGCCCATCACATGATACATGGTAAATGGCATTATGATTGAAGAAGGCAGGCAGCAGAAACTTGACCCACAAGATATGGCTGAATTTCAATCTAATAGGCAGCTCCTCTACGAGGTCTGCCAACCAGCAATTTAAAGAGTGCAAAATTTTTGGCATGAAAAAGTATCGAATGACATAGAAAGAAAGATAAGTAGATTGATCTTAAGATAGATTGATCTAAAGATAGACTGATCTAAAAATAGATTGATCTGAAGATATATTGATCTAAAGATAAATAACTTTTCTTTTCATTCAACTACACCATGACTACATGCTCCGATATTGTTCTGCATTTCACAATTATTTAAGGCGATTTGTCTGCATTACTTTTTCAATGCGACAAGACTTTTGTCAGAGCGTATTTTGTTCATACTGTCTATATTAATTTTGTAGAATATTCTGACTGAGACAAAACTTTATTTTCACAATATAATCATGTCAAGTAAGTGTTCAGCTTCATTTAAGCCATATCTTGATAAAATCAGTCAACAGAAAATCAAGATATGAGCAGTAGCATCTTGAACATCATGGTAGCAACAAGACTTCTGTATGTGTTCTTTGCAAAATATTTTTGTATATAATCCTTGCACTTCCAAGTTCAAAGCACAGGCCAGGTAATTGAGCAGGTGTCAGATACTCAAATGCAGTTGCTCAACAGACAGGCAGATGTATGCATACAGTAAAAGTTATAGTTTAGTCTATTCATTCATTTCAACATCATATTGCTGCATTAGTGCATCAGTGCATGTCTAATGTAAAGTACCAGAGTTAGCTATTCATAGCGAAGTGCAATCAGCTTTGACACTTGCACTGACTTGCCACTGACTGAACACTTCACCCCTTCTGCTAATCTGCCTCAATGGAACTGAGGGTGAAACAAAGCTCAAGAAAGTCAAGAATTGCAATAATTAGACTACTTCTGTAATTAACTACACCAAAGAAGCCAATTGGTCTCTGCTGCAGTTGACACGCAATGACGATCGTTTTGGTTGGGCGATATTAGAGTGGTTTTCAATAGGTTATCGGCAGGGTTATCTGTGTGTCTGTCAGACAGTCCGGCGATGTGCGTAATTAAATTGGACCGCTCGTAGATCTATCGGACACAGTTTATCACTGCCAATTATAATTGATGTATTTATAGGGGCAGGTTGGAGGCAGAGCGGGTAATAGTGGGACGGATAATAGTGGGACGGGTTTTCCCTAGATGGGGAGTGGCTCGGCGAGTAGTCCCAAGGTGGGTTCATTGGAAATCAACAAGCTGTCAAATTTCACTCAAAATTCAATCCTAGATAGGTAAGAAATGGAAAAAATACCAGACAATCTCAACGACAAATTGTACATGGGATAGACACAGTGTTCGAAATAGAGGACATCCAATCGTCCTGACTGCATGAAAAAAGCTTCGGACTAGTGAAATTTGAGTGAAAAATGAATAATCAACATGTTAATTTGTGTGCCGTCCAACTTCGGACTAGGGCTTTCTGAAAGCCATTTCTCACACTGGATAGACATCATAATAATAGATCGTATCATCAATGAAATGAAGAGTTGGACTTTACCAGCCATTGAATTGACAAATCGTGCTGTCAAAGATGGAAGCAAACGCACATAGATCCAGGATGCGGCGAACGGGAATCACGTCGTGGCCACGTGAACCGATCTCAATTCTTATTGGTCAGCTGGTTGTATTTTGATTCTGAGGACGTCGCAAAAGATGACAAAGACGGAGGTGTAAACAATTTTCTGACAGATGGCAATTAGAAGAAATAGGCATCTGAGATGGATGAAATACAACCGTACAGAATTGTAGGGAGAAAATAGAACGGTATGACAAATTTTACAGGTATGGTTGGCAGATTAAAAGAGATATGGTTAACAAAAGGAACAAGGAGAAAAAATTTCAGACCCATTGCAACAAACCCCGGCTATAAATAGCTGTAGGTTTAAAAATTTGGCAAAAAACATCAACAGACTTTTGCCCAGGTTGCAAGCCACGGCGGGCTGCTGAAACTCCGGACCAAAATAGTGGTTTCGCCTGGCGTATTTTGCCAGAAAATGCACTAAATTGCGGATCGGGCTAAATTTGCAGATCGCGATAAGAACTGAAAACCGAAAAAACTTATCGAGGTACGTATTTATCAAATTTGGCAAACGGTGTCCTTTGAAGTCCCGGCCAGCCCGGGTCCAGCCCCGGCCAGCCCCGCACTGATCTGCAAAATATGAATACAGAATTTCATTTGTCCTTTCTTGTGTAATTAATTTATTTCAAATTGTGGCTTTGGACCAAAGTCCTACTTCTTGAGTTCTTTACAATCCTATTTTGTTGTGTAAGTGATGGAAATGAAAACGATATTGTACATTTATTTTTAATTTTGTTCATTTATTCAAGTTTCATCTTTGTCTTATTAGTTATCAGTCTTTTAACACAGTTCAGGTGTGTTTCCTTTGTTTCCCCATTCAGCTATTGTTATGCCCCTATTGTGTTACCCTCATGTTTGAACAACAGTTAACCCACTTTGTGCTAATTAGCAATTTAACAAATAGCTCAGTCATTATCACAATATCTTTTTATTCAATGTTAAAGTTATGAAGTAACCAGAATCGCAATCAGTTTCAACGCTCGTCTGTTAATGTGAAATCTATCAATGTGTTCCAGATTATCACCCACAGGCCAATACCTAATTTCATAACCCAAAGCATGTGTGTGCCAGATTATCACCCACAGGCCAATACCTAATTTCATAACCCAAAGCAATATTTTAAGGTTACAATGGGCAGTTCAGGAAGAAAGATGGCTGCCAAAATCTTGGATTTCTACACATGTTCCCGATTGATAGGCCTACCCATAGGCCAATACCAGTACAGAATTTCATAACTCCTAGCGAATTATCACAATGGGCAGGTGAAGAATGAAAAAAGATGGCTGCCAAAATGGCCGCCACAAAATAGCCATCTTGGATTTCTAAACATATTCCCGATCGACACCCACAGACCCATACCTGTACCAAATTCCATAACTCTAAGCGAAATATTGAGTTCACAATGGGCAGTTCCAGAATGAAGAAATATGGCTGCCAAAATGGTCGCCATCTTGGATTTCTCAACATGTTCCCAATTGAAACCCACAGGCCCATAAGTGCACCAAATTTCATAACTCTAAGTGAAATATTGAGTTCACTATGGGCAGTTCAAGAAATGAAGAAAGATGGCTGCCAAAATGGCCGCCATCTTGGATTTCTCAACACGTTCCTGATCCATATCCACAGGCCAATATCTGTACCAAATTTCATAACTGTTAGTGAAATATGATGGTCACAATGGGCAGTTCAAGAATGAAGAAAGATGGCTGTCAAAATGGCCGCCACAGAATGGCCGCCATCTTGGATTTCTCGACACGTTCCCGATCCATACGGGTCAAAATTTGAAAACGGTGAAATTTCACTCCGGTAAAAAGTTCATTTGAAATTAGGATTAAAGGAGCTCCTTTTAATTTATTTTGGCAGGTAAAACTATCACCTTTAATTGTACTTTGATGTCCAAGGGTCAGGAAACACAGTTTTTATATGCAGTGGCGATAAATACCGGGGTAATGCTTTTAGGCGTCATTAACATCACGCTGTAAAAACCCCCAATATTTCTCAGAATTCACACATTCATATCACCTAAACTAATGTAGAGGAAGCATTAGTTACTGCCAGAACATTCATATAAAAACATAGGCTGCGTAGCAGCAAACCTTCAGCGAAAAAAACAACATTTTAAAAGGACACCATTACACCATGAAAGTGATGTGAACCACATTGCATATAATATTTGCAATCGTGGCCTGATCTTGGTCTGAAATTATCTATATGCCCCGCCGTATGACCGCCTGAATGTCAGGGTATGTGGAACGATGGAAAGACCTTACTAGACCAATATATGCATAATATGGACCAGTTTCATGCATAAACAAGGAATAAGTTGTGAGGTATGGGTCAGAATGTTTCAAAAAGCATTCAGAGAAACTATGAAGCAGACCCACAAAGGGCACTAAAATATTATATAAGGAATGTATATAAACTTTCATCTATGGACATACAATGATGGCCAAGTTTTGGCCTGGAAAAAAAAAAAATTAAATTTTTTTGTCAATATTTCAACATGTATAGAATATCCATGAATCACACGCACAAAAGGCACAAGTTTATTTTGTAGGTGACATGTGTAACAAATTTCATCCATGTACGTGCAATTGTGACCAAGTTTTGGCCTGAAATGAAAATAATAATTAATACATTTTTCTTAATATTTCAAAAAGTATATAACATCAATCAATCAGACCATGAAAAGGCACAACTAGACCATATAGACTACATGTGTAACAGGGGCTGAGTCCTAGCCCTGACATGAAAATAAAAATCTTTTTAATATTTTTGTCAATATTTCAAAAAGTACAAAATGTCCATCCATGAGACCATCCAAAGGCACAACTAGACCATACAGGCTACAAGTGTACCAAATTTCATCCGTGTGTATGCAATACGGTCTGAGTCCTGGCCCGTAAACGAAAAAAATAATTTTTTCATATTTTTCTCAATATTTCAAAAAGCACAAAAGTGCCATCAATCAGACCATCAAAAGGCACAACTAGACCATGCAGGCCACATGTGTACCAAATTTCATCCATTTACATGCAATAGGGGCTGAGTACTGGCCCGGAAACTATCTATCCGCCCGCCGCCCGGACACCGACCGCCGGCCTGCAGACGGACAACTTTTGACCAAAGTGATAACAATACCTTCTTCGAACTTCGTTCGCTGAAGGTAAAAAGGAGCACTGCTATCTGCCTGACAGCAACCACAATGAAAATAAATGGCAAATAATTACATTTTAAATTTTTTCTACCCTTCCATTAAGTTTTTCTTTCACACTACTTGATTTCAGTACACCAAACTCTGTTTAGTAACTAAATTGTACACATGCCAAATGATTCCTGCAAAAAAAAGATCCTATGCAACACTTTTGAAACCTAAAATCAGGCAATAAACCCCCCAAAATTAGCTATTTCTGATCAGTGAATCTGTGACGTTACAGGTGATTTCATAAGTATGCGATTCTTAGGTTCTAGAACCACCAAATACATGACATTTTTAGATAATCTGATTGGTTTAGAAACAACAGGACGTCACACCTTGGATTTATCAAACGTAGCAAGTACTGCTTTAGCATTGATTCCTCACAGCCTAGTGTGAAGGACAAGGATCGCATGGTAATGAAATCTCCTGTAATGACAAAATATGATGCTCATGACACTAATGGTCAGTTAAATTGCTCCTGAGCCTCTTACTAGTGCATGCAGTTGCATATAAGTTAGTAAAATGTCATAAGTGCAAAAATTATTGGAAAATGTAAGAAATTGTATTGTTTTTATACGTATGCTGCACCCGCGAAACTACCTGAAGCGGTACACTGCTGCAACAGTGGGAATAAATCAGGACTTCCAAAATACTTGTGACATCTTGTTCGCCAATGACTGGAGTCACTTTCATTGGGATTTTAGAATGATAACACCAAAACTACCATTAGTACAACACATATCTTACTAAAACACTGTTCGTTAATGACGTGTGACGTTAATGACAATTTAAAAAATATTTCCTTGAACCAGTGAATACATTATATGATGTCAATCTTGGCTCACACTAAGACTTGTGTACACCAAAGCAAAGTTCTGCAGTGATTTTTGTCCCGATATACATCGCCAAAATTAACAAGGAGGGCGTTTGTTAATGACAAATCTAGGTAGGACAACTGACATGTTGCTATAAATAGTGTAATTATCTATATTCTGTTCAGTTTATGGACTTGCAGATGATTCAGTCAGCTTGAAGGGTTCCCAAAGGTCATTAAAGTTGTATAAAAAAATGTTTGTCGGTTGATTTTTTATGAGAAAAATCACTGGGTGTGACGTTAATGACTTGAAATTGGAGACAAAGACACAAGAGCCCCCTGTGGTTGGTTAACAATATTAGGTAAGTCTTTGGTTTTGGAATTTGAAAGGGTGTTGGTCAAACTCCAATTTGAGGTACAAATGAGGTGGATTAAGGTAGCAAGGAAAACTATTTGAGCTGATTTGTCACGGAAAATTCTAGTGGAGACAGGCCATTTTCAGGGGGGTAGGGCACTTTCATTCAATTTTTGGAAAGGATAGAAGTTATCTGCCACACATTTTTGGTTGATATGTTGCTCTGAAAGAAATGACCACTATGAACCTTGTACGTACATTCATGTCCGTGTGAATTGCTCTGAGACACTGGAGACAATAATTTCAGCTTTACCAAATTTTGACCCATATCCAGATGCCCATACCTGTACCAAATTTCATAACTGTAGGTGAAATATGAAGGTCACAATGGGCAGTTCAAGAATGGAGAAAGATGGCTGTCAAAATGGCCGCAATCTTGGATTTCTCGACATATTCCCGATCCATACCCATAGCCCCATGCCTGTACCAAATTTCATAACTCTAAGTGGAAAAATAAGGTCACAAATGGACACTTACAAAAACTTTAACCGAGACAACGAGGACACCGACACCGACCGAGTGACGACAATAGCTCTTCGTTTTCAAAGAAAACAGACGAGCTAAAAATGAAATATATTTCTTTGTGGTTGAAAATAGATATATCAATCTGGTTTATAAGTACGTATTTTGTACAAATTCTATATTAACCATTAAGAATTGGATGAATCAGACAGACAAATTAGGTTAAATGAGATGTTATATAACAGATGGGATACAGATAGCTTGATAGCTAACTTGTCAGACAGGTACTTGTATACATATTGATTGATTGATTGCAATGACTCAAACATTGTTCTCTTTGTCTCTTTCTTTCATTTTAGTGTCAAAAAGCTCAACATTTGTTTACATGTAGCCTTAACTGTATTCGGGCCATTCTCAAATTTCGGGACAACGGGTATAGGAAAATTGTCCTGTAACGGAGGGGACAATGTGGTAACGGAGGGGAATTTTGACGTAAAAAACCAACTGTAGGAACAGCAACAATAGGAAAAATGATAAAAGATTGATATAACTTATTTTCAGAATTACTTCATCTCGTATCAGTAGATTTTTTGGTCCAAATGTCGATTTCTTGCTCATGATCTGGCAACGGAGTGGACGGTAACGAAGGGGGACAATTTTTTGCTTTTTGCTCATTACTGCTTTTTATTTTGGAGATTAGACAAAATAATTACAGAACATTAAAACCTGCCACCCTCAGGAACATATAAATGAAATCGCTCTGTAAAATTATCTTGGAAATGAAGGAAACGGAGGGGACATTTTAGTGGGACTAAAAACATTTTTTATGAACATTATGTCATAATTTATTGAATACATGTTTTATGAAGTCTGCAAGGCAGTGGTACTATGGCGCACATGCGTCTGATGATATTCAGTGAAAATAGCTCATAAAAAACAATAACGAACAGAGCCATGGCAAGTAACGGAGGGGACAAAAAAATTGACATAAATTAGTGACACGACTATTGTATCAATTTAATCAATGAAATTATACCAAAAAACAAGAATCCATGGATTCAAAACCGGCCCTTGGCGATTATATATTCGGGATTGAAATCATGAACTGGGGGATTTATATATTGTTACATGGATTGTTTTGTATTGAGCAGTTATTGCCAGACTAATAGTGTTTGCTGCAAGCCATAAAAACTTTGTGGGGAACCTCTTAGCAAATGCCTATACCATATTTCAGAATTGTAAGTGAACTACTTAAGTCACAGTGGGCACATCAAAATATGGTGTCCATTTAGGCAGCCATCTTGGAAATTTTCTCATAATTTAAGAGGGAACCCCTAAGCAAATCCCCAACCAAATAATAAAGTCGCAGTGGGCAATTCAAAGTGAACCCCTATACCAAATTGCATAAATCAAGGTGAAACACTAAAGTCACAGTGGGCAATTCAAAATATGGTAGCCATTTTGGTAGCCATCTTGGATTTTTCCAAAAATTTCTGAGGGGAACCCCTAAGTGAATCCCTATACCAAATTGCATAAATCTAAGTGAAATACTAAAGTCACAGTGGGCAATTCAGAACATCCATTTTGGTAGCCACCTTGGATTTTTCAAAATATTTTGAGGGGAACCCTAAGTAAATCCCTGTTCCAAGGTTCATAAATCTAAGTGAAATACCAAAGTCACAGTGGGTATTTTAAAATATGGTGGCCATTTTGGCAGCCATCTTGGATTTTTCCAAATTTTTTGAGGGGAACCCCTAAGTCAATCCCAGTACCAAGTTTCATAAATCTAAGGAAATACCAAGGTCTCAGTAGGCAATTCAAAATATGGCGGCCATTTTGGCAGCCATCTTGGGTTTTTCCAAAAAATTTTGACGGAGACCCAAAGTGAATCCCTATCCCAAATTTCATAAATCAAACTGAAATACTAACAGCCTTAAAACTCGATCTGACCTTCCACAAGGCATGTGGGCCGGTAAAAACTGATTTACAGGACCGCCAGAATTTTTACAGGCCCGTTTATTTGTGGTGTCAAGCGTCTTTTTGCAACCTTTTCTGCAGACTACAATTAAAAACACCACTTTAGTTTACAGTCTGTAAAACTGATACCCAAACAGAGTGGGCTGTTGCACTGTGAAAATGGCACTTTGTGAATCATCATACTGATGATTTGTCATGATAATTTTACTCTTAAGATCAGTCACATGACAAATCAAATAGCCTTCTATTCATCATGACTAATCAAACAGCCTCTATGTTTCCCATGGATGTTAAATTTGGGAAGATGACACTTCATCAGTTATTATGACTCACAGTCACAGAGTGCCAAAATCTGTGGAAGCAACACTCATTTTATGCATATCAAATTTACAGGCTGTAACTAGAAGGCACACAAGTGTGCAATGGGCGGTAGTTACGGCATGGAGTGCTTTGCTGAGCACAGGTGATGGTGGTAAACTTAAACGTAATTATATTCATAAATGGGGGTTTCAATTAAAAAAAAATCCGCCGGACCCGACTCCTGTCCACCGCCCGCTGCCCCCGACTCCTGTCCGCCGGCCCCGACTCCTGTCCGCTGCCCCAGACTCCTGTCCGCCGGCCCCACACCTATCAGCCGCCCCCGACTCCTGTCCGCCGCCCCCGACTCCTGTCCGCCGCCCCCGACTCCTGTCTGCCGCCCAGACTCCTGTCCGCCGCCCCGACTCCTATCCGCCGCACCCGACTCCTGTCCGCCGCCCCGACTCCTATCCACCTCCGACTCCTATACACCGCCGACTCCTATCCACCTCGACTCCTATCCACGGCCTACGTAAAGTTTTCACAAATATGGCCACCAAGGTCACAGAAATGGTTCAGGGTCATCCATGTTACAACTCATTCAAGGTGTTACTGTGATACAAAATCCCTGTGAGTTTGGTGGTCCCAGGGAGAATAATAGTGGAGTTGTCGTGTATATAAGCTTTTTACAAATATGGCTGCCAAGGTCACAGATATAGGTCAAGGTCACTGATGTCAAAACTGATTCAAGGTCTTACGATGATGCATAATCCCTGTTAGTTTGGTGATCCTAGTGTAAATACAAGAGGAGTCATCGTGCACACAAGATATTCACAAATATGGCCGCCAAGGTCACAGAAGTAGGTCAAGGTCACTCATGTCAGAACTCGTACAAGGTCTTGGTGTGATACACAATGCCTGCTAGTTTAATGATTCCAGGATTAATAGAAATTGAGTTATCTTGTACACAAGCTTTTCACAAATATGGCCGCCAAGGTCACAGATGTAGGTCAAGGTCACTCATAAGTTATGCCTGGCGAGATGTCGAGGTATTTGATTTATTTGACTCATACTGGAAGTCCGGGCAGCTGTGCAAAGTGAAATCATCGTCAATAGGGAGGACAACTGAGACTACCAAACATCACACTACAGCAATATGGGCGGGATGGCCTTTGGCCACCGCCCATAATGATAAAGTTTGTCAAAGTATACTGTCAGAATGAGAAATGCACTGAGGAAGGCCCTGGTCTCTTGGGGGAATTTAGTGGATGGGTGTTGATATACATTGCTTGCAGGCAGTCTACAAGTGGACTGCTCTTGCATTGCCACAGATCAGAACATATGCTGTCTTGTGTTGCCACCTAGTGACTAGTGTGCTGTTCAGCGAGCTCCTGCGAGCAGTCCACATACTTTCGACCAGAAGAACACACACAATTTTGTCTGGAAGACACCAGGGCTGTTTCTGAGTGTGTTGATGGCCTTGTCTACTTCCTTAGAGAATGTGATTGCCGAGTATGACTCTGGTATACATCAATGTTGGATAGAAATTTTGTGAATGTGCAATGAAATTGGAACTATTTCTTGGGACAGCAATACTGTAGCATAGGAAATCAACTTTTGTGCCAGGTGGCAGCAGCATGCAGTTCTCAGTTTCACCAGACTGGCTTGCAGGAATAATTTGGCAATGGTACATAACTACATCATAGCACTGTACAGAAAGCTGGTGAAGAAGTAGACAATGCCAAGTGTTATACAAACATAATGATCCACTGAGCAACCATGCTTCATCTAGGCATGAACAATTATTTTACAACACAAGTACTTAAATAGTTTGACTCTCACAGTGCTTTGGAATTATAAGCAATCCTGACACAGGGGCACCTTCTCCAATGAGGCTCACAGGCCCACTGCTGGCTCCAGCTGTTCATTGCACCTGTAACCATGGTAACCCCTTACAGCTAACTGAATCCCCCATTCATAATGGGCAGGTCCATATCTGTCATTGGCCCCCATTGCTCACTGGGTTGAAGCACTGTGTTCAGAGGGGCAAGGAAAGTGGACAAGTGGACAAGTTGACACATGGACAAGTGGACAAGAGTCCCATTTCACCAAAAATCTGTTTAAGCCCTCCTCTATTAACCGGCCCTTGGCCGGTAAAAAATTGAATATGAACTAAATATAAATTCAAGTTTATATTCCCATGAATCGTGCAAAGAAACTTTGAAAATAATGGTATATTATATAGGAGGAAAATGAACACTTGATTTTGTCATGTCAGGTCCAGTGACAGGGAAAAACCATTGATTTTGCACGGATTTCTGAACATAATGCATTAAAAAAAGTCTAATGAACGACTTTTTGCTCAAATTGCAGTGGTTCTAAGTGGAAATATGAATAACAGATGTAGAGTGACGCTTCAGATATTTATCGCATTCAAATTAATGTCAGGGAGCTAGAGTGACGCAAATTGTCCCGAAATTTGAGAATGACCCATTCACCTCCTCAAAAAAACCACCAAAATTGACCATTTAGGATTCTTTAATAAAAAAGTGCAGGAACACAGTAATAAAGAATTTTTGTAAACTTTGGAGCAGTAAGACTGAAGGTAATAATAACTCAGGGAGACATAAATAACTGCATTCATGACTTACAAAATACTGTATGTTACAACTGCAGGCCAGAACGAGGGCTGCTTGCGGGCCAACATCGGACACTGCCAGGCAGCAAGCACAGAGAGCCCGCACATTATCAGGCCCACCCCGGCCCGCCCCACAGCAACTCCAGCCCACACCTGCCCTGCAGTCTGATGCGGCTAGGCGGCCTGTATGGCGCGGGTTAACTGTCAACATCGTGACTTCTGCTGACTTCTTCAATATTTCTCAATAAATAAGCCAACTGATGTGCAAATAATATTCTCAATACTAAGTGTTGATGCTTTGTATGAAATTGTATCGATATGTTATCGATGCACACAGTTTTTTCGATGCATTGATTATGGTCGTATCATTGACAGTCCTTGATAAATATGTCAAAATCGTGACATTTGTCAGCACATTATTGTCTTCCATTATTCATAGTGCACAGGTCTGGGCCTTTGCACAGGCAGAAACAACATCATTCGTGTATGCTTTGACTTGACCAGACCAGTCCACTCACTATAGGTAATAACAAGGTATGACAGCTCAAGAATTCAAGCAGACGACTTAGCATGTAGTCTGTGGTATAATTCCCTTTAAATTCATATTTATCACAAAGAAAACATCCAGATGTCGATTTCATAACTTTCTTTAGTACATTTTCTTTGTATAAAATACACTTTGTAGTGTTGACAGTTGATTTAAACATTAAAATTAGGCATAAAATCAATTTAAAATCCAAGTTCCACATCAAACTGGACGGAAGTTTAAGTGCTGAGATACCCACACAAACAATAATAAAAACATGTCAATTTAATTGCTGCATGTCAAATAAAACTTTTCACACTAAAAGTTGCAGAACAAAAAGTTCATTATGGTACACAATTTTCACCTTGAATTAATGCCTTTAAAAGTGTACAGAAGAGTTTAAAAAATCGAAGTGAGGGCATTCATGCATGTCAACATGGCTGAGAAATCTACAAATATTAGTAAAATTCGGTTCAAACGGACCAAAGAATAAGCTGAGAAGTCTGCAAATCAATTGATTCTGTCATTATAGGCCTTGTCACAAAGCTGGCAAAACAAAACAGAGGACAACCGAAGCTGTGGAAAATATTGAAGCAATGAGCATTGTTTTCCAATACACAGCTTTGGACTGTTAAATTCAGCAGTCAATGATACTAATTCAGGCAAATTTACATGTATGATCTGATTGGTTGGTTCTCAAGACAGTTTAGTGAACAGTGATTGACTTGGACCATATTTGACATGTTCAAATCGCATTTTTATAGAATGAAGTCTACAGGCCTGTTTGTGTTACTATGCACTGGTATATTTCTACCTTTTCCATCCATGCACTCTACCCTGTTAATAAATGATGTGTAAGTGCCTTTGTATGTTATGACATTGTTATTATATATTTGAGTGATTGAAGAAATGGATAGATAGAAAGATAGAAAGATAGAAAGAAAGATAGATAGATAGATAGATAGATAGATAGATAGATAGATAGATAGATAGATAGATAGATAGATAGATAGATAGATAGATAGATAGATAGATAGATAGATAGATAGATTGCAGGCATATTGCTTAAATTTGCTCTCAATTCCTGTCTCATAAATACAAATTGTGCGGTCTGATCTCGTCAGTTGTTGGCCAAGTGAATCACTGTTCATTTGAAACCTCCTCCTCCAGAGAAGCAACCAATTAGATTTCTGGTGCATGCAATACATGGTTGATTGATTGAAGTCAAGGTATCTGTAAAATAGTGTAATTGTTGTCAGTTTGCAGCCAGGCCAACATGAATGAAGATTTCTTTACAGGTTATAGTTTGTCACAGTCGTTTACTTGGACAAAAAGCAGCATGTGCATGTTTCCAAATTATGCATTAAATTAGGAGAGGAGAGGGGGGGGGTCAACTGGGGTTCCTTAGCACTGACAAACAAATAATGGGATTGATATATCAAGAATTACTTTTCTGTCATACAAATTTTAAGTGAAATAGCAGAATCTGACATTCAGATTTTTTCCATATAGATTGTAACATGGTAGTACCAAAACTTGCTTTGCATCAACTTGGTCCGCTCTCACCATCTTTTTGACTGGATTTTACAGTTACCTGTATCGTCTGCTACAGTGACAACGTACCAGTTCAGTGTGGAATACTTCCAGCAAGCTGTCATACCTTTTCTAATAGTAGTAAGCATTGAAGAAGATAGCCAGTAGAGTGGAACACCACACACGAAACAGATTGTTTTTGCCTGTGGCCTTCGCCATCTTTTCTTGTCAGAATCTTTAGGGGGCGACCATTTCATTTCCAGAGGGGGCTTGGAGTTTTCCTTGGAGGAAAATTATACGGTAACAGCAGCAGTATTTCCTTAATTCAGGAATTTTCATTCCAAAATCAAGTAAGAAATTTTCAGAACATTTCATACAGATAATGAAAGCATAGAATACAGGCCAACAATGCTAAGTAATTAATCTTTAAATCTTATATTGCTAGGGAAACAGCTTTCCATGTACTTCATCATGTTCATGTTTATTAAATCTCACATTCGGTAAAAATGGCGACACAGGTAAAATATCCTCCCTCAGAGTCCCTCTGAATATCACAGGCAGGGCAGGATTTACATAAGGGTAATTTGGGCAATTTCCCAGGGCCCGGAAGATTAGGGGGCCCAGAAAAATCAACAATAGAAGCCGCACACAACATTGTGACACTCACCACCAGGGGGCCCTCTCTGGCCCCCTTTGAGCACTACGATGGAAAATAGGATTTTGAAGAAAATATGCATTCATGGGTCCGCGAATGCCAAAAAATGCCAAAACTATTCCCCCTCACCACAGACTGCCCTGTCTGGATCAGCCACTGGGCCCCTAACATACACCCTGCAACCTGCATGGCTGACACCTTTGCTAGAAATATTCATGCAATAGCTGCGCGACGTGCATCATATAGCCAATTCTACCATGGGGGTGAAAAAAAAAAGAATAATTGCATTCCCCTGCAATAGTTTTCTTAACTTTGCCGAGACCCTGTCCAGTTTGGCCCATAAAAGGCTTAATTGTGCGCCCTTGGCCTTGTTTAACATACAGACAAATTTTCAAACTGTGCCGGGGCCCGTACTGTATGGCATCAGAGCAGTGTGAATTTAATTTGTAATATACAGCCATCACACAGGGGCCTGTGAAATGAATAATTGTGGGCTACCAGAAAAAAAATTAAAATGTGCCGGGCCCCCACAGAGAGCACGGGCCAGTATGACCATTAATTTGTGAGATAATGCCGTTAAGCCAGCTAAACAGAGGGCTTAGCGGCCCATAACAAATGATTGTGGGCCCCATATGATGTTTAGCAGAATTTTCTTACTGCAAGGGTCCCATAAATTAATAAGTTAATAAAGGGCCGAAAAAAGCACAGGAAAGCTAGATCAATGTCATTAACTTGTTGAAACTGTGTCTATATGTGTTTTCAGTATTGATCTTAAATGTATAATTAACAGTGTAACTGTGATTTTTGTAAATTGATGTTTTGCTTAAGCTCAGTTTGACTGTAAGCCCTTAACCCATTACAGTAGTAAATTTGATATGCAAAAAGAGTGGACTGTTGCACTGTGAAAATGGCACTTAGTGAGTCATCATACTGATGATTTGTCATGATCATACGCAATGTTCAGTTTCAATGTTAATTTGATTTGAGGAGACCCAATCCTGCTAGTTGGTGTTAAGCAAAAGAAAGGATTATGCATCTGATTTTCACTCTAAAATCAGTTATGACATATCAAATGGCCTTCTCTTGATCATGACTAATCAAACAGCCTCTATGTTTCCCATGTTGAATGCAGAGAAGATGACACTTCATCAGTATCATGAGTCACAAAGTGCCATTTTCACAGTGCAACAGTCCACTCTTTTGCCATATCAAATTTCCTGTGCTGTATCCAGTGTTTTCATTATTTCAGTACACCATTTCAGCATTGATTTAAGTGTGCAAGTAAATGGACAGTGTAACTGTACATAATATGAGGTTAAGACATGGGTTAAGAAGATACTGTATGAGAAATTCAATTAGGGGAGAGTGGGGCCAGTTGAACCGGCAGGCCAGTTGAACCACCCTTGATTTTTCACCAGATGGCGCAGATATGGGAACATACAACCTTGCGTTAGGCCTTATTAGACTTGTCTTTTCAATGTGGATCTTTGGGCTCCAGGACGCATGGTTAACGAAACAATCACACCTTTTTTCTTTTTTGCATGTAAATTGTAGTTTGTCACGTTGAGATGGGGGCTTTCATAGCGTTTAAATCACTCGGTCTGCAGGGATGTCATGTCATCATAAGATAATGTGTTATGTGTAAATGGAAACCCACCTCCTTAAAATGTAAAATGGTGTCCCACAACAAAGGTACAGCCAGGCCTTATATAGATATATGGAGGTCACATTGGGGCCAGTTGAACCAGAGGAGTTTATGGCAGTTTATTTTTATCTATTTTTAATCATTTTTTTAATAAAATACATTTACAATGAGAGGTACTACCCAGTAAAACTGTTTTACTTAGTGGCCGATTACAATAGATTTAAAATACATAGAACCATCCATTGACTGTTCAACTGGCCCCACGCTCTTCTTTGAACAGAAAGAAATGTGTGAAACATGTCAATTTTAGCCTAAACATACTATGGTCCTAGATGAACTTGTTTGCAAAAAAAAGGACTGCAGCCCACTCCTCACCCATCATCCTTCCAAATTCCAATGGTTCAACTGGCCCCAATGGATGGTTCAACTGGCCCCGAGGGTGGGGCCTTTGAACCACTTTTTTTTTTATATTTTGGAGGCTCATATATCGGCTGTGGTAAGATACACACCAAAACCTTAAGTTGGGATGTTTAGACAACTTTTTAAACTACCTTTTCCACCTTTGTTCTCCTTGAAAGCTGTAAAGGTACGCACACAGGAGAGCAATTTCTAAAATTTGGTTCAACTGGCCCCGCTCTCCCCTAGCCCTGGAATGATCATACAGTAAAAATATTGAGGCTCTGGATGGGGTTTTGTGTCCCTGTCCCTTGATCATCTTACTTTGGAGTTAGTTCCCTGTCCCCCATATCCCCCCATCCAGAGCCTCAATATTGGAAAATGCTTGACTGACCATTATAGTCCTAAAGCTGATTTTACAGACTTGTTACACAGTGATTTCTGAAGTTTATTGCAAAATTGGATAGTAATCTAAGGGGACCACCATTTAATCTCAATGGGGGCTTGCAGTTTTTCTGAAATAAATCATTTCTAGCTCAGTTTTGGCGAAATAAATTCTTTCTGGGCAGTCTTGAAATAAATAACTTCTGGACGGGGTTTCTCTTAACAAGGTTTTGCTTGATTTAGGAACAATTATTTGGCGACTTTTGAATCTCCATAATTTAGGGCTTGGTGATATATCGTTTACTAAATTAGAACCGAAATCGCGATATCACAACTTGCAATATGCATATCGCCACATTTGCGGGATTTTGGTTCCGCACGATCCGCATTTTAAGTGAAAATACGAATCCCGCAGTCCACAAAATCGGCATTTTACGTCATCCCGAAGTGCAGTGATTTCAACATGGCAGACCAGCCTCTGACACGCTGCTTCTCCATTAGACTTTTCCTCACTTTGAAAGGCCGAAAATGTTAATAAAACACTCATTTAAAGGATATTTGTATATTTTGAAGACAAAGTATTACAATGTACCAGTGTCTGGCTGAAATGTTTAAGCACCATTGACTCAAGATTAAGGTCTGTTTTTGTTAATATCGCCAAGCCCTACGACTTCACGCGCTTGAGATAAATAATTACGGCTGTCGTTACTGTGAAATAAATAATAATTTCCCGCCGAGGAAAACTCCCCTGATCATTTAATGGTCACCCCCTAACCAAGTATGAAATCAGAAATGGTATTTTGTAATAGATCTCATTTTCCTCTTTAAAATGAGACCAAAACGATTTCTGTGAAGGAAATCTTCATCAAGTTATGCCCCTTTTCATTTGGTTGCCCAGGTACTTAGTCGCCACCTGGGCGACCGAAGTGCAAGATTTTGGTCGCCCAGACAGAAATTTGATGGCCTGGGGGGAGTGGGCGAGTGTTCCTGACAACACTGCTAAGGGGAAATCGCACAAGAAAAGATTGGAAGGATACTGAGCTACAATACTATGCAATTGGGTATCAAGTCCAGTCGTAGACACACCAACTGGTAGACACACCAACTGGTAGACAACCAACTGTAGACACCAGGGGCTGTCAACTGGTAGACAACTAATTTTCAGGGATGGCCAAGTCATATAGACACAGTCTTTTTGGTCAGTAATCAGTATAATGTTACCAATTCGTAGACACAGTATTTTTTTTACTCACAAACTGGTAGACACTAATTTCAGACAACTACCAACTTGTAGAAAGACCAATTTTGGCAGGAAAAGCCCAGTACACAAAGAGCATTTACAAAACTCCAGACAATAGAAATTTAATAATTGCAATTAATTGCGTCACACATCCTTTATAGTTTACACACAATAGACAGACAGACAGACAGACAGAAATGTTTATTTGACATGAATCCACACAGTTACAATGAATACAAAAAACATGGTTTTATAATCTAAATGTCAGGAGACATTCACTTTGCCATGAATATGGCGCTAGCATGAATGCCACCTATTAGAACAGAAAATATCAATTTAAATTTTAAATGAATTACCAGAAATTTTCACATTATGACAAATAAACTGAAAATCACAATTTTTAAAGAAAATAAATGATGATAGGTGAAATGATAAATGAAAGGTGAAGGGGGATAAATGAAAATGATATGAGGGTCGATGGGATGAAATGAAATGAAATGAAATGGTCAGCAAAGTAAAAAGGATGAAATAATATTACCTCTAGTTGGAGGATTGACATATAAAACAATTTTGTATGGGACACTGTTCCTGATACAATAGCAATATCAATTTTGAGTGCTTCAATTACCAAGCCTGTAATCAGCCTGTCTTGTGATATTTTCAGAGCAGCCTTGATTTGTTATCAATTTGGGATGTCTACGTTTGGAAAAGCTTGGAAATGTGCTGTCTACGAGTTGGTAGACAACAGTGTTTTTAAAACAAAAATGCTGTGTCTACGACTTGGAAGATAGCTCTTAAAATTGTCGACGACTTGTTGTGTCTACGAGTTGGCGTGTCTACGAGACTACGACTTGTCTTGTATGAATCATGTTTAAGTTACGATATACTCAACACCAGAGAAATACATGTCTTTGCTCAACACTGTACTATATACTCAACACTGAGGAGGTGTACCAAGAACAGAAGAAAGAAGAAGTTGGACCACCTCTTCCAGCTGCAAGCATTGTTTACACAGACTGTAGGACCGAGGACCAGTGCCAGTATTCATCATCAATTGCAATTTTAATGTAGGCCTACCAGGTAATTGTGGATTCCCGTGGGACAGGACAATATCATGACACTGCTAATCAAAACCGATGTAAAATACTTGATGCATCATTCTATTCAATGTTGGAAGGTAGTATGGTTCGTATGGAACCAATAAAATGCCAGGCACACAGTTTATTTCCTAATTCCACATGTCAAAATAACAATGTTCACAATCATGTTCACTCACCAGCAGGAAGTTGCCATCAGATTCTGATCTTGGTAGAAATCAGCAGAGGGCGCTCAAGTTCAGCTGTCTAGTTCTCAACTGGGGGCCTAGTGGACTAGTGGCGACCCTACATTTGGTCTGATTCATCCATGTAGACAGGTTTAACCCAAAAGGGCGGAAAGTCATTAAATAATCTACCTCACCTCACCTGTAGACGTAGATCTATAGATAGACCTACAGCCCGGCCCCGGAGCCGCCGCCGTAATAAGCCGCCGTCAGTCATGTCAAGCTGAAGTCAAGTCAAGCCATGGTCAGTCTAAGTCGCCACTGCCAATTAAGAATCAAGTCGCCGCCACCTGGAGCCTTGTGGACTGCTTCTGTAATTAGCAATCCAGAGCAATCATCAAACTGAAACTGACAAAAAGCAATCCAATAGTACTAATTGCAATTTTGAATTTTCTACCCCTCAGTTTCCTTAGTTGCCATTGAGAAACAGAGCTTACAGGTCAAGGATTCAAGGCAGCTGGTGTAAAAGTGGTATCAAGACACTTCGTGGACACGCCAACTCGTAGACACACCAACTGGTAGACAACCAACTAGTAGACAACCAACTGGTAGACACATGGGACTACCAACTGGTAGACAACAAATTTTCAGGGATCACCATGTCGTAGACACAAACTTTTTGGTCAGAACAATATAACCAAGTCGTAGACATAGTAATTTTTCTGCTTACCAACTCGTAGACAGATTATAAATTTCATATCAGATAGCCCTAGAAAAATTGTAAATATAAACAGATTCAATCAATCAGCAGTCAATCACTTCTCTGGGTAAATTCAATTGACTGGCTAGGGTAAATTGCAATCTACATGAAAGAAGAACTTAGCCTTATTGAACAGGCAATCTGCAGTCAATCGCAATTGACAGATTGGGGTGTCCCAGAATTGCCATTAATTAAGATAGTTCACTTGAATAAAAGAAAAGTTGCACTATTGGGCCCTACCTGATTGGTATGCACCATGTCTTTTAGCCAAAATCGGCTTCCAATGTTATCTTAAAGTTTATCATAACTTTGAATTTTGTTGTCTACGAGTTGGTAGATTGTAAAAGATTGTTGTCTACGGGTTGGATGATGCAGTGTCTACGACTTGGTTAGTTAATTTTATTGTGTGTCTACGAGTGGGTAATAACTTTTTCAAGTGAAAATGTTGTGTCTACGACTTGGGGGATAGCTCTGAAATATGTCTACGACTTGGTGTGTCTACGACTTGGCGTGTCTACGACTTGACTTGTATTCGTAAAAGTTAATTGCACTTGGCATTCTAAACACAAAAAGTCTGAAACTATATGGACTTGGCCTATCCTTTGATGTCAAGTTAGAGTTTAATTTCCAGAGACTATAGCTCCAGTTGTCATTAATTATCTTACTATAGGCTAAAACTATTCCCGATTTGCTAAACTTGTGACCTCACTGGTGAGTGGTATGACTCACAGACTTCTATGATAAAAGGACAAGTGCGGGAGATGATTAACCCAGGAGGAGACCATTTAGTTTCCAGGGAGGATGGCTTGGTGTTTTTTTTTATAAATAATTTCTTGCACAGTTTTGGTGAAATAAATAATTCTTTTTGGGCAGTCTTGAAGTAACTAATTTCTGCTTGGTGTATTTCTTAATAAGGCATTCCTTGATTAAAGAGGAATGAATGTTCGGGGACTTGAAATAAATAAATACTGCTACCGTTACAATGACATAAATAATTTCCCCTGGAAATTAAATGGTTGCCCTCTTACTGTGTATATAATTACTATATGTCATTAAGAATAACACGTCAAGTAGGCTATAGGGATTTGACACATATGAGATATGACCTTATCAGGAACATTTTGGTGCATGTCTGTAAGCACTCATAATTGTACGGCTGTAAGTCGCTTAAGTTGGTTCAGTCAAGTCATGAAATACTCAAGTCATGGTAAATGTCCAAGTCATGAAAGTCTTCCAAGTCAAGTCACCAAGCACTCAAGTCAAGTCATGATGCCAGAACTCAGTGACTCCGGGCTCTAGATAGGCCTATACTTGAAAATGAGAGCAGTAACCATAGTTGTCACTAATAAATTTACTTAAAAGTCATGACAACTCATTGACAAGTAAAGACAAAACTTGTTTGCCTGTGCTGTAGGCCTACATACATGTAGAAAAGTATAAGTCTTCAGTTTCATTATTGCTTAAGCAGTAGAAGTGGGACCTTGACATTGTGAAGATGATTTTTATTAGATTGTCAGTCATGAAATGGACAAGAATATTAATAATAATGACCAGCAATACACATTTCAAATAACTTTAAGAGAAAACACCCTCAGTTCCAAAAAACCGGACCGCAAGTTGTCTGTACTGTCTGGTACAGAACAGCATAGCGAAATTTGTAAGAACGCAAAAAATAAAATTGAAGTAATTTTTGTTTCACCCACCAGTATTTTCCGACCTTTTCAGATTTTTTTAGGTGAAATTAGGGTGTTCATCGGAAACCAGCAGTATCGGCATCTAGTATACCGGATAGCCTCTCCCCTGGATTGGACCACTTCACCCCTGGACCAGGCGGTTCTTGACTAGAGGGGGTGGTCCGGTCCTGTCAACAACATTATAATCACAGGAATCAGAAGACTTACAGCTAAAAAATATGTAATTTTATTTTCTCTAGGTCAAATAGAACCGGGTGTGACCATCAGAATACTGACACTTGATTTTATTAAAGGATTTTTGAAAAAACAATCCATTCAGTATGCTTCAGAACAAAAACGATTCAATAGACATAGGTAAAACATCGCAGAGTAGTAACTAATAATTGGAAAATATTCTGGAACAGTGAGCAAAATTGATTAATTTCATAATTTTCTGAAATCGTAAAAAATTTACAGAAAACATGAAATATTCAGGCTAAGGCGATCTATTAGGCCATCAGAACTACGAGAACACACTCAGAAAATTAAAACCAGAGGAGAATTTCGACTAATAAAATATTTTTGGGTTTCTGTATCTTAATTAGGACTGCAGCTATGCCTGATCGAAATAATGGTAACACCATCATTGAGAAATTTGAAAAATACTGTGTAAATTTTGCTTTTTTTTTTACTATGCATGGATGAAATTTGGTACAGATGGTACAGATATGGTCTAGTTTTGCCTTTTGATGGTCTCATTCATAGATATTCTATACTTTTGAAAAAATTAGAAAATATAAAAAAATATATATCAGTTTGTTTTCGGCCAAAGACTCGATCACTATTGCATGTACATGGATAAAGTTTGATATACATATGGCCTATAAGATCCAGTTATTTTGAAAGGTCTGATGGAAAATATTATATACTTTTTGAAATTTTGAAAAGAAATAAATTATCTTTTGTTTCTGGCTCAAGACTCAGTCACTATTGCATCTGTAACGTTTGGTACACATATGGCTTACATGTTCTACTTGTGCCTTTTCATCATCTACTAATAGATATTCAACATTTCTTTTAATATTCAGAAAAAAATATGAATTTTTTTTTTTTTTCATATCGGAGCCAAAACCAGGGTTGCAAAAAAATCCGATTTAAATGAAAAAAATCGGATTTATATGGACTTTATCTACGTAGTAGATAAAGGAGGTTGAGGGGCAGAATTACACTGCCTTCACATTCCTTCTCCTTCACATGTTATGCATGTTTCACATAAAATATATCACAGGTTTCACAACTCACCTGTGCTCCCGCGTCGTTGCAAATTGTATTTCACACCTTCCTGGTCCATACAAAACCCACGTCCGCCGTTTTTCGCGCCGTATTCCATTCGATTTTTCAAATAGGAAAAGTTTTACTTGGCTTCCAAAAGAGACTTAACAGGGTTTAATCCTATTCCGAAGTCACAATTTTTGAATACTTGGAAGCCACTGTCCATAGAATATCATACTTTGGAGCAAAGTAATGATTGAAATTACTAACGATGACCACAGAATCAGTATTTTATAATTACTGTTGTTTGTTATTGTTGTTTTCTTGTTTAATGAGTGCTACTTTTGGCATGAGATTAGGAATTTGTCGCACGAAAGAGGATCGCTGTTTAAATTGGATTAAAGTAAGCCAAAAACCACCCTGGTATCTCCATCGTACTAGTGATTCCTTACCAATTCAAGTGTGAAGGTGTCAACTGATCCATTTTAGCATTTATATGCAAACTATTTGCAGTTTTCTAACATATAGTGATTTTCAATAAAAATCATTGATTTAAATCACGATTTAAATCAAATGATTTAAATCATGCAACCCTGGCCAAAACTTGCCCAACATTGCACATATAGCAATGATATTTTCTACACATATCGCCCAGGGTTTTTGTTGAATGACAAAAAGTTAACCAAATGCTCGGAATGGAGAGAAATAATATTATCATCATGCGATCTCATGCAATATTTTAAGCCCTTCGTTTTTAAAAAATGGCTGCCCTTGCTGCATTGCAGCTGTCACTGTGCTTTGCAGAATATGGTCAAGGAAGTGCAAATGATAATTTTTGTTGCCATTTCATATATATTCTCAAAACTTGAGAGACATACAGTACAACCATCTTAAAATGGCTCAACATAGTGATCCGTAGTGATCCAGAGCGGTCCAGATAAGAGTGATCTGTAGTGATCTGAGATGATATAACTCTATCTGTAGTGATCTACTAATCAGCTTTTAGTGAAAATCAATCATGTCAATTATTTAGGGTTATAAGTCAATGAACAGATAAAATCCATCTAAAAATTTAACATATTGATTAAGGAAACATATCCTGAAGTTATTTGGTACTGAAAAGTAAATTTAAACAATATTAATTTTGATTAAAAGAAACAGATCACACCAGATCACTCCAGATCGATCACTCCATATCAACCAAGATCGCCATGGATCACTACAGATTGATAGTTAAGTGTCGATCCAAACTGACGAGCCATTTTATGATAGTTGTACTGTATGCAATAGAAAATTTGGGGTTTTAGCAGTGCATAGCAGCAGCTATTACCTAAGGAATTTTGTCAAATCTTGTACTTTGCATGTCATCTTGTCTCACCAATCTCATAAAAATTTTGCAAAGTCTCTTTGGTTGCCTAACATGCTATTTAATTTAATTTCGAAAATAATGCAGCCTCTTCCTTCTTCTTCTTGAGATTTTCTGCCTGTTTATCAGGAGGCCTCTCCATCAGTGAGAAATTATACAAGCCCCGGTTAAAGTGCTGAGAGTCCATGAGGTCTTAGATCCCCTCCTGATATCTTGAGAATCGCAATCAGGCGGTTGCCAAAGCATTCAAAGAGAAAAAACATAAATTGCGACTAGGACCCAGAATTTCAGCAGGGAACCCACTTTTTGGACCTCACTGGGTCCCAACGACCCACTTTTTGGGCACCCCAACAGAAACCCTCATATCACCTATGCAATGTAGCAGTGCTTTTTGATGTGTATTAAACACTTTTTGAATGATTGGAAAAACTTGAGAAAAATATAACAGCGTTATATTTTTTGGTTTCCAACCAACAGCTCATAACCTGTACTTTGTACATGCATGAAACTGTACAATAATATGCGCAAATTAGTCTAATAAGGCCTTTCCCTGGTTTTACAAACCCTGGCAAGCAGATGGGCAGATGGCAGGGCAACGGGCAAATGGAGATAATCGAAGGCCATGACTTCACCACTATTGCATACCTACACAATTTGGTATTAAACACACTAATTTTATGGAGTAATTGCCTTCTTCTGAAGGTGTTATTCGCTGAAGGTTTGCTGCTGCACAGCCTATGTTTTAACCTTCTGACCTTTACAGTGTCATGTAGGCCAATCCGAGGACTTTGAAAATTTACATGCTGACCCTAGAAACCTGTGAAAAAAACTTCAGGATTGTAATAGTATCTTAATTTATTCGATGTCTTAAAATATATGATTGTGAAATGTATGATTTTTCGCCATGTTTGACCTTGAATACGACCAATGTAGTAGCACTTTGCGAATGCGCATAGATTATGCAATGACATGCAATATTACGCAATATCGCAATCATGCAATACTACATGCTCTGTTACATACAATATGACACGCAATAGGTCATATCTACAATTCATGAAAGTTCACATGTCATTTTACATGTCATCTTACATATCATTTCACATGTGCACAAGAAAACATTCAGAGAATGAAAATTTGAGCTTGCCAAATATTATATAAAGAAAATAACATGGACCAGTACATGGACTAGTAGCACATGAACAAGTACATGGACCATACATGAACCATACATGGACCAGTCCATTGACCAGTGCATTGACCAGCACACCAACCAGTACATCCACCAGAGCATCAACCAGTACATCAACCGGTACATCAACCGGTACATCAACCAGTACATCAACCAGTACATCAACCAGTACATCAACCAGTACATCAACCAATACATCAACCAGTACATCGATTAGAATTACTGCTGATTGAAACTGGTACTGTTCTCATAACTATTGGAATTTTAGCAATTTCTTGGCTAAAGCACACTTCTGCTCATAAATATGGAATACTTTTTTGGAAAAAAAGTGTCAAATAAAAGTAAATTTAAGAGTGTGAATGTAAGCAAGGTCCATTGTAAAGGTCAAGTCATCTTCTCTAATCACTCTTTGAAAGCCTCAACTACATTTTTTGCAAGAATTTGGAATTTTTGGTTGAATGCATCTCACCTTAAAAAACCGCCTGAATTTCCATATTTCATGCTGCTGCATTTTTTTCTTAGGTTAACGCTACAGCATGCATTTTAAATGACAGCATGTTCTTCCCTTTTGGGGTCATTAGAAGTAGTTACCATTGCATCACACCATCATGTGCTCCAACAGAAGTTGCTAAAGTTGTCAATTTCAATGGAGAATGTTGAAATATTCCATATTTATGAGCAACGGTGTACTTCTAGTCCTGAAAACATTTGGAAATGACTGCAATTTCTGAAAACATAGATTATCCAGGGTCCGGCGAACTTTTCAACCGTCAGTGATACAAGAAAATGTTCAAATTTAAAAATTAGAGCAGAATTTTAGCTTTCCAAATCTATTTTCAGATTCTCTGTAACTTTATGAGGACCGGAGATACGGCCGATTGAAATGATGGTACAATTCAGAAAAATGGACTTCAGAAATTTCTGAAAAATATAGTTTTTAACTTAAAATTACTATAGAACCAAAACAGTTCTATGGAAACATACATAACTTGGCAGGATTATATGAACGAAAAATGAAAGTATGCTCAAATAGCTTCCTTGAAATAAAATGATTATTTCCTTGTCAAAATGATAATAAACGGTGAAAATTTGACAAAAGACATGAAATTTTCAGGGTCCGGCGATCTTTTAAACCGTCAGAGCTACGACAAAATGTTCAGATAACAAAAACTAGGGGAGAATTTGGCCTTTCCAAATCTGTGTTCAGATTCTCGGTAACTTAATTAGAACCGGAGCTATAGCCGATTGAAATAACGCTAACATTGAGAAATGTGAAAAAATATCTTAAATTTTCCCCTAATTTTTTGACCTTGTGACCTGTACGGTCTAACATAGGTTAATCCGAGGACCTTGAAAATTTATTTGATGCCTCTAGACTATTGTAGCAAGTATGTGTCACATTTTCATAACCATATTTTGATTCCTTGCCTGTGTAAAAAAATCAAAAGTAAAAAAAGTCAAATTTTTCATCATGTTTGACCTTGAATTTGACCTTGAAAATCATTTTCTAGGTCAAAACCAATATGATTTTCAGAATCAGGATGTGAAAATGGGGGAATCAACTTATTTATGTAACTCTCTCGGATCGCTATTTCCATGTCAAAAACGCGATAATTTGTCATTTTTTGACATTCTCCGGTTTGCGATATTTGGAATTTTGTAGAAAATTAAGGAAAAATGTTAGAGGACTTTGGATTACATATTCTAAATTGGCATATTTTTGTGTGTCTTGAGAAAAAATATCAAAGTGATATCATGAAAACAACATAATTTTGAGAATTTTTGAAAATAAGCACTTTTCGCAATTTGAAGAGCCAAATGACCTTGAAAATTGAGGTAAAGGTCAAATTTGAAGGTGGATATGGGGGTTTTAGGGGTATCTTTGGGGGGGTTCACTATACATTGTTATGGCCTAGAATCAATATTTCAGGGTGAAATGTTCAAGGTCACCAGTTTGTTGACGCAGTTATAACTAAAAATTACATAACTCAATAACCAAGCATGAAATCATTATAAGAAAAAGCACTTACCATGCGCCAGACATTTAGGCAACTTCTGGCATCAATTATGTGACTCAGTGCTTTGCCAATTCTGAGATCCCGCGCGCAAACCTCTGAGACTAAAAATTGAACTGTACGACCTTGACCTTGACCTACTTTAATGAAATTAGGTCATATTATGTAATTTATATGTAGTAGTTGCTATGTAATTGGAAAATGAAATTTGCCTGTAATTACCTGAAAAATGATCACTTGAAATAATGAAAAAACTGACTTTGAAGTGACCTGTGACCTTGAAAAATAGGTCAAGGTCATTCCGATTTTGTCAGTGTAATATGGTCATGTAATACTCCGTATGTGATTTTTTTGAGATTTTTTTGAAGAAATTTTTGTCCGGAAAAATAATAATAATAAAAATATTTACGAAAACAAGAAACTTCACCTATGTAATAGGTGAAGTTTAACTAGACATCAATATTACTGGTGAACCAGTAATGAGCATTCACCATGAAAAAGGATTTACTTGATTATCAACTTGACTTTTATTCTTCATATTGACATTTATATTGACACTTGAATTGACTTCATTTTGTCATTCATATTGACATTCCTATTGACATAATTCATATTGACATTCATTTAGATATTCATATCGACATTCATACTGATATTCATACTGACCTTCATATTAATCTTCAAATTTATATTGATGTTCACATTGACATTCATATCAACATCCATATTGACATTCATGACATTCATATTGACACTGATATCAATTGACACTGATGACACTGATATTGACACTTATGACACTGATATCTACACTAATATTGACATTCATTTTGACATTCATTAATTTTGACATTCATGTTGATATTCAAGTTGACATTCATGTTGACATTCATATATATTGACATTCATATTGACATTCATATTGAATTCATAATGACATTCATATTGAGTTCATATTGACCTTAATTTATTCTTTAATGCATTCTATTCTGTACTTATCTCATTTCTTCATTTTTCCTGTCTTTGACTGGTGATGACCTTGACAAGTGATTAACCTCTTCTCAAGGTCAAATATATTTTAGATCATTCAAGTTTCTCTTGATTGGAAATGATAGACCACAATTGAACAACCTTGCTTGAAAAAGTTGTGTAATGTACCTATCGTGGCTTTTAATTCACTTTCTGTGACCTTGACCTTAATGTCAAGGTCATGGATGTTTGATGAAAATATTCCTCTATCACAGGCTATATATGTGCCAAGTTTCATTGAGTTGTCTTCATTCATAACAAAGTTAAAAAATATTTTCACTTTTGGGCAAAATATTCTAATTTTGAAAGTCGAATATCTCAGTAACCCCTTGCATGATTTTCACCACATTTCTTTCTGCACTGGCTCATGCTATAGAGCACCTTTGGCTATAATTTCATGAAAGTGCTGCTTGTAGTTTTCTCAAATCCGTGCGCAAACTGGTTTTCATTAAAAGGGGTTAGGGCAATTACCCTTTTTGAAAATGATCAATTTCATGGCTGATATTTGTTCAATAGGGGTCTGCTATCTTAACACTGAAGACCAGGTGTCTCTATCTTTATTAGTTCAGGAGATAGACCTCCAAAATCAGTGACTTTGAGGTGACCTGTGACCTTGAAAAATAGGTCAAAGTCAAAAATATTTTGGGAAATTAATCCACTCATCCAGGACTATCTATACACTAACTTTCATGTTGAAATTCCAAAAAAAAAGGGAAGAAAAATAATAATAATACGACCAAAATCAATAGCATTCACCATAGTGATGGTGAATGCTAATAATAATAATAATAATAATAACTAGCAGTCAACCTTTGAAAAGGTAGGATATAAATCGACATGGAATACGTGGGCTTGCAGGCAAAAGATTGAACAATTCATACGAAAAATCAATGGAAACACATAACCAAATATACCATTGAAAACACAAAAACTGCTCAAAATACTTGTTCATCGCTTTTGGCATTGATTTTCAGGGTAAATTACCCGGTGACATCAAAGTCAAACTTGAATTATGTCCCCATGTCAAGATACTAAACCTGTGCAAAATTTGAAGAAAATCATCCAAGTCAATCAAAAGTTATGAATATTTACCCCTTTTTTGGGGTAATTAACTAAAAACGGCCATTTTAACTCAAAAACATCAATGGTGTGAAGTAAAGTCCCAACCGATGCCTGTTATACCATTGCAAAGATAAGAACTGCTCAAAACACATATTCACCCCCTTCGATCTGGAATATGGGGGTAAATAACCCCATGACATCCATATCGTACTTGCATTATGTCCCCATGTCAAGATACTAAACCTGTGCAAAATTTGAAGAAAATCGTCCAAGTCAATCAAAAGTTATGAATATTTACCTCTTTTTGGGGTAATTATCTAAAAACGGCAATTTTAACCCAAAAACAAAAATGGTGTGAAGTAAAGTCCCAACCGATGCCTATTATACCATTGCAAAGATAAGAACTGCTCAAAACACATATTCGCCCTTTCAATCCAGAATATGGGGGTAAATTAACCCATGACATCAAAATCATACTTGCATTATGTGCCCATGTCAAGATACTAAACTTGTGCAAAATTTGAAGGAAATCGTCCAAGCCAGTCAAAAGTTATGAATATTTACCCCTTTTTGGGGGTAATTACCTAAAAATGGCAATTTTAACCCAAAAACATCAATGGTGTGAAGTAAAGTCCCAACCGATGCCTATTATACCATTGCAAAGATAAGAACTGCTCAAAACACATATTCACCCCTTTCGATCTTGAATATGGGGGTAAATTACCCCATGACATCAAAATCGTACTTGCATTATGTCCACATGTCAAGATACTAAACATGTGCAAAATTTGGAGAAAATCGTCCAAGTCAATCAAAAGTTATGACTTTTTACCCCTTTTTGGGGTAATTACCTAAAAACGACAATTTTTATCCAGGAACATCCACAGCACGAAGGAAAGTCTCAAACGATGCCTATTGTATCATTCAATACACAATAACTGCTCAAAACACATATTCACCCCTTTCGATCCAGAATAAGGGGGTAAATTTCCCCTTGACATCAAAATCATACTTGCATTATCTCCCCATGTCAATATACTGGACTTGTGCAAAATTTGGAGAAAATCGTCCATGTTAATCAAAAGTTAGAGTCAATTACCCCTTTTGGGGTAATTACCCCCAAAACGTTATTTTTATTTTATAATGTGACTGTAATTCATGAATACTATATACACACCAAGTTTCATTAATTTCCCTCCATTCAAACCAAAGTTAAAAAATGTTTTCACTTTTTGGACAAAACACGCATTTTTGAAAGTCCAATAACTCAGAAACCCCAAGTTTGATCAAAATATAAAAAGTGTCTTACCATGGCTGAGCAGTCAGGCTATCAATTACAGCAAAAACTGAGCCTCTAGCCATTATAGTTTTCTCTGAAAACATGAGCAACTGGTTTTTGTCAAAAGGGGGTAAATACCCCTTTACCCTCATCTCCCAATAAACGATACAGGCCAAAATTGTAGCAACACATGTTTATATAAAGGTTCCTAAGTCCTAATAATCTAACAATGATATTAAAAGAGATAATCCACTTTGAAATTTTGGAAAATTTGACTTTGAGATGACCTGTGACCTTGAGTTCAAGGTCAAGGTCAACCATTTTTACAAAAAATGAAAGTACTGACCAAGGACTACCTATGTACAAAATTTCAAGTCTCTAGCACAAAAACTAACTGGCAAAAAGTGGCCAAATAATAATAATAATAATAACTAGTTCTCAATTATTCCCAATAAATTTATCGGGAATGAGCATTCACCAGACTTTACCTGGAATTTAGAAGTCTAATTTTTTTAAGATTATGACATCACCTTTCATCTATGATTAAATAGTAAGGTAAACGGGACAAATTGTAGACTAGTGCTTCCTATATTTAAACTTTCAGGACTTAGACTAAGAAAGACATCTAACGTTAACAACTATTAACATGGCCAGTTAGTGGGAGTTGTAGAAGCTAATGGTAACTTGCAGGCAACCTTTGAAAAGGTAGGAAATGATTCGACATGGAATACGTGGGCTTGCAGGCAAAAGATTGAACAATTCATACGAAAAATCAATGGAAACACATAACGGAATATACCATTGAAAACACAAAAACTGCTCAAAATACTTGTTCATCCCTTTCGGCATTGATTTTGAGGGTAAATTACCCCGTGACATCAAAGTCAAACTTGAATTATGTCCCCATGTCAAGATACTAAACCTGTGCAAAATTTGAAGAAAATCGTCCAAGTCAATCAAAAGTTATGAATATTTACCCCTTTTTGGGGTGATTACCTACAAACGGCAATTTTAACCCAAAAACATCAATGGTGTGAAGTAAAGTCCCAACCGATGCCTGTTAAACCAATGCAAATATAAGAACCACTCAAAACACATATTCGCCCCTTTCGATCCTGAATATGGGGGTAAATTAACCCATGACATCAAAATCATACTTGCATAATGTGCCCATGTCAAGATACTAAACTTGTGCAAAATTTGAAGGAAATCGTCCAAGTCAATCAAAAGTTATGAATATCTACCCCTTTTTGGGGTAATTACCTAAAAACAGCAATTTTAACACAAACACATCAATGGTGTGAAGTAAAGTCCCAACCGATGCCTGTTATACCATTGCAAAGATAAGAACCACTCAAAACACATATTCGCCCCTTTCGATCCAGAATATGGGGGTAAATAACCCCATGACATCCACATCGTACTTGCATTATGTCCCAATGTCAAGATACTAAACCTGTGCAAAATTTGAAGAAAATCGTCCAAGTCAATCAAAAGTTATGAATATTTACCATTTTTTTGGGGTAATTACCTAAAAACGGCAATTTTAACCCAAAAACATCAATGGTGTGAAGTAAAGTCCCAACCGATGCCTGTTATACCATTGCAAAGATAAGAACTGCTCAACACACATATTCACCCCTTTCGATCCGGAATGTGGGGGTAAATAACCCCATGACATCCATATCGTACTTGCATTATGTCCCCATGTCAAGATACTAAACATGTGCAAAATTCGAAGAAAATCGTCCAAGTCAATCAAAGTTATGAATATTTACCCCTTTTTTGGGGTAATTACCTAAAAACGGCAATTTTAACCCAAAAACATCAATGGTGTGAAGTAAAGTCCCAACCGATGCCTGTTATACCATTGCAAAGATAAGAACTGCTCAAAACACATATTCGCCCCTTTCGATCCAGAATATGGGGGTAAATTACCCCATGACATCAAAATCGTACTTGCATTATGTCCCAATGCCAAGATACTAAACTTGTGCAAAATTTGAAGGAAATCGTCCAAGTAAGTCAAAAGTTATGAATATTTACCCCTTTTTCGGGGTTTTTACCTAAAAATGGCAATTTTAACCCAAAGACATCAATGGTGTGAAGTAAAGTCCCAACCGATGCCAATTGTACAATTGGAAAGACAAGAACTGCTCAAAATACATATTCACCCCTTTCGCTCTTGAATATGGGGGTAAATTACCCCATGACATCAAAATCATACTTGCATTACGTCCCAATGTCAAGATACTAAACCTGCGCAAAATTTGAAGAAAATCGTCGAAGTCAATCAAAAGTTATCAATATTTACCCCCTTTTTGGGGTAATTACCTTAAAATGACAAATTTCACCTAAAGACATCTGTATTGTGAAGTAATGTCCCAACCGATGCCTATTATACCATTGCAAAGATAAGAACTGCTCAAAACACATATTCACCCCTTTCGATCTTGAATATGGGGGTAAATTACCCCATGACATCAAAATCGTACTTGCATTATGTCCCAATGTCAAGATACTAAACCTGTGCAAAATTTGGAGAAAATCGTCCAAGTCAATCAAAAGTTATGACTTTTTACCCCTTTTTGGGGTAATTACCTAAAAACGACAATTTTTATCCAGGAACATCCACAGCACGAAGGAAAGTCTCAAACGATGCCTATTGTATCATTCAATACACAATAACTGCTCAAAACACATATTCACCCCTTTTGATCCAGAATAAGGGGGTAAATTACCCCTTGACATAAAATTCATACTTGCATTATGTCCCCATGTCAATATACTGGACTTGTGCAAAATTTGGAGAAATTCGTCCATTTTAATCACAAGTTAGAGTCAATCACCCCTTTTGGGGTAATTACCCACAAAACATCATTTTTATTTTATAATGTGTCTGTAATTCATGAATACTATATACACACCAAGTTTCATGAAATTCCCTCCATTCAAACCAAAGTTAAAAAATGTTTTCACTTTTTGGACAAAACACCCATTTTTGAAAGTCCCATAACTCAAAAACCCCTTCTTTGATCAAAATATAAAAGGTGTCTTGCACTGGATGAGTAGTCAGGCTATCAATTACAGCAAAAACCAAGCCTCTAGCCATTATAGTTTTTTCTGAAAACATGGGCAACTGGTTTTTGTCAAAAGGGGGTAAATACCCCTTTACCCTCATCTCCCAATAAACGATATAGGCCAAAAATGTAGCAACACATGTTTATATAAAGGTTCCTAAGTCCTAATTTTCTAACAATGATATTAAAAGAGATAATCCACTTTGAAATTTTGGAAAATTTGACTTTGAGGTGACCTCTGACCTTGAAAAATAGGTCAATGTCAAAAAAATTTTGCACAACTTCTCCTCTCACTTAGGACTACCTATCCACCAACTTTCATTAACTTTCTCCAATTTTAGGTGGCCAAATAATAATAATAATAATAATAATAAGAGCGAAAACAATACCATTCACCAAGTATTGGTGAATGCTAATAATAATAATAATAATAATAATATCAAAGAAAACAATATAAATCTCCTTAGAGTCGATTTATAATAATAAAATCAAAGAAAACAATATGATTCTCCCAATAGGTCGAATCATAATTAAAAGGTGGGGTCCCAACAAGTCAACTGTCACACATTATAAATTCACTTTGAAATAGTTCACATTAAATAGTCCACAGATCAGCGTATGAAGCTGAGACATTCAGCGCTATACGATACTATGCTCGTTTTTTCAGGTCCACAAATTCGTGCATGCTCGTTTTTACACTTCCACGAATTCGTGAACATGTCAAATAATGAAAAATATATACATGAAAATCCTAGCTGACAGTCTGCCAGCCAGCTGAGCACCTGCTTCATAACAGATAAATGGTATAACAGATCATGGTGTGCCCCCTAGAAATTGAGGTCTGACAACTTTCAGGGCAGTCTATCATTGCAATACCAATTTAAGATGATCCATGGTCACCCTTGGAAGCAGCTTGCAGATGTTCATTTTCATGCACGAGCAGAAAATTCTCTTCAAAAGTTACTGACTACTCATTGTGATTTGCAAAAGCCTATTGCTGCACATCAAGCCATTCATTCGCCCTGTATCTACTACAATGTACATTGTACATCCGTGTACCCCTACTTTGACAAGACATCCCTTACCTTCAAGAAAGCTCCAAAAAAACTTGATTCAAAATCTCCATGCTGGAAAAAATTACCTTGGGTTTCTTCAGACACAACATGATGCCAACGTGTCAAAAAGAAACTTGCATGCAAGTTGCACCTGCAGATAATAGAGGTCACTGCTGACAAAACGGCTGAAATAAGGGCTCCCTGTTGAACTCCAGTGTACCTGTGTCTCTGCCAGAGCCAAGAGACCAAAATTAGTGACTCACCAACCTTTAGAGTTTAGTCCCCCTCAACTCTTCAGCGCCCTTATGTGGCAGTTACAAATCCCTGACAACATCAATTTGAGACAATAGAAACTGTGTGGTCCACTTTTCCCTGGCCTGCAGTTGTCTGCAAAACCAGATTAACAATCAATTTTTTTTCATCTTTTATTTGATGATGCTTTTTTTTCTGATTAGCAAATGCAACACAAACCACTTCGTCTTTTGGGGTCGTCCAGGACTAAGGGCTATTGCTCCCGACAAGGCAATTGTTGACCAACATTGCTTTAACAACTGAATTGGCCGTTCAAATGAACAGACAATAAAAACATGTTTCAGAAGGCAGAGGTGCACCTTTAATAACTTTTTTTTTGTCCAGTGTACACTACCCTCCAAAAGTTTGAATACACTTGAAAAGGTTACATTTCTTTTAAAAAATACCTTTTCTTCAACACAATTTCTGTTTTATACTTACATCAAACAATATAGAAATTCTCATCCGGGCCATAATGTATACATATTTCATGGTTTTAGATCATTTTGGTATAAATTTATGTAATTTTCTTGATATCCCATTTTATCATTTTCTCTGGATAGCTATAAAAGCACAGTTACCTTCCATATTTATGAAATTTTATCATTTTTCACACATTTCCACTGGTTTGTGATAATTTTACCAGTGGTTTTAGACCAGAAAATGGCCATTGAAAATCGGACAAAAATACTGATTTTGGCTAATTTTTGGCCATAACAATGCCGAAACTGCTCAAATAAACTAATTTTCACTTGAGAAGATACATTCTATGATTATACTTCATCATGTCAAAACATCAGAAACACTTAAATATAATTAATTTTCATAAACCTAGAAGAAAACTGCGCTGTGAGAATTTAAAAAATGGTCAAACTGTCAAACATGAGACGATAAGAGAACAAGAAATTATATAGGAATTATCGCCCTGAAATACTGGCATTTGATTGACTGACAGAAGTGTCCAATGATATAGGAATAAAAAACAAAACTTTGGTAATGGTACAGTGTATGTTCACCTATAATCAATTCACCATGGCGGAAGAGTGTTTTTTCATTGTTAGCAGTAATTAATATCACATGCATTTGTTCATTGTGTTCATTATACATTTATGTGCAATTATTATCAATATCATAATTTTAAATTGTAAAATCAAAGAATTGTTTCGCATATCGATTTAAGGGTACTTTTGTCTGCAGGTATTGGACAGTTAGTCCAGGAGCATTAGATTTAACCTGGAACAAATTAGTAACAAGCTGAAATTTTCAGGAAACGTTCAGAAAATTGTCTAGAATAACATACTAAAAGTCCTCAAAAATCCTCCTATTGGCACCTTGGGAATTCAAGATGGCGTCCAAGATGGCTGACTTGAGCGTTTTTGTACCTTCTTTGGCTCAAATTAGCAACAAATTTTATCAAAGTGTTGGAAATTAATATTCAAAGCTAGAGAATTGACTTAGAAGCATGTATTATGTAATTTGGAATTCAAGAACGTATCCAAGATGGCGGAATTTATGTAGACAGGCAGCCAAACTTGATTTTTTACCTGAACCCTGCACCGACAGATAAGGTTTTTTTCTCAATGGATTTGTAGTCCTTAGACCCTCCATAAAACATAAATGGCGGGTAACGAGAGCGTATCCTTGAGTAGTTTAAGAAAATGGTCGGAATCCAAAATGGCCGCCAAAACGAGCTTCGGTCAGCCTAACTTTCTTAATTTTGGGTCTAGAAAGATGTACAATACATCTATTTCAGGTAAAATAGACATGGGGAACTCATTTTTCAGGTTTTTAGATACATTTGTAGTTAAAACCAATATATTGGATATTATGTAGAAAAATATAATTTTATCCCTCAAATTTACAATCATTTTCAGTGTAAGTCATAGTTTTATAAATTATTAGGTTTATTAATGAAAATGCATGTCAAATTGTTTTTGACACTTGTACATTTCTTTATCATAGGTATATAGGCAGGTGTTTTTCTGGATACCGCCTATGCTTTTAAGGTTATAATGACAAACATGTAATTTAAGATTGAATTGGCGTACAGACATTGTCACAATAATTGCTGACACAATTTACATTCTTTGACTTGCAAATGACTGTTTCAGTTCAAACAAACTTCAATCAGTCAAGGCAAAAGGTCCAATGGAATCATAAACATAAAAACATGGCAATGCTCTGCATTAAGAAGTATGAAATTAATTAAATTGAAATAATGGTTCTTCATACCAGATCAGGTACCACAAATTCGCATTCCTAATTATGTCATCAAGAAAAGAACTGCTGAGATGAAGAAATCATATTTTTCTCCTGCACCTAATGTCAATGTGTACAAGTGTTTTTGCTTTTGCCAAATCTGCCAATGCGTTGCATTTTCGTTCATTGTAAACCAGAATGTTTGATCCACAAAACTGAGAAACAAAGTAGAAGTTGGAAATGGCCTTGCAACAAATCGAGGAAAATGCAATGAAAGGAATGACAATCAGGCTGGAGGAGACTGGAGGAGTGCAAGATACTGGACATAATAACAGTCCATCTCCAAGTAACCAATTTGTGGTACCACAAACTATGTTATTCCGGATTCTTCTGTAATAGTGCAGATTGAGAGAGTTAATGAGAGAGTATCTGCTCCATTATTTTGTTCACAGAAAGCTCTAATGTTACTAGACCGAAATATGCTGGCGAGATCAAAACTTCGTTTTGAGTCAGCCTTTGTCGGACTATAATGTTACCCTAAAAATAAGCAATGGATATTAAGAGGAGAGTCTGGAGACTACAACAACAGATTTTGCTGTCAGACAGATAAGAAGGGAGCTCTTATGGCTTGAAAACAATCATTTGTATGAAGTCCCAAATGATGTTGAATATCTTCTGAAGAACCGATTCTCCTGTCCGAACAATCTCTTCATACATGCCAATGGGAAGAGGCATCACTATTTTTGTGACAAGGTTTTACAGCCATGGCCGTAAGTTTTCACCCAGCAGCCATGCTTCACTATGGTGCTATAATTTTGACATAACAAAGCGAATACTTGCTAAATCTTCACTAAAATGTCAGGAATTATAGTTAGTATGTATTTGGAGGTGTTCTGATAAAAATTGTTGAATGGAATAATGTTACATAATAGCTGTGAGGCAAAATACTGAATTAGTTGAAATGTAAGCATATGATCATTTCTGATCCTATATTGTCAATCACATGATAGTAATATTCACCAAAGTGTCTGGATGTATTGGGAACACACCAAATTAAACATTCATGACAAAATTACAATTGAATACGCAACTTTAACGTTGCTTGATCGGGTTTTGCTTGATGTGTTTTTGACTAGAAAAATTGTTAATTTCCGAGGTAAGAATAAAGTAGTGAATTGTTTTTCTCTTTATAAAATTTAATTTCTTTCAAAAAATTCCACATCTATGGAAAACATTTGACATGCACTAGCATTAAAAACCTAATAATCTATAAAACTACAACTTACACGGAAATGATTGTAAATTTGAGAGATAAAAAATTATATTTTCCAAATAATATCCAATAGGTTGATCTAAACCACCTTAAAACCTGACAAATGAGTTCTCCATGTCTATTTTACCTGAAATAGAGGTATTTTATATCTTTCTAGACCCAAAATTAAGAAAGTTAGGCTGACCAATGCCCGTTTTGACGACCATTTTGAATTCGGCCATTTTCCCAAAACGCTCAAGGATACCCTCTCGTTTCCTGCCATTTATGTTTTACAGAGGATCTAAGGACCCTAAATCCATTGAGAAAAAAACTTTATCCGTCGGTGCACGGTATAACCCTCTGGCTACCTGACTATAACAGAAACATAAAGACGGCCATCTTGGACACCATGTTGAATTTCTGATTACAAAATAACTTCTTCTAGTTCATTCTATGGTCTTGAGAATCAAATCCATGACACTTTGATTGCATCTGTAGAGTATTTTGAGCCGAAAAAAGGTATAATCGCTCAAGTCAACCATCTTGGACGCCATCTTGAATTCCCAAGGTGCCAATAGGAGGATTTTCGAGGACTTTTAGTATGTTATTCTAGACAATTTTCTGAATGTTTCCTGAAAATTTCAGCTTGTTACTAATTTGTTCCGGGTACATGCCAATATGGAGCTAATGCTACTGGACTAAGTATTGGACAGAATATTTTATCAAACATGTTTTACATGTAAACATGGTGTCAACTCTGTTGGAAATCGGGCCTTTCTGTTCCTGACAATTATGACTGACCATATAACCACTTACAGGTTTCTTTTCCAGTGCATTCAACTGAAAACAACTGCCACGTTCTCTGTCAAGGGAATGAAAGGTGCAAGTCCAGACTTATCGGCAACTCATGTTATGTCCACTTTGAAAGTGAAAGGAAAACATGGGGTGAGACCAAGACTTGGTGCTTGGACAATTACATGGCAATGGTGAATCTACCAAATGATTCAGAGGCATCTGCAATCGCTGAACTGATGAAGTTTGTAGGTTCAAGTGACATCTGGTTAGGAGGAAAGACTGTTAATCTGGGGAGATGGACATATCGATGGTGAAAGTGCAAAACCTCGTAAGTCAAAAAAAGCTGTTTTTCAGAAATTGAAAAAAACTGTCAAGTGTCTTTTTTTAAGGTAATGTTTATTAATAAGTGAGTTATGGCCAACTAGATACATAGAAAGTGACACCCTGTTGTAGCAAATTTTTTATCAGAGGTCGTTTACCCCTTGCATTGATGTTACCATCAGATGTGATTGAAAATGTCGACTTACGAGGTTTTGCACTTTCACTTTCAACCCGTGCAAAACCTTGTAACTCGATCATTTATCACACTTAAAAGCAACTTGCAGCATTGAATATACTTTCAATCTATGTATATACAGTGAAAATTATAATTTGCCTATGACAGATTGCAATAACAAATTTTATTGAGTGGCTACAATGGCAAGAATGAGGAAAATGACAAATTTTTCAAATTTTCGTGCCCTCTCTTTTTCAATAGCCTACATCACCCAAATGAAAATAGGGAGGTAAAATTTTTTTAATCAGGAAACTTGCTGGGAGTCATAAAAAAGTAACACAGTCATTGTTTTTCAAAAAAAGTTGAAATATCCCACAATATGTGCTTCAAAGTTCTGATTTGAGTTACAAGGTTTTGCACTTTCACTTTTTGAAACGTATCGACATACAAGGTTTGGTGAAATCATTCTGTTACCAGTGTGTTACAGCTTCCAAAAATAGCAAACTGGCAAGGTAATCAACTGACAACGTGTATTGGATATCAAAATAGTCATTCCACCAAAAATCTAAAAATAGCAAAATTTTGACATACGAGGTTTTGCACTTTCACCATCGATATGTTAATGGCAATCCTCTAAATACTGAAGAATTCCCCCTCTTCCATTGTAAGTGTAACAATAAAATGAAAGTTAATTTTTTTGCATTGTGGTTGAAGCTGTTCTCTATGTTTTGTTATAAGTCTTAATTTTGAGATTTTCAGACAAAACTTCTTCTCAAGGCTGTGCAGTTGTCAAAATAAATAGGCCTGATATTGTTCAGCGCTATACTGATCTTGACCTTCGATCATGTGCCACTGAACTACCATACATATGTCGTTCAGGTAGGAGTGGGTATGATTTGTTATTCTAAACCAATGTCTCATGACAGGATACACTCCCCGCTCCCTTTTCTTATTCCCGTGATATCAGTGACCCCCCCTTTTACCCCTGATTTCCCCCTGATGTCCCGCCTTTAAGGTTCCCCCCCCCACTAAAATTTTCTTACGTTAGCCTTACCCCACAGGCTGAGGGATGTATCCTGTCATGAGGCCTAAACCTTTGCATAATTTTATTCTTGAAAAAGGAAATGTGAAAAAAAAAAAACATTAGCATATTTCTATATTGAAATGAAGGATTGTTGTGAGTTGATAGGATGAGGGTGGCGCATTTAGGAGAGAGGCCATTTTCCAATGGCCCCCTTCGGGTCCAAAATAACATTGAGTAATATTATAGTATGTTGTGGTTCCCCCTGCTTAATAAAACTGCATGCTGCAAAATAAGGCTCTAATAAGTGCTATTTTGTTTTGCAGAAACCAACCTATATCATGGTTTGTACCAGCCCATAACAAGCAGAAAGAACTGGTTTGGAGCAAGACAGATATGTCGTGATACAGGAGGAGACCTGTTCTACACCAACAAGGGCGAAACAGTGGAGGAGTTAATGAGAAACTTTGCAAGAGTACGGAAGGAAAATTTCACGGAAGATTTCTTCATTGGTCTGAGACGCGAAATATGGAAATGGCAAGGTCCAATGTACAATAATATATTTTGCATGAAATTTATTTCAATATAATCAACCTACATAAGTTGTTCCTTTATCTCCACATTGCATAATGTTGTACATTAAATTCTTATGGTACAAATTGACAAAATGTATTGCAGTTTGGGGAGGACTGACCCATGTGGCAGAGAGGCAGCTGCCACAGGATCAACCACTCAGGGGGTCCTTGCATAGTGCAAAACATTCAACAAGCAAAAAGCTAAAATTTCTGGCTTTGTGTACAAGTTTGTGACTGTGTGATACAACCAAACCTATAGGATAGGGCCCCTTTATAAGACGGCTCTGTATAGGGAAGAGCCCTTCCATATTGGCATAAATGGAGTGATGCTGAAAATAGGAATGTGGGGCCCACCGCCGTATTTTTCCACTAGCGAACAAACTCACCAGTCTGATACTGGTATTACTGCAGCATCATCAATTTCATTCAAAGCATTGTTTCATTGACAGATGGGAGTGAGGTAACAATCTCAAATTGGAATTCCAATGAACGGACTTTCAATATCTACCAAAAGAATTGTCTGATGCTTAAAGATGGAAAGCTGAGTGCTGAGGGCTGTTTTAAGAAGGGACAGGTCATCTGCCAAAAAGGTTTGCTAGAGTTCTATCACCACCACATAACATTGCCAAAGATAAAATTACAATTTTCATGTGGTCTAGAGCTACAAATATCTGGTTTTCAGCAAGAGGGGTATACAGGTTACCAAAATAATAATTTTTTTTTATTTTAAACTTTTGAAAATTTGGCAAATACTGCACTCACAATTAAGCAAATTTCCTTTTTAAACAGAGTTAACTAAATTCACTAACGACACCACATCTCTGCCTCACCATACTGAGATCATGACCCAGAGCACCCAATCAGAGCAACTGACATCCTCTGAAACCAATGCTCCATCCCTGGAAGACAAACCATGTAAGTTGATCACTACAGCTCCTCTTGTGTGAAGTTACAATTCTAAAAGACAAGACACAAATTCCCCGACACTCTCTGGGCTTTTTTGACAAAGACAATTTTTCTTTTCTCAACATATTACTTATAAATTGATACCAATGTTTCCTCAGTGAGCCCATTCAATAGCGTATTGGCAAAGCTCAAAACAAGGATATCCTCTTACTACTACGGACAACCAGTGAAGCACCTTTGCTGAATAAGTAAAACGCATCTTCACATTACTAATTTTCTTTTTATTGATAAAATATCCCTAAAAACAAAATCTCTGTAAACACATTCAATTCAATAAAGGCATTCATATCTTTGAGCAGAAAAAAATATATTCAAGAAATGATCAACAGATGGCATTAAAGTGTGAGAGTATAATTCATGACAAGAAACCCACCGGAAAAAGGTCACGGTACTCAGTTGCCATCTATGAAATATTTCTCGAACAATTAACTCCTTTGAATGACAAATTAATCAATGGTGATACGAAATTAGAATGGTAGAATAATTATGTCAATGCGCTCTTTTATGTTATGGTTTGATATCAAAATGTATAAGATTTGCACCTTTAATACTAAACAAAGTTGGTTGTTTTGTTCTCATAAATTGACAGGTCTGCATTGGCATTTAAATAATGCATACGGCCTATCCATATAAACTGAGGGACAAAAATAAATCATCACCTCTTTAGGAGACTGTGGTATGAATTCCTAGAGGAAAAATACCTTGATGGCACACAAAAGTGTTTTACGCCTCTGCAGCACCTGATGGCACACAAAAGCAGTTTGTAATTATGTCTTTTTTCAACAAATCAGATCAAACAAGGTCTGGGCTGACCCATTTCACGGCATTAATGAATAAAAATCTGGAGGTCAGAAAACAGAGTTCACAGATCTGTCAAACAGGCCTTTTGCATGGATGTCAGGCGGCCTGGCCTGCTTACAGTGCTTAGCTACTCATGTCATAACTGTTTTGACACTCACTCTTGGGTTGTGAGTGTCTGGAATTTCAGCAACTGTGCATGTGGTGGTCTTGAAACGGTCTTGAAATGATCACCCAAATTCTGATGGATGTTGTGTCTGTCTTGATCATGGGTTGTGACTGCAGGTCTGCCTGGCTTTGGAAGGTCCTTCATTCAGCCTGTTTGACCAAACTTGGTCACAATCTTGCTGATTGCTGGCTGGGAGCAGCCCCTCTGACGTGCAACCTAATACTGGGACATGTCAGCCACCCGCATCGCAACTGCTGGGCCTCATTGCTCAACGGAGAGTCTACCCAATGGCAGTCTTTCTGCATATCCCAACTCAGGAAAGATCAAGGAACTTTTCTGAGTGCTTTTTGTGCAGTTAAGGGCAACAGTTACTGATCTCAAGGATTACCCCCAATTACTGCATTTCATGATCTGTACCAGTGCAGAGGCAATGACCCGTGAAAAGAATATGTAAACATGACTAATTGGTCATTGTTAATGTGTAGAACATTGAACACACAACAAATAAGCTTGACAATTATTTTTTATAAATTATTTCAAATTGAAAAGTGATAACTTATTTGTGTCCTTCAGTTTATTTATATGCATTCATAGTAAGAATACCATTTAATACTATTATACGTTGACATATTTGATATAAGGTAGCTTAAGGTGTTACAATTCACTATCTTTATGTACACTCCATTCCAATTCAGAAGAAAAAATAATGTGCAAGCACTTTAAGCAGCGCAGGCCTGAATAATCTGTCACTGATGAGTAAGGAGTGGCAACCCACTGACCAATGAACAGTACAACTTGGGCTTTAAATTCTAGTAAAAAATGCACTAAAATGTACTGAAACTGCCTAATCTCAAAGCAAACTTAACTGATTGACTTCTAATTTTTGATGTGTATTATTTGTACTATAAGATAGCATACTGGCTACATGGCAAAGTTTGTTGTTTGCTCTGTACATGAGAACCAGCTAAATGTAAACAAGAGAACTCCTTAATTAGGTCACTTAGTGTGTAGACAGTGTCTGGCTGTCAGCGCAGCAGCAGAGCAGCAGCAGCTCACCATTTACAATCATTTAAATTTCCCGGGAAAACTAGCTTTTTAGTTGAGTAAATAAAAAAATTATTGTCACAGAAGTTTACCAAAAGTTGATGGAAGCAAGATAAACTCATGATGAGACCATATGGCAAGTTTCAGAGTGATAGGCGTAACAGTGCGATCGCCTATATGGTCAGAGTTTGTAGAAAAATGCTAGTGGTAAGAGCACCTGCGCTGCTGAAAATCAAGATTTGTCGAACATTAAAAAAATTGATTAATTTCCATTTAATATAAATTGCTGAATATAAATTACTGATTACAGTTACTGGTAATTTAAAGACGAAACTTGTTTCTGTGAAGTTCCACTTTTGAAATATATTCCATTGCACATTACATTTTTACAGCTGCTTGCAGCCTGTATTGTGAGAGGCATTTTTCGGAATGCTTTGACCATATAGGAGATCGCACTGTTACACCTATCACTTTGAAACTTAGTATACAGTCTCAACATAATTTTATCTCGTTTCCATCAACTTTTGGTAAACTTTTGTGACAACAAATTTTTATTTTCTCAACTAAAAAGCTAGCTTTTCCCGCGAAATTTAAATGATTGTACATGGTGTGCTGCTGCAGTGGAAATGGCAGCATCAGCAGCAGCTCAATGCCAGGCAGATGGAGTGTTCACAAATGTGTCCACAGAAAGAAGGAAGCAAGAAAGGAAGGGAGGAAGGAAGGAAGAAAGGAAGAAAGGAAGAAGGAAGGAAGGAAGGAAGGAAGGAAGGATGGATGGATGGATGGATGGATGGATGGATGGATGGATATATGGATGAATTAGGTAGATGGAATAGATGGATTAGGCCTAGATAGATGGATTAGACAGATGGAATAGATGGATTAGATGGATTGGCTACATGGAATAGATGTATTAGATAGATTGAATATTATATAGATAGTTAAGATGATGGAATAGACAGATTAGATAGATGGAATAGATAGATCACATAGATGGAATAGATAGATTAGATAGAATGGATAGAAGGATGGATAGGATCTAGATAGATACATGGATTGATTGGATTGATTGATACTTGTACTTATATATCTACAGGCAGCTGTTAAAGTGCTTGCATGTTATTTTTGTTATTGCCTTCATCAAATTGACAGCTCTAGATAATAGGCCGGACACTACAAGACTCTCTAGAGTCTTATTTGTCTCTGGAGTTTTGCTTGTCCGAGATTAGAATCTTACATGTAATTATATTAGGTATGACTACAGACATGTAAGACAATTCTTTATTTAAGACAATTATCCATTCAAGTATTGGCCTGTGTCTGGATCAATGAATAATTTGTCATTGCTCAATACGGATTTTCTAGGTTCTTGAATGGATCCATAGATCTGACTGTTATATTTCTTGTAGCTTTTCATGACAGTTCGAATGATAACCTGAGGGCTCCTATGCTGTTCATGCACACTTTACCTGTAATTTCACAATATTGATTTCAGTCATGAATGCAACCTTCTGTTTGATTGACACAAAAGCAAGGTCATCATTGTCAGCAGCATATTTCACAGGTTAGTAGGCCTATATATATACCTTCATGAAAATAGAATGGGATTAGCTCTGGGGGTGTGCAACTAGGGCGAGCTAACCTTCCTCGATTAACAAAAATGGACGAACTTTCCCCTTTACTACTTCCACCAATGATTAGTGGTGAAATTACCATCTTTATTCTTGACTTGGTAAGTTGTATAAATGGCAAGATAACCTGGTAATGCTTCAGTCTCACAGCACGTTGAGGAGTACTTTTGGCGTCTGGGAGCTAGGATTTTTCCTGGGAATTTGGATGATTTTTTGATAGTTTGTGACATCCCGTCTGTGATTTTTAGTGAATCGGCAGAACAAAAAGTTGATACATGCATGACGTTCATATAAATGGGGGAACTCCGTCGTGGAACAAAAAAACGATTCAGCTTGTTGAAAAATTTTTTTCAAGCCGCCAAGGAAGAGCCAGAATTTTTCCGAGTTTTTGGATGTCTGGCAGGCATTTTGTGAGTGAAAAAATGATCGGCGGGATATGGAGGCATCATCTGCCCCTGTGGAACATTTGTACTGCTCCTGGGCTGTCTCTGTTCGGGAAGGTCAAGTGGCAGCAGAATGCTGACAGTCCGTGGAAAATCGAATTTGGTCAACCATAATTTGATCTGTTTTGGACAGATCACCAGATCAGGTCGCACAACAGCTGTCCATATTACTACGCCAAACTACTTTCACAAAGCATGGTTGCTAGCAAGTATCCAGTCCACTGCTTTGAATGAAAATGTTTGGAAATCATGAGACAAAAAGAAAGTTTTGAAACTTTAGCATACACTTTGCCTGTGAAAGGGATGATTTTACTCATCTGAAGCTTGATGGTATTCAATCTACTTATGCCATTTAGTGCATGTTAAATTGTGGTCAGAAAAGGGTCCAAAAAGAATGCATTCTCACTTATTCACATGTCCATACAAAGCCAATGTTTTTACATTGTGATATCTAAAATGCTCAATTGTATTTATTCTGTTACTTTATGGAGATTTATTAACTAGGACAACAATATAATTCACAATTTCATAAAAGCTGTGTTACACTTAGCAAAATGTCTTGTCCATGCCACAAGTGGCCCCCTCTATACTGGCAATATATGTGAGCTACAATGTATACATCCTCCATGATAAAAAATAGTTCCAACTTATTTTGGTATTTACAAGCTGTCTGCTTAAAATTGAAGCCAACCAAAGTCAGATTAGACACTTGCAGAGTTTTTGGAAATAAACTGGACCATCACTAAATGATGGAACTGTCCTGGTTTCTTCCACACTGTCCTGGTTTCTTCAGATATCGAAATTCTGTTGACCGCTCACAGGAGCCCGCGAATTTTGCACCCTAGGTGGCAGAAAATAGCGGTCAACTTGTAGACTGGCTCCTGGGAAACTGCATCTTGCCAATGGCTTTTGCTGCCTCGCTGACAGTTTTCGCAGCCTCGCAGGTGAATATGATTTTGCCCCACAGACCAAATTCAGATCTGTCCCCGCCGTTCTATGCCTCTAATACCTTTACAATTAATCATATAATCGTTTCATGTCGCCGAGTTAGCCAATTTTTTCCTCGAAATCATCTGAAGCTGCTCTGCCGGCGCCAAAAGTCCTCCGTAACGTGCCGTGAGAATAGGCTTTAACACATCACACTATTCACCCTCCTTGTGACAATTTCTCTTGTGACGTCATGTTTCTTCCAACACATTTGTCATGCTTTTAATTTTTGTAACTTTAGACATTTGGAAAGGAGCGGTGCTTCGACTGCACACTCAACTGATCGAGAGCTTCCCTGACCAAATTTTTTTTATATTTATACAGCTCAAGATTTTTTATCATCTCCTTTTTGTGTAGCTTTGGGTTTCTTAGGAGGATCTCTGCTCCTGCTAGCTGTTGTATTCCCTCTGATTCCTTGTTGGATAAAAAGGTCAGTTGATTATGTACTCTGGATTCATTTGATATATTTATTAGATTAACTTGGTTACAATACAGGGTGTCTGCAGAAAAAAAGGACAGTCAACACAATTTGATTTGTTTACTGTTCATTTTGTGCCAAGCATCATTATTCAACAAAACATGATTTGTATGTGAACATTATAATCAGAAGACTCAAATTACCCAATATTCGCACCCCTTGCAGTGGTAACCAAAATGATGTGAAAACATGTTTGGTGCACTCCCCCAACATTTTGTCCCATGTAGACATGATGGAGGCCTTTAACTTTACTGCAAGGGTTGGGATAACTTGCTGGATGTTGTCTCTCAATTTGCCGATAGTGAGTAATCCACTGGGTTCAGCTCAGGGGTGGCACTTGCTCAGCAGGTTTTGTTTTTTAGATACTCCTGAGTCTTCTGTGCAGTATGAACAGGTGCTCCACCTTGTTGGAAGATGATTTAACCACAAAATGAGTTTTTTGTCTGACGCCATGGCCTCACAAATTCTTTCACAATGTTGTTATAAGCATTTGCATTGATTCCGGTGCTCTGATCAATGACTATTTGAGAAATTTTTGTGATGTTTTTGTCATCTGAATAATGATCTGATGACTCCAAGTGTTAGGGCCCTAATCCGTATTTTCGGCAGCTGGAGCATCAGCAAATGTCCCAGTACTCACAATAGATTCTTTCCCTCTCTTACAAGCACCACAAATGATGAAAAATTTCTCATCAACAATGAGGACGACAGGACAACCATAGTCAGCTTGAAGCAACGCAGGCACTTTTGTACATCATGCTTCTTTTTGCCTTTAGTAGTGATCTAATTTACAAATACAAATATTTGCATTAGATCCATTATGTCTGACTATCAAATCCACTCTTATGTCAAGGCTTATCACCAAATTCTGAATTTATATGAGTACAAAAACGAAGACATGTGACTGTCCTCTTTTTCTGTAGACACCCTGTAACCAAAATAATACGACACATAATTATAATCATTTGAAGTATATGCAGATGAAACATCATGACATACCAAGCTTACGCACCCTCGCCATGAGACAGGTCACATTGCTGCCGTAATAATTATTTAACACAAGGGTTCAAATAAAACCAAAAATGTTTCAGAAAGCGGCAAACTAATCCGAACTATGAAGGTCAGTATATGTGTCGTCACTGGTTGACAATTTTACCAGATATTTTACAAAAAATGATATTCCAAACAAAGGTATGCACCATCAGACAGGCCTATTGCAGGCTCCGTGATGATGTATCAAACAGTGTTAAGGTATAGCAGTAAGCTGTAAGATTCATTCACTAGCTTTGAACTAAGGGGGCAGCCATTTAATTTCAAGGGGCTTGGACTTTTCCTCAGTGAGAAATTATTTCATGGTAACGACGGCAGTAATTTAATTACTTAAGGCGTCCCCGAATATTTATTCCAAAATCAAGCAACACCTTGTTTGAAATACCCTGAGAGGAAATAGTTCATTTCAAGACTACAGAAAAAGAATCTATTTAAATTACCAAAATTGAAGAAGAAATCATTTATTTTAAAAGAACTCCTAGCCTCTCCTTGGTATTAAATGGTCACCCCTAATGAGTGCTATTTTACTCAAATGTGATCAATAACTTATTGCATGACATCATTTCTAGCTAAACATTTTATAAAGATTAAGGAGAACATATATGTGGAAATTTCCCTAATATTTTAAGTTAAAAAAATATTTCTTTTGTTATTTTAGGACGTTCTGAACACCAGGTGAGTTATCATTTCCCTTTATAAAGTTAGTTTAAAAAAAAGATGTTTGAGACTTTGATGAATGAATTTTCACTTCTCGAATATCACCTTATGTAATAATTCCTACTCCATTTCTCTGCAGTTGCAGGATGGTTTGGCGTAATTTAATGTTTTGTGTCCCAATAAAGCAGACAAGAGAAATTCATAAAGTGAAAATGCTTCATCCACTTAGGCATATTAGTGTAGATTCTCATCCAGTTTGGCCAGACATAATTGATCTTTTAGCTTCTCAGATCTTCTCAGGCTTTTTTTCTAGAGTCAGTCAGCAGCACAGGCATCTAGATGCATGTGGTCATCAGAATGAAAAAAAAAACAACGTAATCCAATATTTCATAATGCCAACTTCATAAAATTGTGGTTTTCGTTATTGCTGGAGGCAGAAAATCTGTTGTGTCGGTGACCCGAAAGGCTAAAAATTATATAGGCCTATACCTGGCTTTCATTTGTAGACTATTCTGATATGTAAATTTTCAATTATTTTCATTGTCCTATTTTTATCAAGCGAAGAGATCCAGCTGTTCGCAGGAACAGGAATACACTTTCTGGATTTCCAGAACTGGTGAATCCTTATGAGGACCTCCCAGATAGAGGGTCAGCAAGTGTCCAAGGGGATATTGGTAAGTTTATTCAGTGGCTTTTCATTAATTATTGTATTTTGTTAAAAGAGACAAGGCTCATTATTATAAAACTTTGGAAATCTATACCTGATGCCGTTTCTTGCGAATTCATGCCTCACAGCAGGCACACACCGGTCAGTTGCATGTCTGGTGTTGTAGTTACATGTATTATTATATAGGAGTTGAACCATTCTAAAAACAGTTGAACACAAGTAATTTACTGGGCAGTGTTGAAGACAGGATCCACTTCCTATCCTGGAATATGAGTGTGATCACTTCTATGCTCAACAGCTCTCCTGGAGCAGCTCCTAGCCTTAGCACCCTTGGCATGATGCAGAGGAAATAACCAGGACTTCGGAGTCGGGTATTAAGTGAACCAACTCGACTTCCGACTCCTATAGCTATAGCTTTCTGAAAAGCGACTGCGACTCCGACTCCTTAGATCTCCGTAATTACAACACCGACTCTGACTTCTGACTCTGCTTATCAACATTTATTTCACACAAAAATGAATCCTCTCTTACAATACCCAGTCAATATTACAATTTTCATCTACTTTTTCAGGACGGCCCTTGTCTCATAGATCCTCTACTTCTACCCCACCACCTCCCCCAGATGTCAGTGACCTGCCTGGCGCTGAAGCAGACGACCACTGTCCTGAGTCAGAGCAGCACTACAAAAACCGAACAGCAATCATGGCCGCCAGACCAAGAAAACCCAAAGTCTGTGTTGCTGACATTTGTGTAGAGATCGGTCAGTATACCTTACCCCCTCAAGGAATTTGTTTCTTAAAGACATTAATTGTTTAATTAAATGATCATACAAAGGGATTTTATATCTGGAGACATCAGCAGTTATTGCACATATGGCAATTAAACAATTAACCCATTACCTTTGTAGAATATAAATGCATTATCTTTGACATTGAAATGTCAATAAAAGTAATATATCTATTATTGGAAGAGAATTGGGGGGGGGGGGGCGGGGGGATATTTTACCCACACCAGTGGCGTAACCAATTGATTTCAAGTGGGGGATAAAAGGAGGGCAAGCAGTCTTTCGGGTAATTGTGCCAACACACACAATCAAGAAATTTCGTAAACTCTAATAATCTAAGCAGCAAATGTGATATTCATAGTTGAATGAGACAAAAATGAAGAAATAAAATGCAGAATTGAATTTGAATTTGTGTTTTACTCCCCATCATTACCAGTATGGGCTATTTAGGGCAGAAAAGTGTGTGGACGCATAGCTTTGGAAAATTAAAGGAATTGCTAAATACAGAGATGGGGCGAGTGAGGGGCAACGATAGCTACAGGGGGGGGGGGGCATTTAGTTTCCCCCCTCCTCCCTGCCCCTCTTTGATTACGCCACTGATCCTCACTTAGAAAATGTATGCTGTCATGGATCCTTGCAATCATGTTTATCAGAACTGACTCGTCTTACTTTCACGGTCTCAGTTCCTGTATTACCTTTTTGTGAAGGAATTTTTGTCATAAAACAGTCAGTGTGTCAGGCTGTTTGCTTGAACTTTTATATTTGATTTTACAGAGTCCTTGCAAAATCTCCTAGAGTACTGTGAACAAACCTATGGGGAACATCTCAAGAAATCTGAAGCAAATGAAGGGCCCCAAACTCCTGGTAAAACCTTATCATTAACATATTGTCTTCTTTATATAAGAAAAAAATAAAAGCCTTGTCTAGCATCATAGCAGATTTAAAATGATATGCCATGACACAATGCCTGTATCGTATGTCTGAAAATCAATATTACATACTGTGTCACTGTGGTGGTGTCTCTTCATTTTAGGAGTTGATACTGTGCCCAGACTGAAGATATACATGTAATTACATGTATTTCAATCTTTTTTGCAGAGGAATATGTTGACATGAAGGATACTGTTCGCAGTCAGAAGGTACCTAATTAAATCAACATCTAATTATATAAAGAAATATGTTATCTAATTCAATATGTGTGCTTATTCACTGGAGATAGATATCACTAAAGTATCTTGCACATAAAATATTAAAGGGTGACCTCTTGTGTTGGATTGAGTACATTGGTTTCTTAAACCAGATTAAGATAAAAGTTCTTCATGATTTTTTCAAAAAGGCCAAGTGTTTTCTGACCACAGCAAAGTAATAGTATCCTCTATATCCCACACAGCAACAATATGACAGCCACAGCAGCACACCTGGATCTGTCAGTCATTTCGAAGATGACACAGGTTTACAATTGAAGAGTGCAATAGGTAAGTGCAATAGGTAATTGAAAAGTGCAATATGTAAGTCCCGAAAACAGGTTTACAGTTGAAGAGTGCATTAGGTAAGTCCCGAAAACAGGTTTACAGTTGAAGAGTGCGATAAGTAAGTCCCCAAAACAGGTTTGCATTTGAAGAGTATGAATGTATGTAGATTTATATTTAAGTGAAACCTAAAGGATCCCTATGTGCAATAGATAAGTTGTAGCTACAGATTTGCAGTTGAAGAGTGTGATTGATATAAGTTCTGGAAACAAAATTAAAGTTTAAGAATGCAATTTGCGAGTTATAAAAGCAGAATTATGATTGAAAATTCTACCGGTATGATGCAAAAGACAGGTTCACATTTGAAGAGTGCATTTTTTTATTTCCAAATACGGTTCAGGGTTGAAGAGTGCTATTGGTTGGGTGGTTTCAAAAGCAGGTTTACAGTAGAAAAGATAAGTTCCTAAATAAGGTTTGTAGTTGAAGAGTGCAATGGGCACGTTCGAAAAGAGAGATATATGGTTGAAGAGTGCAACTGGTGAGTTCCAAAATTAAGTTTGCAGTTGAGGCGGAATTGGTCAGTTCCAATTGATAAGTTAAACAAGAAATTCTTTTTAAAAAAAAGAATTGTAGGGACCTGTGTGTGAAATATGAGGTTTCAAACACATATTTTATTATCCAAATATTCATTTGATTTCCTATGTATGTGTAGTCACATCTATACCTCCAATGTACCTACTGTGATTTGACAAACCTACTGCGTGTTACCTCATGATTGGACATGCCTAATTATAGTTGTTATAAATATTTTTTGTCATAAAAAAAATTCTATCACAAGAAACTAATTCTTGCTTGCTAATTAGGATTATAACACTTTCATAAGCTTGTGAACATCATAGGAGTAGTGAGTAGTTGAATATCTAATGTTTTCATACAGTGTGTTTGTACACTTCTATTAATATGATCCCAAACCTTCATAAACTTAGGCTATATTTGACCAATTTACTTCTATGGGATATGCTCCAGGTGTGCTTTGGAGATGGTCCCCAATCTTCCAACCATGACCAGTTGACCCCATTGTCATGGTTGAGTGGCTGCTGCCTCTCTGGTGCAACTACTGTGTATCAAGAGGGGACAACATATACTTGATTTGTATATTGTACTCACAGATACCTCCTCTGTGGCATGAGTACCCTCCTAATATTGGAGGTCAATTAGGAGGGTACTCCTGCTATAGGGAAAGTATCTCTACAAGTCCAACTTGCCTGTGGCCCCCTCCAGAAACTTAGAAGCTCCACCACTGCAGTACACAATAACTGATGACAAAATGCACTTGGCTGGGTATTTTTGTCCCTTTAGTTAGGGACCTTCAATGTTAAGTCTTTCATCATTTGGAGCTTGTAACACAGATCTGAGATGGTCCCTACAAAAAACATGTGTACAGTTTAAAAGTTCAATTGATCAGTTCCAAACAGAATTACAGTTCAAGAGTGCAGTTTGCAAGTTCTAAAAACAAAGAATATAGGGCAATATTTGTATTATTCCTTTGATATTTAATCTATTTTGGTATTTATCATTCACAGAATCCTTGGCAAATCTCCTGGAGTACTACAAAGAAAATTTCAAAGTCAATCCGAGGAAATTGGAAGCAAATGAAACAGGATCCCCATCAAATCTATGTAAAACTCACTTTTTTTGCAGTCATTCTACTAAATAAAAGCTATAGCTAAAGAAGTGTAGATGTCTGAGTTAGACATCTCCTTGGGTTTTAACATACATTTTCGTAAGTCAGATTGCCTCCCTTTGACTGGGTATAACTGACAGTAATTCATATCAGAACCTTTAACCTAAAATATTGCCAAACTAATACTTACAAACTAACACGGGTTTAGAAACTGACTTGGGGGGGGGGTAGCGATCCACAAATTATCCTGTCTTTTCCTATGTTTTTTGGTCAAAGAGGGTGGGGCACTACACAGACGACTGTATTAGTATGATAAAATTGTTGTGTTCACCACACCTGTTCAATAGTCTTTTCAATGTTTTATTCAAGACGAGAACAGTGCCACGATGGAAGCCTTTAGCACAGAGGAGGTAAGTCAATTAGCATTTATATATAATAAAATATGGTTCATTTTACTTAATAATAGAATTACTTTCAGTTAGATGTACTATGCAATAACAATAGGATGTTCTTGCATAGTTACGATTAGTACATGAAAAAGTGTGCATATTGTTTATTTTACAACGAAAATGTCTACACGATACATGTGTCGCGGCAGGTAAAGTACTATAAAGATATAGAAGGAGTATATACAAGAGGAGGAAATAATGACTTCATAATATAAAGAAGACTGATTTTGTATAAGAGATTTATAAATTCAACATAATGTTTAAAATAGAAGAAGCAAAGATATTATACTGTATAAAATGTTTCAGAAAAACAATGGTGGATATAGTAATATATCTTCCAAAACTACTGGATTAGTCGGTCATCCTGAGGAATGCACAGGTCTTAAGCTTGAGAGTGCACCTGGTAATTAATAATGATAAATAATAATAATAGTAATTTATATTACACCTCTTCAAATAATTGACTGCCCTAAAAATCTGTATTAAAAAGGTTTTTTTTTTAATTTTTATCCAAATTATTCTGCTTGACTTTGACTGAATAGCATTACGTGACTCATTCTCAGTTGCTGTCCTTATCAGATTATAATCTGTTAATGTTCACAATAGGAATAGCAAATATCAAACTCTTAGTTTTGTTAAAGAGAATTGCTCTCTTTTGTTAACAAGAATTGCTCTAGTTTTGTTAAAAAGAATTGCTCGCACCTTCCAATTATAAAAGGATGCAGTCAAACTCTCACTGATGTTCACCACTAAAATCACTAATATGTGCCGTCTTTAAGCATTGCAACTTTTTATTCACTCAAGAGCTTATTTTCTTTAGAAATTTGTTTCTGGCTTTCCAGGGGGCCTGGAATATAAGTTAGAGTCTGAAAATGCTAATGGCAATTCCTCCAAGAACAGATCAACAGCAGGAGAAGTGACCAAGCATGGTGATTTAAGTATGTACCCTGCAAAAATTCACTGAAAGTTAACTGTCTCCACTAAAATTGTGTAACACTCCGGTTTTTTAATATTTTGTGAACGCTTTGGATGAATAACATTTTGTTAAGGTCAATATTTAAATTTATATTATTTTTTATCATGTCCATTCTGCAGAACATTATTATTATTTTATTTTGTACTGTTTACTTCCATTTTTATTTCATATTGTTTGATTTCATCTTTCAGGTGGATATGTTGACATGAGAGGAGCTGCACTAGAGACAGGGAGAGCAATCCAATTGTCAGAAATGGGAGAAGACCCCTGAAATCATATAATAGGCATATGGGGGGGGGGGCGGCAGGGGGTAACAGTAAGATTCAGGCAAAAAATCTGGGCAAATGAATAAATAAAATCTATTGAAAATTAATGATTTCCATGCAATTTCATTAAAAATTTATTAATTCTAGATCTTGAAATTTGGGCAATGTTGCGCCCCCCCCCCCTCACTCGCCAAAATTGTTCATGTGCCATATGCCTTTGCCTGAAATGAAATCATAAAATTTCTTAAGAGGACAATTTCTTGATGATGTGATTATTTCCAATGTAGCCTACTTTGTGTGAATTTAATGTCTCTAATATATATATGCTTATAGTCAAATATAGATATATATAGATATATAGATATATACGAGGGCGTTCAGAAAGTTCAAGGCTTTTTTTTATATGGACACTTATTTTGAACCTAGAACCATGAAATTTTCACAGGATGAAATTCAGCATATTTGGAATGGATTTCCAAAATTTTGGACAATTTAGACATTTGAAAGTCCTTCTGTGGTCGCCATGGACACTGAAAGTTCCGCTTCTTGGGGCAAATAATACTAAAACTACTTAAGCTCATGAATTTTGGCTATGAGAGACCTCTCTCTATCACTTGTACTAGTGAGATTGACAATATTTGACACAAGAAATATAATAATGGCCTTAAAAATACTCCCAAGCTCACAAAAGCATTGATTCATACACCGGACCCATTGAAGTAAATGTTCCTTGAAGTCCTCCAAAAAAAGTTCTGTGAAAGAATTTCAGTAATCCAAAGCCTTTTCTCCTCCGGTGCCTGAAACTATAGGCCCCATGGACTAAAGTAAGGGAAAACCAGGACTTACGTAAACAACATGTCACAGAATAGCTAGGATGGATAATGCTGGCCAATTTTGGTCTCTTGTTCATACTAGTGAATCCATTCGTTCACAAGTCCTCATGCAAGCGGGAAACACACCTTTGCCTCCTGAATTTCCCTCACCAAATCTGGCATGCAGGAGTGCTTTCCTACATGGGTTAAGTGTAAGAATACACACATTTGGTGTGCTTGAAAGCATATTTAGAAGTTAATACTGTATTTCTTGTGTCAAATATTGTCAATCTCACTAATACAAGTGACAGAGAGAAGTCTCTCACAGTCACAATTTCTTGGCATTCTTGGTTTCAGTGTTACCTGCCCCAAGAAGCTGAACTTTCAGTTTCCATGGCAACCACAGAATGACTTAAAAATGTCCAAATCGTCCAAAATTTTGGAAGTCCATTCCAAATATGCTGACTTTTATCCTGTGAAAAATTCATAGTTCTAGATTGAAAATTAGTATCCATATGAAAAAAAGCCTCGAACTTTCTGAACGCCCCTCGTATATATGCATTTAACTGTTCTTAATGTTGTTTTATGTTGCAACTTGCAAGGCCTATTTCTGTTGTTACTGTCGCCTAAATTCTAATGTCTGATTCTCGGGACTGATTTTCCATAATTTCTGTAATGAATGTTTTCTCTATAAGTAAAGTATGTATTATTGGTCACATCCTGGAAAGTACTGTATTTTAGAGATAGGTACTCACCTGCTACCTGCTTAGTACTTTGATATTCTGGGGAAATTTCAGCCCATGAGGTTCTGGAGTATCTTAACTCCAGTTTTAAAATAATTTAATTTTAACAAAACTGATTAATGTGTATGTAATTTTTAACAATACATCTTATTGAATAAAGATATCATATCAATAGTATATAGTAGAAACTCTGCATTAGAATTGAAGTAAGGATAAATGGGATGAGAAACTATTTAGATTGAAGAATTATTATTGCCCTGATGTTGGAGTAGCTGTAAGGAACATTAATCATCTTATATGGCTGTGTGATTCATTTGGTAGATTGGAAAAAGGAGAGACAGTCATGCCCAATGTTTCGTTATAGATTGTAACATGTGAAATGAAGTTCATGTTCTTATGTCACGTGTCTGTAGATATTAGTTGCATCAACCTATTTATGTGTTTGAACTTGTATGTATACCTGTCTATACATTGATCACTTATGTGCATATGAATTAAATGTAATGATCAAGATTCTTAATTATACACTGTTCTACTGTAAGTAACATTAACCTATAATTTAAATAATTGTGTTCGAATAAACGTCTTGAATATAATTGAAATCTTGTAGTTATTACTAATTTGACTTATGTTATTGCAAAATGTTGATAACAGTAATATAGACTCCAAATCTCACATCACTGTATAACAATCAAAATAGCCCCATAAACTAGTCAACAAATCTGGCTAATTTCCAGGCTTTGGAGTCGGAGTCGAGAGTCGGGAGTTGGAGGTTTTTGGATGAAGTCAGAGTCGGAGTCAAACTTTGATTTTCAGACGGAGTCGGAAATGAAAGAGCAGGCTCCTGACTCCTAGATATAATTAATATAATTTACAAAAACAGTTACAAAAATGTGAAATGAATCTCAAATTTTACATAAAAATTTCTTAAGCAAGTACTTATGTACAAATCCATGAAAACTTGTCGAATGACGTTTCTTCTCTGTTAACCATGTAGTATTTATGTGCAGAGTCGGGAGTCGGAGACGTAATTCAATACACCCAAGGAGTCAGAGTTGGATTTCAGATAGCCAAAGGAGTCGGTTTCGGAGTCGGTTCACTTCTCACCCGACTCCAAATCCCTGCAAATTACTGTCTGCTTGAAATTTACAGTCTGCAGTTTGATCCAGTGCAAATCAGAAGAAGAATCTATAAATTGATGAGTCCTACCATCTTCCCCAGAAAGATCAATACCTTTTTGTAGCTTGAGAAACAGGGAATTGAAAAAAATCTCATATGCTCAACTGATCTCTTGTTCAGGATCTGTGTCATTTTATCTCTTATTGATCTTTGAGATATTTGCTCACATCTCTGCATGAGTAAGGTGAGAATCCGGGTAAATTTCTACTACCTGTAGCTTATAAATGGTATTCAGCTTCACATAGATGAAGACATTTTTTCAGGCTTTTTTAGCAGCTGCTAAAGATACAGCAATGCATGTTATAAAAGTCCATTTGTTTGGCCGGAAGGCCCTGAGAGTGAAAAACACGATAATGGCCATATGGTCTGGCACATTCTTGTTCATGATTCTTCTCAGATCCCTATCTCTCCACAATGCTCCAAGGGAAATAAAAAGACTTGTTTCAATACACTTTTGGGACCACGTTTTGTTGGGGCATAATGAGGAATTGGTCAGATGTAACGTAAAAATGAAGCATCCCTGATATGCCCGGCTCATCACAGTCCTAATATCAATGAAACAAGCCATTGATGTATATTTCTTTCCTGTGGATTCAAGAAGGCATGACATTGGTCACAAGTTAGGAGCTGTTGCTGGACGATAAAAGTACTATTCTGGTAGAGTTCAAGAAGCCGATTTGAGAAATAGAAATAAACCAATAAAAAAATTGTCCTATATGAAGGATTGAGATAGTAGTGAAGGAGTAAATCATTTGCAGGTAGATCTGTTCCACCTAATGTGTCACTGGCCAGGTTGGGTCATGGGTACTTATTCGCTGTTTGTTTAGATTTCCATCAAATAGGGGTTCTGATTGTTTCTTCATTCAAACTTTTGCTTTTTAGCCCAACCAGAAGTTGGTTTGTTCAGTTAAAGCTGGTCCTCACTGTTGTTGACTTAAAGGAATAATTTCTCAACCAAAACCATTTTACCATCGGTTCCCGCAGAACTGCTTCAAAATGAATCTTTTCTTTCCAAAAACACATTTAGAATGTTGGATGAGAGGCAAGAGACAAAAGGGAGAGTTGGAAGTGGTTGGAGGGCCTGGTGCCTCTGTGCCATTAGCACAGGTCTAGAATAAGTTTCAGTTCTGGTATCTTCTTTCTTACAATATAGTGTAAAGTTAGTAAAGATCGGAATCATAAAACTCTCAAAGTAGAGACATTTTTGGTAATAGCAATCTGGTTGGATTGTGAGTAGACTGTCTGTTCTTATTTTAATGATTTATCTAAAAGCCACATGAAAGAAAAGACAATTTGAAACGCTAGCAACCAGTGCCATTGTGTGACAAGGGAAATAATATTACAAGTCTTCAACCCATTTCGTTATTTTGTATGAAGCTTGACCGATTTCTTCAGAAGATACATTGTACTTTATTGGAGGATTCAAGTTGAATGGGCTTCAAGGCCACACAATCCACTCCAAAAGACTACAAGTTGGAAGTAGCGGATGCTTAAACTGCATTTGGGATTTAAAAAACAATTCTAAGACAAAGGCAATTGAAAATTTATTAATACGATCTCAAATTATTTATTTGTTTATTAATTGCTTATCATACTAATCTATGCTTCACTTCCATATTGTTGATTCTTTCTTAATTTGGGGTGGTGGAGTGAGGATGCATCTCATCCTGGATCAAGGGGGGGGGAGGAGAGGGACCTTGGATCCTTCTGTCTAGGGACAGCTTTTATTACAGTCGGAATAGTATTTAACATTGTATTTTAATAATGCCTCTAATTATGTGAGTACGAAAATTCCCAATATTTTTGAAAGTTCCAGGGCAGTTGAAAGTTGCTGAAACTTACCATCAAAATTATGGAATTTGCTATTAATTTTCCCATCCCTAGAATCCCTATTGTTGACCAAATGTTGAGTATAATCAATGCTGTTAATTATCGAATATTTTTATACATGCAAATTAATTAAAGTAACATGTAATCATCATTCAAACTTCCTCAAATGACTAACATTCCTAAAAAGTCTGCAATTATAAAATAATCGAGACATGCTTAGTGTAATTGAATATTTGATGTATACATGATCAACATGGACAACAAACCAACATGGCTTCCTCATCATGGTCAGATTAAAGTCGCCCAAGCAGAACCTTTCAATTGAAGTGGACATTGGGTCGAGATGAGGAGATGGGGACATGCACTCGTCTTGATGTTTCTTCTTCTTTTTGTGTCTTGTTTGTCTCTTCGAGGTAAGTCTATTTCACATTGACATAGAGAGAGATGGGGACATGCACTCGTCTTGATGTTTCTTCTTCTTTTTGTGTCTTGTTTGTCTCTTCGAGGTAAGTCTATTTCACATTGACATAGAGAGAGATGGGGACATGCACTCGTCTTGGTGTTTCTTCTTCTTTTTGTGTCTTGTTTGTCTCTTCGAGGTAAGTCTATTTTGCATTGACATAGTTAGAGAGTGGTGCAGAATTGCTTATTGTTAGCTGACTACATTGATGTTGAAATTTAATTATGCTTTGAATTGCTTGGTTGTCGTTGTAAATTTTTGTAGGGCGGAGATAAACTTAGATCTCTGGTTTATCACTTTTTATTGTTTATTCCTCTAGTTTTCCCAGAGTAGTAGTAGTAGTAGTAAGTTATGCGTCATTAACTGGTCCACTAAAAGGTGGAGCCGTTACAAGATTTTTCAAAACAGAATGTTTAAGAGAACATTTCTATTATGTCTTAAAAGATTTTTGCAACATGTTTGATACTACTGGAAAGCAAATATTATCTAGTTTACGGAACTGTTGTCCATTTTAAAAAACCTTTACCCATTAAAAAGTTATTTAGTAATAAGTGGAAGCATGTCAGGAAGTTTCATGGGTTGAGCCGGAGTCAGATTGGCGGAGTCGGATTGGCGATATTATGAAATGAAGGCATCTACCCCCTCTGCACCATCCTGATCATGTTTTACTTTGCTAGACAGTTATTTTAGTTCATGTGCACCATTCAGACATATTATTTTGAGAATTTTGTGCACTTCATATGAAAAACTATGAAAATTGCACTTTAAAAGTATGCCATTATCTAGATGGAGCCCGGCTTGTTGTCATTCAGAAGAGATGTAACTTGGAGGCCCCTTGTATCAGAGTCTTTGATGGGCAAGTTAAAGATCCCTCACATGAGGTGAATGTGTAACATGTTGCAGACTCCCTTCCTTATTTCTGTATCATATATCAAGCTTGTGACAGGCCAGAATAAGCTTTAGAGGGGCTGGACATATGAAATCTATCATCCTTTTCTCTATCTAACCGTCTTATGGATTCTAATTCAGAACCAATTTGATCCACTGACTAGCTCTCATACTGAAGGGTACATTTATGACAAACTAATTTTCATAAGGACAATGCATGTTCAGAACATGTCCAGGTTAAAGGAAATTTAATTTTTCTTATGTCTTTTCATTCGGTAACACAAGTAGTACCTTAGATTTAGGAATTTTTAAAGAAAAGAAGCCTAGTTTTGTAGTGCTGATTTCATGCAGACAAATTTAATGTATGTACTAGAGCCCTGCGCGGGCCTAAAAACTATGCCCAAGCCCGGCCCGACTTTTCGGAGTCAAGCCCGTACCTGGTCCGGCCCGGAATTAAGAAGAGAATGTAGGCCCGGCCCAAGCCCGGTCACTTTTTCCTGAGCCCAAGCCCGAAGTTGTTAGGCCCGGGCCGGCCCATATTCGGGAAATTTAAACAACTTGCAGCCCAAGCCTGGCCCAAGCCACGGGCGGGTTTGGGTAAACCCGAAACCCGCCCGTACTACATACATGTACCTACTGAAGAGCAATGCAGATTAAACAGAAGACTCCTGAGAAAAAATTTATTAATGTTAATGTTAACATTTTAAACAACCATTAATCATCACAAAAGGTTCCCATGCGACATTTTAAAATGTAATCTAAATTTCTAAGATTTTCTTTACCTCAGCAGCCAATTTCCTTGTTATTTTTATCCACAGGTTATAAGAAAAAATTTTGATTATTTAAGTCAATTAAAATGAGTAAAGTTAAAACTTGTTAAGGGTCATTGTATTGCCTAATGAAGCTGGAAACCTAACCCCTCCTTCACAATTTGCATACACCAATCATAATTGCTCTGAAATTTGAATGACGTGTAATACATGTATGTGGTCTTATGGCACCATATGACAGTTATGACTTTTTAACATTAGTGAGGAAACATCTGGTATTACATATTTTGCATTATTTTTGGTTTACAACTTTGGGTTATCTGCAGAATTGCATGATCTGACCATTGTCTCTCACCCCTATAATTGTAGACAAGATTTGAAGCTCAGCAAGAAGGCAGGGGTATCAAAATTAATGACATCAGACAATAAGTTTGGTAACATGCAAGATATTATTAACATCATATTATAATACATTCTAGTGTTTTATCATTAAATGAAATCTAAAATTTAACAAAAAAGTTTTATAATGTAGAATATTTTAAATATTGTACTGTATCAACAACTATTAGTATGAGATGGATATAAATCTACCCCTCTATCTGGCTATCTATCCATCTATCTAGTTATATATCTAGCTATCTAGATATTTAATATATTTCATATATATAACATGATGAGCTACTGTATATAATGAAATTATTTTTGAGGTATGCCACACTTTTAGTGGCTCCATCTATGCTTATAGTGGCTCCATCTGTGCTCTTTCAGCAGCATGTACCTCTATGAGTGTGTCAGGCCCGGGCCCGGCCCATACCCGATAGTTGCAGGCCAAGCCTGTAAAGCCCAGGCGCGGTCCGGCCCGCATACCACCTGGCCCAAGCCGACCCGGCCCGCCATAAAAGTTAACTACCCAGCCCGACCGGCCCATGGGCTTCGGGCCGGGTCGGGCTTCGGGCCAAAACCCGGCCCGCGCAGGGCTCTAGTATGTACTAAGTATTGAAATGTTTTCGTAGAGCAACTTCTATGGAGCATTTTGCAACAAACCTCGTGGTAATTGGTTAAGTAATAAAAAAGTTAAAGGCGTTCTGCTGAAAAGCAATTTCGAGAAAATCCCTATTAAAACACTCAAATCTTCATATTTCAATGGACAGGAGCTGACAGGAGAGGTACAAAAATGCCCATATCTAGGAAAGTAAACAAGATAATGAAGTTCTGTTTGAAACCCTGTGTAGTGCCATGTTTTTGTGATTATATATCACAAAACTAAAAAATGGGTAATTTTTGACCCGTAACGCATAATGGACCAGTACATGACGCATGACCAAGTAGTAGTAGTGGTACATTATAACATACATTTTCTTCAATGAAGAGTCAGATACAGAGTACTATTGTTTGTCACTCACCAACAAGTGCAAGCAGCAGTAGACCGGCCATAATGGACTCAAGGGGTTCTCCAAGGGTCCATCATTTGACCCATTTTGTTCTAATACTAGGCCTAGGCATATATGAGAATGACATGCATGCCTGCTTCAGAGTGTCAAGTAAATTTATACACAGATGATACTGCTTTCTACTGTGCCGACACAGATATCAGGACTGTTAATCAAACTCTTGATGATCTATAAACTGTGTTTATGATTGGCTCTTTTGCAACCAGCTGAGCTTGCACGCAGACAAGAACAATAGCATGGTCATTTGTAGCAGACGAAAGTGATCATAATATTATTGGAACAATCCAAATCTCATACTTAGATGGAACCATGACTCAGGTGACGCATATCTCAGATATTTGGATCTACATATATATATGATTGATGGTGATCTTGTACGCTTGGGTAAAATAAGGTAGGTTTTGCATAACAACAGTTGCCATGTGAGTCAGAGGGCCAACTTTTGTAAAATTACTAGAGTAAGAAGCCACAACTCAGTAGATAACAATAGGCCTACATTGTTAAGGATACCTATTACACAAAACTGTTTTCTATATCATTATTTTGAAAGAAAATGAAATATGCTGACATTTTCTGAAATTGATGAATGTCACGACCCAAGGATTTGTATTTGTCTAAGGCTGTTTGCAGGACTTCTGGTCCACTAATATATCAAGAAATCAAATGTGTTCAACTTTAACTCTCACCTGACATTACTGATCATGCCAACATGTTAAGTTCCCTATTCCTCTAGTTTGGAGGCTGAACACGGAAATATTTTCTTGCATTGATACCAATAATCAATAAGACATTATCTAATCTTTCACAAAGAATTTCTGTAGCTGTCCCTCAAGTTATCTCATGCAATGTATGTCGGCAAATTATTGCATTTCTAACAATTGCCAAACATATGTATTGTACAACAAATGAACTAACATTAAAATTTTAACAGATTTCAAGATTCCTTTTAATTAATTTAATCAATTCATGTTAAAATCCAATAATCTGTTACTTTTATTCTTATAATTCTTACAATGACAACGTAATTAGACATTTCCCTAAAACTAAACATCTTGCTGCTGCTGCTTCTTTTTCAGCGACTTCAACCAGAAACAACTGCCACATTGTCTGTCGAGAGAATGATATATCATGCACTCGTATTGGCAATACATGCTACGTCAACTTCGAAGGAGAAAGAAGAAATTGGAATGATACCAAAAAACGGTGCCAAGAACAGAACATGACGATGGTGAATTTACCAAATGAATTAGAAGCATCAGAAATCTCTGAATTGCAAAGGTTCATTGGCTTAAATTACATCTGGTTGGGAGGAAGAACTGTTGATCTGGGCAAATGGACCTATGTCAATAGTAATCCTAGGATTGCTAAAGAATTCCCTCTGATCAATCGTAAGTCTGAAAAAAAAGGTTAAATTTGAAGCCCATGTTTGCTGACATAGTATATAATTAATTTGAGACCTAGATTCTTGATTTATGAATTTCAGATGAAACTTATTTTCATGGATGTGGAGTTCTCAGACAGTATGGGCAGCACTATACTTTTCTGGAGCTCCAATCATGCTACACTAAATTGCCATACATATGTCGTTCAGGTAGTTTTTAAATAACTCTTATTACAAGCATATTGAATATTTTTAATGTTCCGAAGCAAAACTGCATTAGAAAATAAGTGCAGGTGTATATAATCTGTATTTCTAAATATCTAATTTGAAATCTGTATTTATAAATATCTATGTTGAAGCGATATTTTGTATTATAGGTTTGGGGTTTATTTTTTATATCAAATCAATGTATGTAGATTATAATTGAAATTAATGTTTTTAATTGCTTTATGCATTCTTGTGGTCGTTACTCCTGTGGCTGGAACCTGTTAACATAATATTTATGTGATTTTGTATTTACCAATTTTTGTGATGATTATATCAAATATGATATTTACTGTCAATAAAAAAATAAACAATTATTAATATTTTTAAATAATATGCTTTCAATAGTCGAATTTATTAGTATAAATCTGTTAAAAAAGGCATCCAATGGTCAGCCAAGTGGAAGCAAAAGTAAATGAACCATTTCAGTTGACCGAGAATTTCTTGCAAAATGACACATGCATATAAGAAAAACACATACTTCTGCAGAAACTAGTCCATACCGCAGGATTTATCAACCCATGACAAACAGCAAGAACTGGTTCAGAGCAAGACAGATATGTCGGGATACGGGAGGAGACCTACTCTATGCCAAGAAGGGGGAAAAGCTGGATGGGTTACTGAGCAACTTCACGAAATTGCAGATGGCGAGAGTTGCTGAAGTTTTCTTCATTGGTCTGAGACATCAAAAATGGGAATGGCAAGGTCTGATATACGCTAATATAATGTGAAGATGATTTGAGTGACAAACCGCTTCTTAGATATTCTTGTGTATCGATATAGGGTGCCAATCAAATGCCAAGGTCTCACTCCTGCTTCATTCTTTTGAGCACTGTCAGAGTATAAACTGAGCCAATAATTTGATTTGCGGGTCCAAGTTGATAAATCCATAAGAAATCAAAGGCAGTTATTGTTTTTAGGACCCTGATAGTGCCGTTTTATCAAAATAATATCATATATAGGAAAATAAATGTTGAATGTGCTTGATGTTGCTAGCAAGATAAATGTTTGCCTTTAACTCGGCTGTAATGGTCAAAGGATCATCATTCTGAAAATAAATACATTGTACATGTTTGTTTTTATGTAAGGGGAATGCAATGGAATGTGATTTTGATTTCCGTTATTTAAGTTTCTCGATCCCGTTTTACTGACTTCTTATCAGAGGCTGTAGCAGTGTAGCGGGTCGAGAATATGTAGTAATATGTAGTTTTAAAGTGGCAACAACTAATTTCATTGTTTTCGTCTCATATGAGAATGTATATTTTGACATAACAATCATGGTCTCAGGCCAAAAATTATTAGAGCCAAATATCGGCAAAAATTGGTTCCAAAATAGCTGCCACATCAAACAATAATTTTGCAGTCAAATCTTGATTCAGTTCAGCAATCTGTGCACCTTCTTACACAGAAGTTGGCAATGTGTCTTCTTCACCAACCACTTTTTGTATTGTTAACCAATGACTGTAAAATGTCTAGTCATCAAGAAAACCATTTTCTATTGACAGATGGGAGTGAAATCACGATTTCGAAGTGGAATATCAAAGATCGAAGTTTTCCTAACTACGACAATTATTGTCTGACACTTAAAAATGGAAAGCTAAATGCTGAGGGCTGTTTTCAGCAAAGGCAAGTCATCTGCCAAAAGGGTTTGTTTGAGTTCTACCTCCACCATGCACATGATGTACATAATAACAACCACCATCCAATTGTTTTGCTAAATATGTTACTGTTGTCGTTTTAACTGATTTTTATTACCTTTAAGAGTTGCCAAAATCCACCAATGGCACCCCAACTATGACAATTGCAACAACCACAACCCCCACAAACCAAAACGAGCAGCTGATATCCACTGAACCCTCTACCCTTGTAGAAAAAGAACAAGGTGAGTCAAGTTAGATATGAATTTTGTCTCAACTCAGTGGCTCTTGATCAGTTACAAGTGAAAAGTTCTTGTTTGATATGAACTCAAGTCAGATGCTGTCCTTTTCCTTAGTTGGCATGAAATGGTGTTTGTGTCCTTAGAATTTATCCCGAAGAGACACATGTATTGCCATTGAAAGCATATTGGTTTCCCAGTTGGTGGCAGGGTGCAGGAAAAATATTTATTCACGTAACATTTTTGATTTGAGTGTCCTATCCAACCTTCATTGGATTTGACAAAAGAATAAGGTCATCAACCACCACTGCCTATTTCATAGGTTGGCATCTCTCCTTTAGTAAACTTCTAATTATCCCCACATAGCTATGCTGTATGGGATTTAGTTTGATATCCATAATGGCATCCATCAAATATCACAAAGACTTCACCATGTATGTGCATGAAACTTTGTGAGCATACGTGTACATTAAGTGGTGTGATAACATTGTGACTCCCCAGAAGAATTTAAAGCATGCTGCTCTGGGTTTGAGTCAAGCCACCATTTTGTCTAATTTTTACACCAGGGGTCATTCCTTCCATTCTGGAGCAGTCTGCCACCTAGGGAGTGGTGGACACAACTGTGCTTTGTGCTGCACGTAATTTCACCTAAATCATTTCAAGCCATAACATCTGACAGACACACTGATATAGATAGATTCTGATGTGTGGGGATTCTGAATACTAGGGGTGCCTGAAAAGGGGAGGCAGGTGGGGGGGCAATTGCCCCTGCTGCCCTTGGCCAGGAGGGGCGGGGGGGGGCAAGGTTGTCCTTTTGATCTCAACGAAAAAACATTATCAGGCCTTAATTTAAAGTGAATTTTGGCAAAAATCCGCAAGTATATACAAAATTATCATTGCCGCTACAAAATAACTTCATACTTATGAATAATGTTTTGGATAATGCTCATTGTAACAATTACTCATTTTTCAATACAAAGATAACTTGCATAGCAAAGAACAACCTTTCTGGAGATAATTTATTCATTTGGCGGTCCTTTTGGACTGATGACTTTTCCACAGAGGATCTAAATGATGCAGAGGTGTGAAAAATGTAACTTTTTGTCCGTTTTTCCCATACAAACTGAATGGAAGCCTTCATTGGGCAACTAAGGTCTGTGGTGTCTTTCAGGGATCTGCCTCTAATTTGCCCACCCAGAATAATCACATTGATTGAGATCTTGTGATAATAGGGGCCATATTGTCCTGCCGAGAAACTTGACAGAGCGAACCTTGATCCGGTTCTGGGCTTTCCATGAGAGTGTGGCTGATGCCCCATCTTGTTTGAAGATCAAATTATCTGAGCACTGTATATCTTATCTATCCAGGGTTTCAGACACTCTTTTAAGATGTTAATATATGTACTTTTCCTGTGATTTTAACACCCTGATCATCAACCTTCAGAGAGCTTCGTTTTTATATCTTATAATGGCCATAGTGCAGGCTGAACTTGGTCTAGCTCCTTCTGGCATGCGCTAAATTGTGCCTTTGTCTTCTAATTTTCATTTCATGTCATATTTATTTTGTCTTGTGAACCTCAGTTGCTTCAAAATTACTGATGCGCCACGATCAACCGAGAGTAGTAAAAACGCAGGAGCATTCCTGGCTTCCTTTTTGTCTGCTATCAAAAAAGTAATGACCCGTTTTAATCATTAACCAATTTTCCAGAGATCTAGTATACCTGGCTTGTATACACAAGTATCCAAACACTGACTCAATCATGTCCTCCTGGAAAATGTTATATCAACTGTAAAGTTTTTTTTGTGACCACCCTGTAGTTCAGTTGCTGCCACACTAAGAACCATGCTTTCCTGATGTTATTCATTTTGCTCATGAATGCATTTTTGATTTCAGTGTCGTATCCAACCTTCGGTGTAATTAACAAAACAATACGTTCATCAACCACAACAGCCTATTTCACAGGTTGGTATCTCTACTTTTGTAAACTTCTAATTAGTTCAGTTGCTGTCACGCGCGTTGCGGACATGCTTTGCTGATATTATTCATTTTGCTCATGAATACATTATCATAAGTAAAAACACTGCATGAGGCAATACTGCACATGTTTTCTTGACCAATATCTTTATATTTTGCATTTGTAAGAGAGGGTTATGTACAATTTCTCCCTTGTCATAATAAATATTTCTCGAATAAGTGTATTTTTGGGAAAGTGTGATAAACTTTTCAATTTGTGATGATAAATATTTCCTTACACCTTGCTTGCAGCTTTGGTTTTCTTTGGAAGTTCCCTACTTCTGGTGGTTATTGCTTTTCCTTTGATTCTTTGCTGGATTAAAAGGTCAGTAAATATATTACTCTCAATTCCTGAATTTTTTAATGTTACCCTACGATTGACAATTGAATGTTGTTGACTTGGTAACATTCATAACAAAATGTATCTACTTTATTTCACCATTGGGCCTGTGTGGTATTGTATCAACTCAACCAGTTATAGTAAATGCCTTTCTTTAGTTTGTTGACAAGCTATCTTTAATCAATAATATAAAAGTTGTATTACAATTGTTATTTTCATACCAGACAAAAGCAAGAAGCAAATGAGATGGAAGATCACATTTACTGCGAAGTCACCTTGGAAAGAATCCCGAGTCGCATTGGACCAAGACACAGTGAAAGGAGGCGCCATTTTACGGGCACTACCCAGGAATGCTCCAACCAAAATATAGAAGTCTCAGCAGAAGTGGCCGATACACCAAACTTAAGCTTGAGAATCCCATTTTCAAGGACATCAGCAGATGACATTGTTATCATGGACAACCATCTTTATGGAAGTACGGAAGAAATTGCTGAAGAATGCGGGCAAAGAATTTTTAAGACAGCGATGCCACAAAACACAAGGATGTTTGACGATACAGCTTCTCCTGATAATCATCTCCACGTGATATCAGAAGTTTCTGATGGAGAAAGTGACATAAATGAAGCAAGCAGTGACAAGAATAATGCCGACCACGATAGAAATGAAGCATGCAGTAAAATGTAATCATGAATTGCTGTAAGTGACATAAATAAAGCTAACAAGCATAAGCATTCTCAGCAAAATATTTTATTGAGTCCTGGGCAGATCACACACCAGAATAAGAACACTATTTTCAAGCGGGTGGACAAAGAAGATTTAAGACAACATCACAACAAAAGCAGAAGTTTTCTGATGAAGCAGATCTTGCTGATAATATAATGATCTTCATAGGATATCGTAAGAAGTTCCTAATGAAGAAAGTGACATAAATGAAGCAAGCAGTGACATGAATAATGCTGACAGCAATAGAAATGAAGCTTGCAGTACCGTAATATGGGGTGAATAGGGACACTGGGGTGAATCGGGACAGAACAGAGAATCTTTTTATTTGCTAAAAAACACCAATTTCTACTTGCCCTAGGAACTAGATTTTTGGCGCATATATGGTGCACATACCAGCGCATATTGTGATATAATTTTGTACTTCTGACTGCAGACAGCGAGAAGCTGCAGTAACTTAAACTTGGCACTGCAGAATGGATATTTTACAAGCTGGTCAAAACTTTGCTTGTGTCATATAAAGTATAAATAATAGAGCCATCAAACATGCTGAAAACTTTGAAATTATTCTGTTGTGGTTTTAAGGGACCATAGTTTAAGACTGGATATTGGATTGTGTATGTTTGGTCCTGGATTCAAATCCAGGTCAATGACAAAGTTTCAGAATTAACCAAAATAACCCTACTAATTTTCATTTGAGTGCACTGGCGTGGCTTTTTTATGAATATTATTGAACTTGGCATCATTTACAGTTGATTTAGTCCAGAATTATTAATCAGCAGCAACATTTTAAGAAAAGTGCATATTGAAGAGGGAGGAGGAAATGACGACAATATCCTTAAGTTGAGATAACACCTATTTATTCAACGCATGTAGAAGATGTGATGATGCGAAATGGTGATGTTGTGAAGAAGAATGAAGTTATGAATTATGAATTACATGAGCTTCAAGGTATATCAATGTCATTAAATACTTTTAAGGATTATGAAGGTTAAAGGAACCTACGGTTAAATGATGTATGGATCAAAAGGTTAATGGTTCAAGGTTTAACATGTATCTTTTCATTTCATTACTTTGTAGATTTACCACAACTTCACAGCTAAAAAATACCAAAATTTTGACATACAAGGTTTTGCGCTTTCACCATCGATATACTAAATAACACCAGAGGTCGACACAAGTCAGTTGACTTCCATTACAAGCTTATACATGACACATTGTGCAGGATATCCCACAGCTGCAGCCCACTTCAAGAATTTTTGGCTGAATCCTGGTCACAATTCCACTTATATATCTTTTCTGTTTATTTTCAGAATTTGATCATTTGTTGAACTTATTGTTGAATTACAATAAACCATTCAGTGGTTCAAGCTGAAGATATTTATTGCTTCTCTGATTAAATGTCATTTCATATTAATTGTTTAAGGCCATTATAATCTCCCATATTTCTTATCTGTATAATTATATATTTTCAGATGCTCATTTGTGATGTCACTTGTTTAGTTGTTTCAGCTTTTACTATATTATGTCTTTTAAAATACTATTCCTAGCCACTGTCTGGAACCCAGATATCATGTTTAGAAACAACCAAGGTAGTGTCTTTCACAAAATCCAAAATATCAACATTTGGAAAGTGACTTTCATATTGACAAAAATGCCTCAAAATCATTTTTATAAATTTTCCAGACAAACCTAGGAACAGTAGAAGATGAGATATATATAATTTAAATTGTAATATCTTGATAACCATTGACTTTAAGTGATGTTTCATATTTGACCCCCCCCCCTCACTCATCACTGTTATAAACCTCTGAGGTGTGAAGTAATGCACCCTCCTTGAACTTGAACTTGAACTTGACTGGTATTTTCCTCCTCTGGGGCAGGAGAACCCTCTATCTTCCAATAGAGGTGGGATGTAGTGGTACGGTCATTATTTGCTCTTGCTCGCCCTCGCTCGTTTTCTAGCCCATGCTGCAGCCGATCCGTTGCCCAGTAATATTGATCGTTGATTATCGCAGCCCGAAGCAATACCTCCTGGTAGTGCGCTCTATTTCTGTTAGCAGATAAATTTCATGGCAGAATCGTGAAGGGTCAATTATAAACTGCACCCTTGCTTCTTGGCTCTTAGCTCCAAAGTCGCAGAAGTAGTTTGCCAGTTTTGTTGAGGCTTCCTTTCTCTTCCCTAGCAGCAGTCTACAGTTTAGCAAGAAATGTTCCAGAGTTTCTGCTTCCTCTTCGCACAGTGGGCAGGTTTTCCGCATGCTTTTCCCTGCACATTTCATAGACGTAAGGGGGTATCTGCCTGTCAGGAGAGCAGCCTTAGTAGTTGCCATCATCACCTCATTAGTGTTGTGGTCACATTGCCATATGTGGTGCACTCTTCCTATCTTGCAGACGTCCAGGTTGAGCATCCGGAGGGACTTCATCTGTTTTGCCTCACTCTTAAGTTTCGCCTCCCAGTAACATGTGATCTTGTTCTTGACTAGTCGTTTCCATCTCTCTTTTGTTGGTGGGTTATTCATCAGGATGATCGGTGATGGTATATCGTAGGTGTACAAAATGTTCTTCAGTTCTCTTGTCAAACTTCTTGAATCTGACCTCTTGATGGTTAACTGGTGAAGCAGGACTTCATACTCTGGGCTGCCAAATCTTCTGCAGATGGTATTGAAGAGAGCTAACATTCTCTGGTGGATTAGTCATCGCAGAGGTATCGCCCCTGTAAGTACAGAGCAGGTTTTGCAGTTGATTCTTGGAGGCCCTGGATCTGGCGTAGAAGTGTGCGATGAAAGGACTCTAGTGCTTTGTATTCGCTCTCTGTCAACTTTAAGGCTTCCAGACCATTGTTCACTCAGATTACATCATGTTACATAAGGTGATTGGGGTGCAGCAGACAATAGCCAATTCATGCCTGTAGGGGAGGGGGTTGTGCAGCTAGGAAGTGGGAGAGTAGGCCTACAGTTTTATGTATTTATTTATTTATGAATATATTTTGAAAGGGTTGATCACTCAGCAAAGTAATAATGCTGTTTTTCAGTAATGCCCTTAAAGAAAATAACAAAGAATTAAAACAATGACAGGTTCAGATGAACCTAAAAGTCAATAACAAATTACAGATGTAAAATAATCAGTAAAACAATCTAAAAACATCAATCAATTGTATAAATTCCTTTTCAGGTTTCTTTTGAAACCGTCGATACTACTAATTTCCTTTATGGGTTGTTTTTCAATCGGGGTACGCTCTGGAAAGTCACACGATATCCAAAATACCAGAAATACCATGCATATATGTGGAAAAAACGTTACACAGAATGATTAAACATACTGAGACGGACCTACAGTAGCGAAAAAATTATTCAAATCGGTTGATAACAGCCCGAAAAAAATTTATTTGTGTCATTTTGACCAAAATTGACTGTCTCATTTGCAAATTAGGCAAATATCGCTTCAGATTTTTCAGTCCTAACCTAACAGTAAGTTTTAACAATTGTGAATATGCGTTCAACAAGGTCCCAAGAGTTCAACATTAGAATTACATGCAGCAACTATGATTAGTCTCTTCAGAATCCTGCATTGAACACATGAAGGTCAATTCCGTCAAATATTGTCCTCTCCGAAATAGGGTCAGCAAAACAGCAATAACATTAAATTAAAAGTATTTTTATTTTATAGAAATACTCCTTCAATAGATTAGACAAAGTTTTGGTAAGTGTTTCACTTCAGTTGTACGAACTGTGCAATGCTCGTAGCGGAAAACACCAAAAACAGCTTTCGTCAAATAAACTGTCCTCTCCGAAAAATGCTGTCCTCTCCCAAAATGTCTATTTTCCTTGACACACACAAAGTTCTTGGCCAAAATTAAGCAAGTAAGATGATTTTTCATTGTCAGATATATATCTATCCACTCAGCACAAGCCCATACAACTGGGTGTTCTATACATCCAGTAATAGAGGGATGAGCAGAATATTGACTTTGATCGAATTATCAAAAAGTCAAATAAAAAAAAATTCAGAATACTTGTAGCCCTAAAATTTTCAGAAATCCACGGCACGGTATATAGCAACAGAAAAAAGTCAATTTGGCCAGAAAAGAAAGACCTTTATTTTTGACCCCCGTGAGACAAAACTATGTACCCCGATTGAAAAACAACCCTTATATCACTTTGTAGGTTATTCCAGTTATTCGCACCTGAGAAATAGAGGCTTCGTTTCGCAAATTCATTTTTGGAAATGGAATGTATACATTCATGTCATGCGTTCTGGTGTTGACATTCTTGATTTCAATATCCATAATAATACCATTTGTTAAGTAATCTGGTGCCTTGCCATAGATGCATTTGAACATCAACAATCTTTCAAAATATACAAATCGTTCAGAAACATTTAGTCCGGTTGCAGAGGCCCAAAAATGGACCCGAGCGGTAACCGGTTGGAATACATTCATTCCAAAGCAAAATTTTCTGAATTTTTCAGAAATGGCTTTTTTTTTTGCTCTATCCGGGGGCTATCTTGGTCAAAAATGGTTTCCATGGCAACCAAAATATAAAAAATACTAAGATTATGAAATCTAGTAATTTCTATATCTCTGTGTCTTTTTATCCGATAGACAAAATTTTAGTGTCGATATATATGTTATCAAACATGCCCGTGTCATTGGTGCTATTGGGGTTAAGGTCAAAGGTCAACTTCATTTGCATATGGAATGTTTTTTCATAAAATTTACCCGTTAAAAGAAGATGGCTTGTTATATTTTTGTTTCTGTTACAAGTCAAACTTGGATATTATTGTGATATCCAAACACAAATTTATTTCAGCATCCATCCACAAATAGTAGAGACCCAAATTGCGATGTTTTATTTGGTTTCCTTTAAATAAACATACATACATACATTTAGTTATAATGCGAAAAATTGCCATAGAAACAGGAAAGTTCATTTACCTTGCAATTTCTGGGTCATTGAAAAATTGACACTCATCTTTCATGCACCACATAATACATCACTTTAGTTCGTTTTTATACATACACAAATGTAACTTTCCTTTGTAAGAATGTACCAATATGTTGTAGAACTTGCCTTTTTTAAATTTATTATGTTTTATTATGTTGCCACGGAAACAGTTTTAATATGAAACAGAATCACAAAATATTTTCTTCCCAGCATGTGTCTTTGATCTTGGAGGTAAGCAGTTAGAAAAGATTGATTCTGATGCAGAATGTTCTGAATTTTACAGAAATGACATTTTTATTGTTCTATCTGAATGCTGTATTGGTCAAAAATGGTTTCCATGGCAACCAAATTATAAATAAATGTTTAGTTTATGAAATCTTATAATTACCATATATCAGTGTCTTTTTATCGGATAGACAAAATTTTAGTGTCGATATATATGTTATCAAACATGCCCATGTCATTGGTGATATTGGGGTTAAGGTCAGAGGTCAACTTAATTTGCATATTGAATACCTTTTCATAAAATTTACCTTTTAAAACATGACAGTTTGTCATATTTTGTGTTTCACCAAGCAAGACTTGAAAATCATAGTGAAATCCAATCACTTATTTATTTCAGTTTGCATCCCAAAAAAGAAGACACCCAAATTGTGATGCTTGATTTAGTTATAACACAAAAAATTGCCATAGAAACAGGAAAGTTGATCTATTTTGTGATTTCTGGGTCATCGCAAAATTGACACTCATTTTCATGCACCACATTAATATCACTTTAGTTCGTTTTTATACATACACAAATGTAACTTTGTAAGAATGTATCAATATATGTTGTAGAACTTGCCTTTTTAAAAATGCCATCTCTTCTGTTGCCATGGAAACAGATTTAATATGAAACAGAATCACAAAATTTGTTAGTCCCATGGGTAGTAAGCAAACAGAAAAGACTGATTTAAAGCAGAATTTTTCAAAAATGGCATTTTTATTGTACTGTCTGGATGCTACATTGGTCAAATATGGTTTCCATGGACCAAGATAAAAATAAATATGTAGCTCAATGCAATCTAGTAATTTCCATATCTAAGTGCATTTTTATCCAATAGGTAAAATTTTCTTTTAGATTTATGTGTGATCAAGCATACCCATGTCATTGGTACTATTAGCGTTTAGGTGAAAGGTCAACTTAATTTGCACTTTTTTTTTTCATAACAATTATCCTCTAAGCAAGCTGGTATATGTCATATTTTGTGTTTCTGACTTAGTCATAATTTGTTTTTACCAAGTTATGTGCAGATTTTGAAATTATAGAGGCGATCCCTTTTGTCATTGGCTACATGAAGGATAAAGGGCTACTGAGTTTGTGGAACCAAGTTTGTTCCATCCATAAAATACATTACTCAGGCCTGGATTTCACCTGGATGGGAGCCGGATTTGCCTTGTCCAATCAATCGGCTTGTCATGTTTCCATTAGGGCAATATAATAATAAGGCATGGGCAATATAATAATAGGGCATGTCCTATTTGACCATGGCCGATGGGTCAACCAAGGATGGTTTTGACCAAGTGCGTACATGCTGGCATGTTTCTCACTATGATTGCAGCTGGATTAATGATCACACGTTCTTTATAGTATTTTATTTGCCATGTTTCCTAGGACTAGGGTACTGGGCAGAGCCATAATATTAGTTTCCTGTGGCTGGGCTCCAAGGTGGGTGGGGAGCATGGAGGACAAATCAGAAAAATTCGTAAACCAATTTCTTTGCAAAACTCAACGGAAATGGAAACGGTCATCATCAGATGAAAACATCAACCTGGCCAGATCACTGACAACTCGAAAATCAGAATAATTTATCCACATCAATATTGTGCTATAAAACTGACAAGAAATCCTCTTTTTAAGAACAACTAACTAATACTCGATCTGATAAAAAAAAACTGAAGAAATGAGCCAACAGCAAGATGGAACCATCCTTTTCAAGACAATGGATGTCAAACAAACAAACAAAAAAAGTTCTTGAGTTAAATATTACTGCAGGAACCAGTGTATCTGTTGAGCCTCACCACTGACCAAACATGGGAATAGTGTACAACCCCGATGTCTCTTATCCTAGATGCTGCTACAAATGTCAACATTTCGGACACTCAAGTTAATGATGTCCATGACAAGACGCTAGTGGACGCTGTGGTTCCCAGGACCACACACAATCAAGAGAACAGCCATGCTTGGCCCCTCCTCATTATGTGAATTATTATGATGCTCATTAATCATATAGAAGACCTGTAAGTTGTAAGCAATGAATTGAGGAAACATAAATTCTGACGCTGAAGGCAACTTCAGCCGCATCCTTCCCGGAGTCAAGAAGAACAGGATACCCATGACCTCAGCCTCATGTTAGATCAAAAATAAGGATCCAACTGGAAGAACACAACATCAACAGATCTGGTTGTCACACTGAAGCTCTGAATATTGCAGGAGGAGATTCCAAAGCCCTCTGGAGACCCTCTGCAGACACTCCACACCAGCCTGTTTATTACCATAACCTTAAAGATCAGGTATCATAAAATGACACCAGTTTAATGTGGCTAGGATAGAGAAGTTCTCCTTCCACTGACAAGATGGCTCTTATTCTTGTTTTCAAACTTTCTTTATTTTATTGCAAATCAATTCATATCCTACCAACTCACCTAGCTCCCATCTGCATGCCGAAATATATACATGAATATAGTTATAAATGCAGCCATCTAAGCCACTTCTGAGTGCTCATGGGGGTTTATTGACAAGATGGGAGTCCTTGATATGTTGCATGTGAAGTATCTTTAACTTGCCCAGTGCAAATAGAGATGAAAGGATCTGCCAATTTAACACCCAACTGACATACAACTGGGATATTGCTGGTGAAAGTTTACTGAATATAATTAGATTTTCCTCACATTGTTCGAACCAATCAGATATCAGATCAGACCTTGACCATGACTACTCAGCCACACAGCTACAAAAAGAGTTAAAAAAGCATAAACCTATAAAATAGTTTTCAGAGACATTTGACACTCTGATACATCTCCAATGCCCTCCATGCCAAGTTGGCAGTGATAACAGCAATATTTATCTTTAAATTGCCTAAGAAAGATGATGCTTGTTACAGCCGAAAGATCTACATGGCCGATTTGCAAATCGGGCTGCTTTTTGCATGCCAGACACTAAAATAGGTCTTTGTCACAATATCTACTCCTCTCACCATGCTTTGCCAATATCCCTAACGAAATATCCAAAAAGTGCAACCAAGCCACATTTTCTACTGAACCTTTCCAAAAGTTCTAATGTACTATGTTAGAAACTTTGTCATAGTATATTGACAGCCATCTCTTCTACATCAAATAGTGACCAAATAGTGTCTCATGGTTAGGAACTATTTGGACACTATTTGTTGGAACTTTGGGCTGTCATGCACTGCCATCTCTTCTACAACAAAAGAGGGCACTTCAATGTAAATGAAGTGCAGCATGTAACCAGGGCCTCTGAAGTTGAAGCCCCCTCTGTTGGATATTTTGGAACCAAAAATAGGACCCGGAGAATAATTGGCAGCTACCAAAGCTCCATACGGTCTGCTAAAGCTCCATACGGTCAGCCAAAGCTTAAGATGGAATATCATCTGATGAAATAGGGTCTGATGAAATATCCAAATAGCGTCTTGGAGGATATTTGACCTTTTCAAATATCCTCATAGTGCTATTTGGAATATCCAAAGTCTTTTGAAAAGCACTTTTTGATATTAGACACGATGACAGTAGAGACATTGTCACAAGCAATGCTTAACATTTACAGAGGCCTGGTCAGGCTAGGTCCCTTTTAATAAGGTCACGGCATAGTGAGGACAGCGCTGGAATGAGAGTCCTCCGGGCCTGAAGACATCGGAGTCCTCAGTACATGGTAATTTTCCAGACTGATAAACTTATGTTGTAATTATTCATATTTTCGTTGCCATGGCAACCATTTTTGACCAAGTTTGAGCAATAAAAATGCCATTTCTAAACAATTCAGAAAATTCTGTGTGAAAATCCAACCTAATCTTGCGGCTTACCACCCAGATTAATATATCGACGGGAAAAACATATTTTGTGATTCTGTTAATTTAGCGAAACTGTTTATATGGCAACAGAATAGATGGCATTTTATAAATCTTAAATAAAAGTTCTACAACATATATACACATTCTTATGAAGATATGTTAAATTTTTCTCTGTTTAAAAACTAACTAAAGTGAAGTATATGTGGTGCACTAAAGATGCAATGACACAAAAATTGCAAGGCAGATCAACTGTCCTGTTTCTATGGCAATGCCTTGCATTATTATAACTGAATTGAGCATCACAGTTTTGGTCCCTTCTTCTTGTGGATGGATGCTGATATAAATTAGTGTTTGGATTTCACAATGATTTCCAAGTCTGAAACACAAAATGACCGCTCGGTGCAAAAAGGAGCTTAGTGGAAAAATATGATTTTGAGAAAATGGCCTTTTTCTTTTGAACACTTGTTTTCATGTCTGGCTTGATCAATACAGGTCAGATTTGAATGATTTTGGTATGCATATTAATACGGATATTTTCTGCAGATACATTTAAAAATAATGATACTGATATGATTATTTATCATGAAATAAGGCCAATGCTCCTTCTTGCACCAAACAAGACATTATCATTTACGCAAAAATTAGATGCACTAAGCTCACTGATTTCTGTACTAATTCAGAGCAAAAAGGAGCTCAAAAATAGTATTTTTACTATAATTGTAAAGTAAATTTCAATGCCACAAGGAACATGGTGCACTATGCTCCCTTTTGCATTGGGTAAAAAGGAGCTTAGCCAAACAAAGTCCCTTATTGCATTCAGACAAGAAAGACTACAAAAACTTGAAGAATTCCAAATAGTGTCATCCTGAAGTTTGACCTGCAATATCTCCTTTAGTTTAACCCACTTTGCTCTAATATTCACAGATATTAGGCCTAAACGTAAGGACTTGAAGTTTCAAAAAATGCAATAATTCTAAACTAAGTTCCTTTTTGCACTCAGCGGTCGAAATATGACAAACTGTCATGTTTTAAAAGGTAAATTTTATGACAAAACATTCCATATGCAAATTAAGTTGACCTCTGACCTTAACCCCAGTGATACCAGTAACACAGGCATGTTTGATAACATATATTTCAACACTAAAATCTATTCTATCCGATAAAAAGACACTGATATATGGTAATTATAAGATTTCATAAACTAAACATTTATTTATAATTTGGTTGCCATGGAAACCATTTTTGACCAATACAGCATTCAGATAGAACAATAAAAATGTCATTTCTGTAAAATTCAGAACATTCTGCATCAGAATCAATCTTTTCTAACTGCTTACCTCCAAGATCAAAGACACATGCTGGGAAGAAAATATTTTGTGATTCTGGCAAATTTTATGAAAAAACATTCCATATGCAAATGAATTTGACCTTTGACCTTAACCCCAACAGCACCAATGACACGGGCATGTTTGATAACATATATATCGACACTAAAATTTTGTCTATCGGATAAAAAGACACAGAGATATGGAAATTACTAGATTTCATAATCTTAGTATTTTTTTATATTTTGGTTGCCATGGAAACCATTTTTGACCAAGATAGCCCCCGGATAGAGCAATAAAAATGCCATTTCTGAAAAATTCAGAAAATTCTGCTTTCGAATGAATGTATTCCAGCCGGTTACCGCTCGGGTCCATTTTTGGGCCTCAGCAACCGGACTAATTCATCAATTTGAGTTGCTTTACCAAATCTATTCCTCTAGTATTGATGTAGTCAAAATTGTTGAGAATGATTCTTGCTGCTTGATTTTGAATTCTTTGGATTTTACCCATGTTTTCAGAAGTAGTATGTCCCCAAATTGTTATAGCATAATTTATAGTAGGTTGAATAATCGAATTATATACAGAAATCAACATTTTTTTTGTTACCATATTGCGTATTCTAGAAAGTTGAGAAACTTTAAAGCAAGATTCCTACTTAATGCAGCGACATGATCATTCCATGAAAGGTTCTCATCAATTATGACACCTAAATATTTAACATTTCGAACTTGTTCAATATCTACATTGTTTATACTGACACATGACATGTTATCATCATTCCGCATTTTGTGTTTTGAGGCTATTAACATACATTTTGACTTATTCGCATTGAGAGCTAATCTATTTCTTTCATACCACTTACATACTTCATTGAGTGACATTTGCAACTTGTCAGAAGCTTCGGTACATGTATTACCAGTGCTATACAAAAGAGTATCATCTGCGTAAAGATTTACTGAACTAGGATAAACATGACGATTAATATCATTAATGAATAGCGAAAATGATATAGGGCCCAGTACAGAGCCCTGAGGGACACCAATAGGAACATAACATTTGGTTGAAATTTTTCCATTACATTTTACATATTGTGATCGATCTTTTAAGTAAGATTAAACCATAATGCTACTAGGTCAACAATTCCATACCTTTTTAACTTCTCTAGCAATATCACATGATCTATTGTATCAAAGCATTTTCTGATATCTAGGAAACACACAGCAGTATAGACATTATCACATAAGTTATCAATCCAATCCTCATTACATCTATGTAAACTAGTCTGTGTATTATGGAATTTTCTATAAGCTGATTGGTCAATGCATAATAACTCATTTTCAGTAAGATATTGCACTAATTGATGTCGTATGACCTTTTCTAGAATTTTTGCTATATGACAAATCACAGAAATAGGTCTGTAGTTACTTTTCTTGTAACGGTCATCACCACCTTTGTAAACTGGTGTAACATTTGATATTTTCCAATCGTCAATGACTATACCTCTTTTCAGTCGTCTTTAAGAAGAATAATTTATAGGTGCTCATACAAAAAGTTGTAATTTTCCAAAATTATCATAACATGTATACTACACAATGATTTATCCACATTTCATTTCACATTTTCCCAAATCGTGCATTAAACAGCATTTTCAAAAATTGTCATACATATAATTATTATATATATATACATTTTTGACAAATTCCAGGTCCGTTTTTGAGTTCCCATTTCAGGCCTCATGCTTCTTTATTTTTCCTCTCAGGTGCCTCAGACTTTTGATGTGAAATGAAAAATGGCCATTTTTATGCATGTACTTATTCCATTTCGTCTAATCCCCTCGTCTCACCCATAATTAATGACTGAAATCGCAATTTCCTGCGGCCGCTTCGCTTTTGGGCCATTCCATGCCAAATGGACCAATGCCTCCCACATCATGGCTTCAGATTGTAATGAAATTATTACACAAGTTACATGTACATGTTTTATGAAGGCATGCAAAGTATTTTCCATGTATTCCAAGTATTTTTAATTTGACAGCATTTTCAAAATTAAGGTCTGCAAAGTAAAATTTCTATTTTCCACTTGTCAAGTCATTTCAAAAAGCTACCGAAGCTACATTTTTCAAGATATTGTGATCAAATTGTACACAGATCAAGCTCAGATATATAAAATGCTGCTGGCCAAAGCTAATACAGATTATGCTTTTCATCTGTTCGCGCCAGCCTGTTAAATTTGGGTTAATTGTGGGTTTTTGGAATTTTTTCACTCAGAAACCAAGCTTTCCATAAACCTGAAACTCTGCATGAATTGAGGCAGTATCGAGTGCTAATGATACGAATTTATTCATATTTCTAACTCCAATACTTTTTATGCACATGAGGAAAATCTCAGGACCATTCCTAAAATTGACTAATTTCAAGTGCAAAATTGGCCATGTGGGACAGGTGATAGAAACTTGAAATTTATTTTTTAAGCAGTTTATGAGATCATCTTGTATTTCTGCAAAAATGGTGGAGGTGTTATTTTTCATTTTTCTGGAAATAATTTTTAGAATTTCGAAGAAAAGCCTTATTTATGCTATATATAGCCTTCCAAGACCAGGTGGAACATTAGATAAAGAGCTGAATTTATTTCTGAAAGTACCTCAGTTGGAAACATTTTCGAATTCCAAGCTTTAAAGAGTTATATTGGTTTCTCAAAAAAGGAAATAGTAAAAAAAATTATGTTGAGTGAATTTTTGCAAAGAAGCTCAAAATTGACAATATGGGACTGTTGTGACAGATTTTGTAAATTAGATTAGTTTATACTGTTGCCTTTTAATGATGTTAAATATGAGAAGATATCTTCGGTTATCAGTATGTTAAAAAAATATCACAATATGATGAAAAATATGTAAAATTCATTTGCTGTGTACTTAAGGTGGCTCGCTACTCATGCAAAGTGGTCGTTAGCACACATTGACGCGCAGCCAGGTAGGCCCTATCTATGGTAACGTCACCACTCTGCAGTCACTGCTTCAAGCTCGTGTTTTTAATTCTGAGAATTTCTTGTGTCGGCCGCTTCGTTTGCAATTTGCGCCACTTCTATTTGGGTTTGAGACTTCTCGTTTGGAGCATTAGATGCGCCATGAAGAGTACTACATACAGCCGAAGATTAAACTTGATACTCAAAACAGCAGGTCTAATTTCTCAAAAATGACTTTGAGATACAAATAAATTCTTATATCAAAATCCATCGCGGTAGGAAACCTTCTCTTATGCTTTTTGTGTCCGAGAGCAGGGCCTCGGGCCCTTTGTCGTCATCAATGGGATTGTCATATCAAAGTTGGTGTGGATCGAAAAGCATTTCACAGATGTAAGAACAACCCAAAGTTATGATGCCATTATGATGCCCAGTGTTTACACTGTTGCACTAGATGCCCTGGCTTTAATCTTATGTCTCACTGCTCTAAATAGTCAACTTTAATCCCCCAAATTCCTCCTTACTCAGCAGACGATTTCTGAGAAGCATCTTCTTCTTCTTCCCTTTGGCCCTTCCGCCCTGAGACAAAGTGGGGTGCACCACAACCTGAGATTTATGCTTTAGCCAATTACTAAAGATAGACAGATAGACACATAGATAGACAGATAGATAGATTGATAGGTTGATTGATAGGTTGACTGATAGATCTATAAATAGAATGCAACTTTTAACAATTTATAGAGATGTGTTAATGTAATGATCATATCCCATTGAGTTATCAGGGTTATTAAATTGCTCGAGGACACGGTGCATGCATTGCATGCTATTTTTATTGTTCCTCTTAATATTTGGAAATAAATGACAAAGAAATGAGAAATCCTATCTAGCCAATTTTTTTTTGCACCATGGTTTATGAAACAAGCTAAAATTGTCAAAATCAATATTTTTACTCCGAGCCCCTTCGAAAGCCCTTTAAACTAAATATATCTCTTTGAAATTATAATCAGCTTTTCCATGAAAGTGTCTTCTTTAATTTCATGCATGACCACTGAATGGCCGGGCAAACTTCACAGTAAAAAAGTTAAGAAAAAAATTGAGTTTTTCAGGTTTGCGTGGACTGACTTTCTTGTACATAACCTCAAATATTTAGAAAAAAAGGCTGGTTGCGACCACTTTTTTTTTACATATCCTTGCTATAAACTATATTTTGGATCATTCTAAACTATTTTTAAGAAATCCTATCTTGGAAAGTTCACGAGTATCGAGCCACCTTAACATTAATTTCAGTTTTGGAAATAACATCTATAGTGACAGATGACCATAATTTAGCTTTGGCTTTATAATTATTAATTATGTGGGTATATATACCCCAGGGATCCCATTATGGGTACAAAGTAATGCATTCCATTGTAGTCATGAGAATCTGACATGATTTCACACGAAAAGAACTGGACAAAAAAAAAAAATTCCTGATGATTCTAAATAAAACTGATTTGTAATGTTCAGAAGGCAATTTGAGGCACCTTAAAAAATTTGCACTTTATTTTGAGTTCCATCTGCTCTTGGAAGGCTCCTAAACAGTGTAAATAAGGCTTTTCTCCAAATTTCTAAAAATTATTTCCAGAAAAACGAAGAATAACACCTCGACCATTTTTGCAGAAATACAAGATGATCTCATAAACTGCTTAAAAAATAAATTTCAAGTTTCTATCACCTGTCCCACATGGCCATTTTTGCACATGAAATTAGTCAATTTTAGGAATGGTCCTGAGATTTTCTTCATGTGCATAAAAAGTATTGGAGTTAGAAATATGAAAAAATTCGTACCATTAGCACTCGATACTACCTCAATTCATGCAAAGTTTCAGGTTTATTGAAAGCTCGGTTTCTGATGTAAAAATTTCCAAAAACCCACAATTAACCCAAATTTCGCAAAAATGAACCAAATTTCACAGGCTGGTGCGAACAGAAGGAAAGCATCATCTACATTATATTCAGCGTATATTATGCTCTATATCTCACCATGATATATTCCTAGTTTTGTGGTGATATCTTGAAAAATGAATCTTCAGCAGCCATTTTCAGAGATATCAAAAGATGAAAAATTAATTTTATTTTGAAAGCCCAACAATTTCAAAATGATGTCACGAGCAAAATGTGTGGAGTATGTCAGTAATATTTCGCATGTGCTCATTAAACGTATACATGTATATCATGTTAAAATTTCATAAAAATCGGAAAACATGACCCTTGTGGACAATTTCCTTTGAGGAACGTTGGTCTAAGGAAGCATTAAACCTCCCATTCACATCGGGTCCAACGTTGTAAAACTACGTATTTTGTCGACAAATGATTACGAGATTATTACGTACGTATATATCGTACTTATTGCGTATTTCTCCAACCTTTGAAGTTAACGTACCCCCCACGTTGAAGGAATGGTCGTTACGCCTCTGGGGCGTCAGGCGTGGCAGGCCAGCCCAGCGCGCTGTGTCTTGCGCATGCGCAAACATCTGACAAGAAGGACGCCATGGCGAGCGAGTGGTGTGTATTCCGTCGTATTTCGGCCCAGAACAGCAGTAATTCAACAGGAATACATATTTTAACCAACCAGTAATGTTAGCAAGAGTATTCTGGATAATCTGACACTATCGGACGGACTGTGGCGGTTGTGTATGCTTCACAGTGACACTGTCAATCGGCGATGTGAAATGTCAAATGGACTGTCAACCAGCAAGCAGGGGGGCGCCGGCCAGGGGCGGAGCGCTCGGATGGGCCGGGGGACTGCCGCATTGCCTCAGGCGGACCCAGCCACCAGGCCTGCCCTGCCTCCTCAGAAAAATTAATTTAATTTAATTAAATAAAGCCCTTGAATATTGACCCTCATTATGGTTGAATAAAGATGATTTGATATGATTTTACTGCAGGAATTTTTTTAGGGGAATTTTTTTTTTTTTTTTTGAGGTTTTGAGGGGATGGTTGGTTGGTCAATTGATTGTTGGAGATCTGCAAAGAGAAAATATAAATTAAAACAGTGAAGAGAAGAGAAAAACAGATAGAGGAGCCAAGCAGCAAGCACTGAAGTTGGCTCCAAAATTAGCAGACTTTTCTTCCTTGTTTTACCAAGCAGTCTGCAGTCCATTTAAGGACTAAAATAAACTAAGAATATTCACTTACCTTGTAAGGGATTAATGCTGCAACTCTGAAGAGTTGGAAAAATCCCAATCCAAATTGGCCTGCTGGATAGGTGGCATTCAGTTGCAAGTGGGCTCAGTTTAACTCCGGTCCTAACTGATTCTCTCTTGCTCGTTTGTGGTTGAGGAGAACTTCGCAATTTGTTTTGGCCAATCTAATCTTTCGCCTGTTAAGAGATATATATATTGAAATTTTTGTCACTGGTTTATCTACTATGTCTTCATGGCTTCATTCAATCTTCACCAGCAAGCATCCTGTTGGAGTTTTTATAAACTCAAAGTTACCAGATAGATTGGAATAGGTATGGAATAGATGGCGCTACAAGGCTCTCTGAGAATCAGGATCCTAGGCTCCGCAACTTCGTGCAAACCTTCAACAAACCTTTGGCACATACGTACGATCAGACGTTTGTCCTGAACATTACTTTCAAACGTTGTCCATACATATCAAAAGCACGTTGGAGAAACCTTGGAACTTACGTATTGCAAAATGTTCGACTATACCTTTGATAAACCTATGAATCAAAGGTATGGTCATACGTAATAGTCTAAGGTTGTAAAAACCTCTCAAATGAATGTTCGACAAACCTATGAATCAAAGGTATGGTCATACGTAATAGTCAAACGTTCTTCAAACCTCTCAACCAAAGGTATGACTTACGTAATAGTCTAAGGTTTTAAAAACCTCTCAAATGAATGTTTGACAAACCTATGAATCAAAGGTATGGTCATACGTAACAGTCAAACGTTCTTCAAACCTCTCAACCAAAGGTATGACTTACGCATGACTGACACGTTTAGCCAAACGTTACAACCAAACGTTCTTCCAACCTCTCAACCAAAGGTATGACTTATGTGTGACTCTAACGTTAGGCCAAACTATAAAACAAACTATCTACCAACCTCTTACTAAGGTTGCGACCTACGTTTGGTTTTCCATCTGAGTGCAACGTTTGGAAATTACCTTTGCCCTACCTTTGTCATACGTTGTTTGGCCCAACGTTTGATTCTTACCAAAATAATTACGTAGCAAAAGGTTTGATTTACTTTGCTGCTCGGGAGGGGATGTGGGAAAATTTCTTAATTTTGGTCCATTTGGCGTGGAATGGCCCTTTTTACCCCGTTTTGGACCTCCTATTCCACGTCTGAGGCTTCTTCATTTTTCCACTCAGGTACCTGAGACTTCCCAGGTGACCTAAAAAATGGCCATTCTGATGCATGAGCTTATTTCCATGGATTTTTTTTCCTTCCTGGCAACCATAATAAACAATTGAAATTGCGATTTCATATAGCTGCTTCTGCTCAATTTTCCCAAATATTTTTTGTAAATTAACAAAATTTTTGTTGATTAACAAAATTGTTTGTATATTAACAAAATAAATTTTTTTTTGTAAATTAACAAAATTTGACGAAAACAATGCTTGTAAGTAACCTGGACGTTCCTCAGGTCGTCAAAGTGTGACACCCACCTTATATACTGTTAGCATATAATTATTCTTGTAAACTCTCTGTAACCATTGATTTTCAGTTGATTTTGATGTTAGTTTGATTATCTGCCGCAAATTTTTTTACTCCTTGCATACATTTTAACTGTTTCCTGCTTTTTTTTTGGTTCTGTCCCGGTAGGCCAATGTATCTGACTGACTGCAGAATAGCCGCTGAAAACCCGAGGGTATGTGCTGCGCAGTATATGTTATAATGTATATAATACTTGAAGCTCTCAACTGATAAAAAATATGCTTGATTGTGGCCCTACAAACTGTTCTGAAAAGTGAAAATTGAGCAATCATCGGACATCAAATTGTTTTGATAAAAATCGTAATATCATCTTGATATTTGCACAAAGTGTCTGAGATTGTGTCATATGATTAAGAGGACATCCTGCTACTAAAATGAAACCATTTTTTTTTTTTCTAAACTATTTCTTTGTTATACAGTAATCAACTTTTGAAGTGGATCAAGAATTTACATCGTAACAATTCTGACATCAGAAATGTTAACTTTGATATCTTGGTAATGTGCTTGAATGAGATTGTTAGGCTTTGGTAATTTTGATAGTCACCAGACGCGATTGTTTGAAGCAAGGTGCAAAATGACTTGTCACACACTAGTGAATACACTGTAGCAACACCAAAATAGAGTGGTGATTTCAGAGCCTTGGTCACTCAAACAATTTCGAATTGGACCGAAGGAACCTAAACTGTGAAAATGTTAAAAAAGAAGTCCTCAATTGTCTACTAAATATGATTGAAAAACAAATTTTCTCCAGTCACTTGATGAAGTATGCCCCAGCCGGTGGCTCCCCCTCTTGGTGAAATTGTTCATATCCATTGGAAAAGCCACAGATTTGTGAAAACAGTGAATCAAATCAAAAGTTGAGCTCAATTGAGTTAACAAAACAATGCCTGGTTTATTGCACAGTTACAAAAGAAATGATAACCTGTTTTCAATTAAGGTTGCCATTGCTTATTAGTGTTACAGACCATTTTGCACCTTGTGACAAACAATCATCTTTTTGAAGGTTAAAAAATTAGTGAAGCATGAAGTTTTGTCAGCCAAAACATTGCCAAGACATCACGCCAACATACCGCACTTAGGTCATTTACTCATATTTTTTTGTGTTAATATAAATTATATATGTAAATTCTTGATCCACTTCGAAAGTTGACTACTGTATGACAGGTGCACCTAAGACGTGACATTTGATAAAAAATGTTGTTCTGGGGAGTGGCTTTTTTTAACATTGCTTTATGGACGGGAACTTATACTTTAATGCACAAAAGGTTTTATGATGATATCTACATCTGTCCATGAGAACTTGAAAATTTAAACAGCTGCAATTGAAAACCTACTAATGGCCCATTTATCAGTGTTAGAACTTTAACTTAGTTTTAATAAATTTCCAATGACCGAATTTACACACTGGCTTTGGGTGACTTACAAGCTAAATTGCAGAGCATTTTTTAAGAATTGTCGACTGGGAGACCAACGGAACTTTGCAGCGCCGTGATTCGCGGCAACTGTTGATCCACTGAGATCGATTAGATTTATATGAAGATGTGCATGGGAGTTTGAAATTTTGACCTGGCTGCTAATTCAGGACTTTGTCCCATTTCAACCTCAACAAGTTTGAAAAATTATAAATTTCTGAAAATTGGAAATCAGAAAGATGAGATAAAGCTGAAGTTTTGTTGTAAAGAGCATGAAGAATATTTTTCATATGGAAAGAAGAAGCCTCACTTGCAAATGCATTCAGGAACTACACATTATGACAACCAAACGGAAATTAATTAAGAGTCTCTGGGAAAATTGGTCTCCCAGTGATACCAATTTGGCAATGACTGGGAGACCAAATCTGATCACTGGGAGACCATTTGGTCTCCCAGTTACTATGTTAAAAAATGCACTGCTAAATTGATGGATCAAAAATCAATTAGTTTTGATACATGATAGAAAATTTAAATTTGATTCAATCACAATTCATGTGGGAGAATAATAATAAGGTTAAATGTTCATTGAATCACATAAATACATTTTTGAAACACGACAGAAAAATGTTGAAACAAAATTATTTTCTTTCCGCGAAGAAAAAGTGGAACATTGATACGAAATATCAACAAATTGATTAACGGAAAATATCTGAAATTAAGTAAACTGTTGACTATTTTGGATATGATTGGAAGGGACTCATCAATGCATTCCAACAATGACAATTAACATGTAGCATGTCAAAATTTTGTTGATGTTGCAGTTGCATCTTGGACAGTGGCGTAGCTAGGATTTTTCTCGGGGGGGGGGGCAAATGATGCTGGATTTCCCCAAAATGTTATCGACAACATGTGGTATGTTCGACACGGTCCAGAACATCTGACAAACTTTACTGAAATCTCAAATGAAGTCAAGAATTTCAATAGGATTTCCCCAAAAACGTCTTTTGCCCTTTCTATTCTTTTTCCCTCCCTGTTTTCCCTCTTTCTTCCCCATTTTCCCATCTATTTCCCCCACATTTCACAATTTTTACCCAATTTCCCATTTTGGCCCATTTCCCTATTTTTTTGTCAATTTCCCCATTTTTTTGTCAATTTCCCCATTTTTCCCCAAAAAGTTGTCGGGGGGGGGGCAACTTGCCCCCCCTGCCCCCCCACTAGCTACGCCACTGATCTTGGCCATCAGCTTTTAAACTACTGAGGGTTTTAAAATGTCTTAGTTTGCGACCAGGGTATATATCACTCTCAATATAACAATCTCTGGCTGTTATGTATAATTTTGATCTTATTTCCTGTATTTTATCATTAAAAAAATTGTTGAAGTCATTTGCTGGGGCCACATCATGCATATAATGACATAGTAATGGTTCAGTGAGGCAGATGTGATTCTTATTTCCTGTTGATTCTTGAGTTGGGAATCTTGAACATAGCCTTGGAGACATTTGACCTTGACTGATGACCTTGACCTTGTATCACAACAATAAGCATTGGAATGGATTAACCATATATGAATGAACATTTTTCAAGATAAGTAAAGAATAGCGTGTTCTTGAATTATGAAGAAATCTCCGAATTTCGCTGATCCAAAAGTAAGAATTGTAACTAATTAACCACACCAATAAACATATTTCTGGACAATTAAACCATTGTAATATCATTACATGTTCTTGAATTATGACAAAATCTCTGAATTTTGTTTATCATCAAAACAGGACCACGGTTGCATTGTATGTCATTGGAATCTTATGAGTCATCGAAATTGGGCAAACATGGTATCAAATTAAGGCTGTGGAAGCCTACTAAAGTTTTGCAGCTCGTAATCACCCATTAGGGCCATAGACATCCCACCCATGAAATGCAAAAATCATCAAATTATTTTTTTCACAATATTTTGTGATTCATTTGACCTTGACTGGTGACCTTGACATTTAATCAGAAATTAAACCCAAATCGGATTCCCAATATTCATAAACATATGCCCAGGTGTTGAAATCATGCTTGTATCAGTATTTGATCCCTAAGTATTAAAAACACTAATTTATGCTCATTAAAAAAAAAGTCAATCTGGTCGCTTTCGCAGCGCTTCAACTCCCAAAAGCTTCCGTGGATACGAGGTTATCAAACATATCCTGAAAGCTGAGATTCACAGCTTTCGAAAACGCATGATAAATTGAGCCGACCCATTTGATGCCGTTATCTTGTCTGGCTCATGGACTATGTAGTAACTAAGGCCACTCCAATCGCTTCTGTGAGAGTATGATAGTTTTTATTGACATCTGTGTCGGGACTTAGTCTGTAAGAATTTCTGGAAAAAGGAAGTGAGATAAATATATGAAAATAACTCCTTCCCGAAGCACTTGAACCCTGGATAGATTATGTCAGCATTGTCTTGGTCTAGAAAATAACTTGATTGTAGTTGGCGATGAATACCACTACGTAATGCAGTGCCCCAAATTTTAAAGCGACAGAGATAAATTTATTGATGCGAAATACTAAAGAAAGTTTTAGAGCCCTGCGCGGGATGTCCCGTCCCGCGCGGGACGCGGGATCCCGCCGTATTCCGCGGGATACCGCAAGCAAAACTCCTGCGGGACGGGACGGGGCAGGACTGCAAATGGCCACTGCGGGACGGGAGCGGGATCCCGCACTGGTTCAGTCTGCGGGAGCGGGGCGGGGCGGGACTGGGTTGCGGGACTGTGCGGGATGGTAAATTTAAGCAGTTTTATGAAAAGCAATATTGTTAAGTTGAATTTTTTGACAATCTTGTATTGAAATATGGCTTGTAGCACACTATTGTGTACACATTTTGGCCACTGATGATGAAAAATGAAAGTTGTAGCATAATTAAGTACATCTTATATTTTGATAGCTAATATATTAGGGAAACTAAATCCAGAAGGATGGAGCTTAATGAGCTTTCGTTGTTCCATAATATGGGTTGAATGGATACACTGGGGTGAATCGTGACAGAACAGGAGTATCGTTCATTTCTTCAAAATAATAACTACTTCCACTTAATCCAGGAAGTTAATTTTTGGAACACTTATAATACACATACTGGAGTACATTTTGCTGGAGTTTTACATTTCTAACTGCAGGCAGTGAGGAGCTGCACCTTAAGCTTCGGCCTGCAAAAAATGAATTCTCCACAGTTGGGCAAAACACTTGTGCCACAAAAATTATAAGTATTAAAGCCACCAAACCACCAGGAAACCACCAGGAAAAGTTCATGATATTGTGTTGACCAACTTTGGAAAAAATGGTAACCATAGCCATAACAGCTTTGACTATGCTAAACAAAAACCAAGCCAAAGTCAATTTTAGTGCTATTTTTGATGAAAGTTAATGATAAGAAAATTCACAAAAAACGAAGTTGGGGGTCAAGTAATATGAAATGAATAATGAACATGGTTAAAACATAGTGGAAAATCAATTTAACCTTTTAAAATTAGTAAATGATGATTTTAAAAAACATATATATTGCGATAATGATAAATTCCCTGAAATTAACAAGAAATCATGTGACATAATATAGAGATGAAGGTATCAAAATAAGGAAATTCTGTTCCAAATCAGTTAGAAATAGTTCTGGGGAACCAGATTATTAGACATAGTATTTGATTTTGGATGTTGGGTCTTGGGTTCTGTTCCAACTTAATAGCAGATTATGACTCTCCCAAAATATCCCAAGTAATTTTCATTTGAACATAAATGCATGGTCCGTTGAAGAAAATAATTAAAATTGGCATTATTGACATCGGATTTAATCCAGAATTACCTGTCTATAGCAGAATTAGGAGAAAATTATGGTTTTTGACAATTTTCTCTGATTTATCATATTTTTAAAAATATGCTAATTTTGGGCATAATTGAGTTCAGATTTCTCTCAAAAATTTTTTTCTTGCTTCTTAAATATGTTTTCTAATGACTATTCACAAGTATCCATGCTATTGGCACAACCAAGGTGACTTAGCAGCAGAAAGTGTCGGTTTCATAAAACGTGACGTACTTGTGAACGCACTAAAATCAGCTCTAACCAATTCAATATGATGGTTAGAGACTTAATATTTTGTCCAGTATCGCAGTTTGATGCATGAATATCTGTAAAAAAATGTCAACCTTGCCCCTAAAAGTTTGACGTCTAAACCTACGAATTTGTAAAACGCGACGTACTTGTGAACATTTGCATAAGCAATGCAAAAGTATCCTAAATGAGCCCTTATAACGGTCTCAGAAACTGAAGAAGTGTTGGTCTAGAAGAGGGATGTTATGGGGCTTCCACACAGCCATTAGCTATATTCCATATATAAAGAACATATATTTCAGGAGATGTCAAAAGTGCATGTAAGAAAATTAATTGTTTTCAAACGATGTGACATCTTCATGTAAAAAATTCTCTTGATGAACGCTAACACTGTAAAACCATAATTTTTTTAGCTAAATATGTTCTTTATGCTTCAGTCTGTGATACTGAACCAATTATTTCATTTTGAAAATTGTCAAAATATCAAAAGCATCACCCTTTATAAGTGATACTATTTGTGAATGAGCTATAAACAAGGAAAAAAAGGCGTTTTTTGAGCAGAATTTTGATTTATAGTGATAGGCGAATCAACCAACACATAGCAAACCATATATTTCTGAAAACTACACATTCTCCTCTAGTCAATCAGATACATGCCATGTCCAAATGACATATCATGTTGAAATAACAAGCTTTCCAGTCTGAAAAAAAAGCCACTGTACACAATACCATGCTACAAGCCATATGTGATTTTTTTCTTTTAAAAATCATAATTTTTGGAAATGCTGTAGTACCTCCAATGAGGTTCCCAGTAGAATAATTTATAGTCAGTGTTATAAGAGGACTACTAAGCTTGCTTATTAAGCAAAAATTGTAGTCTGGTGCTTAGTCAATTGTAAGTAGGTCATTATTAATCAACCCTGCATGGTTGGGGCAAGATGGAGTCCTCCTGCGGGGGCAAAATGGGAAGCACAAAAAAGCAATCCCAGCCTTGAAGAGGTTGGGTCAGGGTTAGGGTTAGGGTTAGGGTTAGCTGAAATTTGAGACATTTGATACATTTTCTGGCTATATAACAGACAAAAAATTGAAAAAATCACTAATTTCATGTCACCAATAATCCCTTGAGGATTTAGGCTTAGTGGTAAAACCCTGTATTGTTTTAAAACTGAAACAAATGGAATGTAACTACCTTTCAAAAAACATAGTAAAATCCAATACCAGTTTAAAATTTTAAATTATGAAAACTTGGAAATCAGAATTATGTGAATATTCATAAGAATGTCCCCATTTCCATAAAATTCAAATAATTTTGTTTCTTTTGCAACCCAATGTTTATGGTTGAATACCTTGTCAAATAATTACATAGAATGTATAATTTCCTGCATCACTCCCCAGCTATGTATTGAGATGTTGATTTCATTGTTTATTGCTATGTTTACTCTAAGTATTCTGCAATATTTTTACATTGCAATCAGGTAAATTAATGCATTTCTGTTTGTTAACATGCTTTTCAGTTAGAGTGTCATAAAAACAGCTTATTTTTTGCAGAACTTTTGTGTTCTTATTTCTTCCCATTTTGCCCCAAATGGAATTCCATTTTGCCCCAAGCATGGGGCAAAACGGGATAAAGCTGCATTTTTGAAAAAAGGGAAAAGTCAGAATTGAAACTGTAAAAAAAGCACTTTTCTGTTTTTGAGCACGTGGTATTGGTACTTCTTCATGGATCAGACCTTATATGGCATTCGCATGATATACCAATTTGGTATAGCGAGTCTTCGAAGTTAGACGGCCCGTTTTGCCCCTCGTTCCCCTACTGGTAGCCATCAATGACGTCACAACATGCCCTATCAAATACATTGAAATGATGAGTCAATTTGTCATTCAACATCTTGTGACCTCATTGATGAGTGGTTTGACCTATGCTATAATTATATAAAACTTCATTGTGCGAAAAGGGTGCGGGACTGACTTAGGCTGCGGTACGGGATGGGAGTCCTGCAAACATATGCCTGCGGGAGCGGGGTGGGACGGGACAGATACTGGAGAGTGCGGGACGGGACGCGGGTCCCGCAAAGATAAGAGCTGCGGGGCGGGACGGGAGCGGGACTGGCATTTGTGGGACGGGACGGGGCGGGACGGAAAAATCAGTCCCGCGCAGGGCTCTAAAAGAAACCCAAACACTGCTAAATTTAAAAATCTGTTCCAGTCCAAACTGATCTCAAAGTGCCCGGTCAGGCTCAGCAAATTCTGCAAGGTGATGATGTCTCATTTTATAAGTGAGAACTAGATATGTTAACATTTCATTAATTGTTCTTGCATTAAATAGCCTTAATGATCTTGCATTATTGTGTACAATTCTAATAGTAGTTATTTACCAATACTCATAAAAGACTATACTTTTATCATCATGCCAGTGCTAGCTATGTTTTGCCATTGGAAACTAGTCTGTCGAATATTTTATCCAGCAAATGTACATTTATTTGCCTTTATTATACTTGATACTCAGTCAATTGAAAGGTACTAAATATTGTTCTTATGAAAAGTGCTAAATATTTTTCATATAAATTTTGTTCATATAACCATGTAAGGTAGCTTTACTACACTGTACTTGAGTCTTGATAGAAGCATTACTGCAGTGGCAGCACATGTATAATGTAACATGCCAAATCAGCCGTCCTACTTATTATCCATCCAATAACTGTGTATCCTTCAATATTTTTTCATAGACTAAAAGCATGATGTCATGCTGAGACTGGGTGGCTATTGGTCAGTTGAGGTGAGAGTAGAAAAACTGTATGTCATGTTACGCTTTTTGGTGATGTCAAGCTACATGTACATTCTCATTGGTCGGGAGAGTCAGCCACATGACATCAAGCTGTTACTCTTACATTAACATTTTGAAGGCTCCAGTGCCATTATAAATTAGTCAGTGGCATACATGGATACTCAGGAGCGTAGTTTTCGTGGCAAATGTGGGGGGGGGGACACGTGCATGGTGACAGGCCTGGATTATCATTTTAAACTACAAATTTGCTTGGGTTATCCTAGGGCCTCATGCTGCCTTGATCCGGGCCTGGTGGTGACGCGGTCGGAATCGGTCGTCAAATCCGCCAATAAACAAATAAATCAGGCTTTTTTACATTCATGAATTTCAAAAATTTGTATGGCATGGTAACCTGCCTCAGAAGAAAGGTGGGACATGTCTTTTAGAACTCCTCCCTTTCAAATTGAACCCAAGGGCCATAACCACTTATTTTATTTTCAGACAAAAATGTGGGGGGGACATTTCATATTATGTCCCCTGGCGTCAAAAATGTGGGGGGGACATGTCCCCCCCATCCCCCACCAAATTACGCCCATGTGGATACAAAAGCATGCCATGTGATGCCAGGGTGGCTTGATTTTGAATCTTATTGGAAGAAGATGGGAAGTTTGATGGAAAGGTTTTATAAAATATATATGTAACAGAGAACATCTGATCCCAATATCTTTCAATGTGCATCAACTGAATTTAAATGTCACTCAGCTGGCTGGGGAAGTAGTTTAGGGAATAGCTGTAAAAACACAAACAAGACTTGCATCAAATCTCTCAGCTGGTCAAATTCCAGCTTGAAGGTCAATGCAGTGTATAGCCATGCTCAATCACCAGGGACCCAAAACTATGACTGAAACTTGACCAACTGTTTGGGAACTCAGGTGGATTGAATAACAAAAACCAACAAAATTCCACTACCTTGAAACTGTTAAGTATTTGCCTTAACTGATTGTTGTGCTAATTATACCAGCCAATTTGATTTGCTTGTCAACATTTTGTCATGCTCTTTAGCTGCACATCACACAGAGCTGCTAGACCAATAGCTATCCTGAACCAGCATGACATCAAGCTGTCAGTCTGAGGAAAAAAAAGAAGGATACATAGTTATTGGATGGATAATAATATTTTCTTTTTATATTTTCATACTGTACATATTACAATTGTCTAATGGGTATATTTGGGAGATGAAGATATGTATACATGACATTCAAGGGTGTACATATCTCATGTCCCACAATTTACCTATTAGGGCTTGTAGCATGGTATTGTGTACAGTGGCTTTTTTTTCAGACTGGAAAGCTTGTTATTTCAACATGATATGTCATTTGGACATGGCATGTATCTGATTGACTAGAGGAGAATGTGTAGTTTTCAGAAATATATGGTTTGCTATGTGTTGGTTGATTCGCCTATCACTATAAATCAAAATTCTGCTCAAAAAACGCCTTTTTTTCCTTGTTTATAGCTCATTCACAAATAGTATCACTTATAAAGGGTGATGCTTTTGATATTTTGACAATTTTCAAAATGAAATAATTGGTTCAGTATCACAGACTGAAGCATAAAGAACATATTTAGTAAAAAAAATGATGGTTTTACAGTGTTAGCGTTCACCAAGAGAATTTTTTACATGAAGATGTCACATCGTTTGAAAACAATTAATTTTCTTACATGCACTTTTGACATCTCCTGAAATATATGTTCTTTATATATGGAATATAGCTAATGGCTGTGTGGAAGCCCCATAACATCCCTCTTCTAGACCAACACTTCTTCAGTTTCTGAGACCGTTATAAGGGCTCATTTAGGATACTTTTGCATTGCTTATGCAAATGTTCACAAGTACGTCGCGTTTTACAAATTCGTAGGTTTAGACGTCAAACTTTTAGGGGCAAGGTTGACATTTTTTTACAGATATTCATGCATCAAACTGCGATACTGGACAAAATATTAAGTCTCTAACCATCATATTGAATTGGTTAGAGCTGATTTTAGTTCGTTCACAAGTACGTCGCGTTTTATGAAACCGACACTTTCTGCTGCTAAGTCACCTTGGTTGTGCCAATAGCATGGATACTTGTGAATAGTCATTAGAAAACATATTTAAGAAGCAAGAAAAAAATTTTTGAGAGAAATCTGAACTCAATTATGCCCAAAATTAGCATATTTTTAAAAATATGATAAATCAGAGAAAATTGTCAAAAACCATAATTTTCTCCTAATTCTGCTATAGACAGGTAATTCTGGATTAAATCCAATGTCAATAATGCCAATTTTAATTATTTTCTTCAACGGACCATGCATTTATGTTCAAATGAAAATTACTTGGGATATTTTGGGAGAGTCATAATCTGCTATTAAGTTGGAACAGAACCCAAGACCCAACATCCAAAATCAAATACTATGTCTAATAATCTGGTTCCCCAGAACTATTTCTAACTGATTTGGAACAGAATTTCCTTATTTTGATACCTTCATCTCTATATTATGTCACATGATTTCTTGTTAATTTCAGGGAATTTATCATAATCGCAATATACATGTTTTTTATAATCATCATTTACTAATTTTAAAAGGTTAAATTGATTTTCCACTATGTTTTAACCATGTTCATTATTCATTTCATATTACTTGACCCCCAACTTCGTTTTTTGTGCATTTTCTTATCATTAACTTTCATCAAAAATAGCACTAAAATTGACTTTGGCTTGGTTTTTGTTTAGCATAGTCAAAGCTGTTATGGCTATGGTTACCATTTTTTCCAAAGTTGGTCAACACAATATCATGAACTTTTCCTGGTGGTTTCCTGGTGGTTTGGTGGCTTTAATACTTATAATTTTTGTGGCACAAGTGTTTTGACCAACTGTGGAGAATTCAATTTTTGCAGGCCGAAGCTTAAGGTGCAGCTCCTCACTGCCTGCAGTTAGAAATGTAAAACTCCAGCAAAATGTACTCCAGTATGTGTATTATAAGTGTTCCAAAAATTAACTTCCTGGATTAAGTGGAAGTAGTTATTATTTTGAAGAAATGAACGATACTCCTGTTCTGTCACGATTCACCCCAGTGTATCCATTCAACCCATATTATGGAACAACGAAAGCTCATTAAGCTCCATCCTTCTGGATTTAGTTTCCCTAATATATTAGCTATCAAAATATAAGATGTACTTAATTATGCTACAACTTTCATTTTTCATCATCAGTGGCCAAAATGTGTACACAATAGTGTGCTACAAGCCTTAGGCTATTTTTTTGTACAGTGAAACCCCCTATTATCATAAGAAATTTGTGAAAATTACGAGCCAAATCGTGTAAAAAAATGTAATCAGGAATACATCTTATTTCAGAGGTTTCACTGTTACAAAATAATTAATTTTCAAAGGACGAATGGTTATAGTGGTTGTGTCAGTACCACCATTTGCACCCCACCCTTTTTGTGGAGATACAAAATTAGTCCATCCCCCAAGCCCCTCAGAAAATGATTTTGTTGCACACTTTGGTTTGGCCAACTTTTTTCATACCAAATTGAAGAAAATCTTGTCTTGTTTTCATTTCTGATAATATTTTTTACGAATTTATGCCGCAACTGTGTAAAACATCGGGTTTTTCAAAGGGTATATGAATCAATTTCTGAACAAAAATAAGGTAAAAACGAGTGAAGTATCATATAAGAAGCAACAGTTCTACATGCAATAATAATATAAATGTTCTTGCATACATATGAAATGTAGATTAGATACCTACTTGTAATTTTTGGCATATTTATACATAGACACTGGGAAATTATACCCAAAGGCCACCATTTTTCAAGATGGCCGCCAAAAATCTGTTGATGCTCAAATTCTTGACTAAAATTACTTTAGAAAAACTAAATTTGACTTCAAATTTATGTTAATCATATCAATATTTCTGTTTGGATGACCCAATTTCGTTTTCTAGAATGCTTTTAAGCTAATTTTTTAAGGTGGTGGCTTCATTTCCAAGGTGGTTGCCAAACTGAGATGGTTGGCACTCAAAATCAGTTTTTTCAAAGATTTTGCCGTAAAAATATCATAAAGAGAGAGAGATCTTACTGCAAATACATGATTTGCCAAAGTATTCCAATGGAACCCATAAAAAAGGCTTTTTGAAGATGGCTGTATTATATCCAAGATGGCTGCCAAATTCCAAAATGGCTGCCAAGATACCAAGGTGGTTCAAACCTCCCTGAACTGCGGTTATCTTTGCCATTTAGCCAGGAAAGATTGTTTTTGTGTGACATTTTGGTTGAAAATCATGACTTGTAGAGTAATTTTAATCTTGGAAAAGTTTTAGAATTGACCAAAAAAACCCTGTTGATTATATCTCTGGTTTTTATGGAGTATGAAAGATGAGTTCTGATCAAAAAATGTCTTCAAAGCAATCCTAAGCTCAGGCGCCACTTTCTCACTTTTTGGACATAAACTTGCATCAAACATATTGATTTGAGTTTATTGAGTTTATTGAGTTGTGAACTTTCCCGAAGGCATGATTTATGCCGCTAATGGGAAAAGGTACAATGAAATATAATGTAATAGGGATACAAGGTAAATTTATAGACATTGGTTATAATTGCGTATTATGATTTACTAAATATTCAGAAATAGACATCTATTGATAAAGCTGAATATGAGTTATGTTTTATATTTTTCTGTTTTCTTTATTGGATAATTATATGTAAAATTCTGATTGGTATTGGCAGATGTAGTTGTTTTTTATGTTACATTCACAGTCATAAGTGTTTATGGTAATAGTTTTTATATATTTTTTAAAACCATTGAAACTGTGTGTAGCAATTTTACTCTTAAAATTGTCTGGCATGTTATTATAGTTGATGATGGGTAATTTATTTGTTATGCAGTGTTTTGCAAAAGTGTGACCCAGAAGACGTAATCTCATTTTATTTGATTGTCTTGTTGTATATGAATTGTTTGTGCAATAGTAAGGTTTTAAATTATGTAAAAAATAGTGTCTCAATTCAGAGTGATGAAGCTTAAAGTAAAACTAATAATCTTGCAGTGCACAAAGGTCATGAATTTTCATTATTTGTAATTGATAGAAAAGTTTAGTGGTATGAGCTCTATAGTGACTTTTAGTAATGATTCTTACTGCTCTTTTTTGAAGCAGGAGTAGTCTCTGGGATTTATGACCCAATACTATAAGTCCATAATTTAGATGTGGTTGAATCAAAGAATTATATAGTGTCAAATATTCGGAAAAGCTGATGTTTTAAAAGCTATCTGCAAAATCCTACCAAAAATTCCCTAGACTTTGAAATGGTTGCATCAAACATAAATATTCCGAAAAGCAGATGTTTAAAATGCTATCTGCAAAATCCTACCAAAATTTCCCTAGAGTTTGAAATGGTTACTTCTGATGCTATTATAAAATTAATAGATGACCTTAAACCAAAATAAAGTCAAGGGGTTGATAAGGTAAGCAACAAACTGATAAAGTATATAAAAATAAAAATGCACTTCCTCTTACAAACTTTATGAATGCTTTTTTCGAAGAAGGAATTTTTCCTGAGCAATTAAAGATAGCAAAATTAATACCGATTCATAAAAAAATGTGGCAATCGTTATTTTTACAATTACAGACCAATATCGATACTAGAATGATGGAATCTCTAAATATTTCAAAAGAATCAGACACAACCAGATTTACCATTACTTTACTTTAGTAGCCAATATGGATTCCGAAGACAACACTCCACCGAGTATGCAACCCTATAGAACTATTGGATAAAACAATATTAGAAATGGATAAAAATAAACAACTAATAAACATGTTCATGGATCTTTCAAAGGCATTTGATACTTTAGACCATGATATAGATATACTGATCAAAAAGCTCCACTACTACACTCTAAACATTTGGTTGTCACTGTGACTAGTTTGTGACTACTTTAGGGTAGTAATGGTTGCAAAAATTTGGTAGTGACTTGCTGGAAAATAATTTTGACTATTCTATCATAATCAGAATGACTATGTTGAGTATGTGAGGGTCCGAAAGGTCGTCAATTTGATCACCATCGGTAACTTTGATTATTAGAGTGGTACAGCTAACACTCCAATATTTGTCACATTGACAACCTTTTAGTAATTTTGACTCAAGGAGTTGTCGGTTTACGCACAAGGAATTACCACTCTAGAGTTGTCATCTTGACCACCCTGCGTTTAGAGTGTATGGTATAAAAGACAAAGCCCTCAATCTACTAACAGTGGCGTAGCCAGAAATCCATGAGTGGGGGGGCCAAAGGGGGGCCAGGGTCTGAACTAGGGGGGCCAACCTTTCGCGGCATTTTTGCATCATTATATGGATTAAAATTGAAACAGCGTTACGAGTCTTCTTAACGAACAACCTAGCAATATTGACTGTCTTATCTTTTGTGACTGATAAACAAAATAACCACACATCTTGACCTATCATTATTTAAACTTCCAGGTTATAATCTCGTATCACTTGGTAAGTCATGCAGTGCGCATAGTGGAGTTGCTATTTATCTTCGTGAATTATATGAATTTAAATGTGTTAACTTGGATATTCACTCCGAGTTTTGGGATGGTCAGTTCATGGAGATTTATGTCACAGATAAACATTGTGTAAAAAAAAAGTTGATTCTGGGAAACTTGTATAGACCGCCAAGACCAAATTATGAGCATATTAACAATTTTATAACTGACTTAGCTTCAGTATTTAACCAATTAAAAAATAATAAACATGTCGTTCTAACTGGAGATTTCAATATCAATTTACTGAATTATAAAGACAATAATGCTGTTAATGATTTTCTTGATAATATTATGTCTAACGGATACATACCTAAAATTACTGTTCCAACACGTCTTTCTCAACAACGTGGTACTTTAATAGATAACTTCTTTGTTAAAGTTTCTGATGATTATTCACCTACCACTGCTAGGGTACTACTGAAACATATTTCAGATCATTTTCCTTATTTTGTCTCTCTTGATTTTTTAAACAGCGATAAGTGTCGTGGTAGATTTGTTAAAGTTTTCTCTGAAACTAATGAAAATTATGAGAACTTTAAAAAAGATATGGATAGCCCAGAAGCATCTGAGCAATTTAGCAGGCTTTCTGGAGAAAACGTTGAAGAGGGCTACAATGCTTTTAATGATATTTTGTCGCATTATATAAAAAAAAACTTTCCTGTGAAGTTTGTTCGATTTAATAAATGCAAACATAAGAAATCTAAATGGATGACCAATGCCATACTCAAGTCTATTTCCTATAAAGATAAGCTATATGTTAAACTTAAATCACTTTCACCACAAAGTTCTCTATATCAAAGTACTATGGTTAATTTTAAAACATACTCAAAGATCCTCCAAAAAACCATTTGTGCTGCAAAAAAAAAGTATTTCTCTAATTGCTTCTCTAGATTTAAATGTGATATGAAAAAAACTTGGTCAACCATTAATAATATAATGAATAGAACTAAAAATTCAAATGACTACCCCAAAGAATTTCTCATTAATAATCATTCACAGTCTGATCTAAATGTAATCACTAATGAATTTAATAAGTATTTCATAAATATAGGCCCTAATTTGTCAGAGAATATTGTATTACCAGTAAATGAATCTTTCAAGGACTTTTTGAAGTTTCCAGTGGAAAACCAATTTTGTTTCAGTCCAGTTGATAAGAACTTAGTCATTAAAGCTATTGACTCACTTAAGCCAAAAACTATCGCTGGTCAAGATGGGTTATCAAACAAATTACTTAAACATATTAAAAATGAAATAGCGTTGCCTTTAACGAAACTCATAAACCAGTCTTTCCTTTCTGGACACTTTCCTAACAAACTTAAAATTGCAAAAGTTACTCCGTTATATAAAAAGAAAGAAAATTACCTATTTGATAACTATCGTCCTGTCTCGGTGCTACCTAGTGTGTCAAAGGTCTTTGAGCGATTAATGTATGATCAGATGTATCACCATTTTGATCAACTTAATATATTTTTCCCCAGTCAATATGGTTTTCGGTCTAATCACTCTACAGAATTTGCAGCAATGGAACTAGTTGACAAAATAATCTTGGAAATGGATCGAAATAATATACCTATTACCATCTTCATGGATCTTTCAAAGGCCTTTGACACACTGGATCACAACATCCTATTGCGTAAATTAAAATTCTATGGGTTTAGTGATTCATCATATCAATTAATGGAAAGCTATCTCAGTAATAGATTTCAATATGTCGAAATGAATGGTACTCGATCAAATTTGATGAAAATTAAATGCGGGGTTCCTCAAGGCTCTATATTAGGCCCTTTGTTATTTATAATCTATCTTAATGATCTTCCTAGCATTACCAAATGTCTAACACCAATAATCTACGCAGATGATACGACTCTTTTTGCTTCGTTGAATTATACTAATTATCTTACAGTGAAGAGTGACATTAACAATGAATTATATTTAATTGATAAATGGTTAAAACTGAATAAACTCTCACTTAATGTTAGTAAGACAAAAGCTATGATGTTTCATGCACCCCAAAGGCTGGTAGCTTCACCTGATATTTCAATTAATGATACAGAGATTGAATTTGTTGATGAATTTAATTTCTTAGGATTAGTGTTAGACAAAAATTTAAGTTGGAAAGGACATGTTACTACTCTATCGAAAAGTATCAGTAAAACAATAGGCATTTTATGTCGTTTGAGGCATACCTTACCAGCTGATGCTTTGCTTAATATTTATAGGGTAAGGTGGGGCAAATCCGCCCCCGGGGCAATTCCGCCCCCTCGAGGAGAAAAAGTTCCCTCTTGGCCCAAAATATTATTGACAATAAATATTTCTCATTCAGATCAGTGCTACTGTGTGTATAGGTTACTGAAACACAGAGATTAGGCTGTATCATAGTTTTGTTTGGACAACAACTGCAAAAGAAGACAGGCATATCACCACTAAGCAATTTCAAAGTGAAATTGAAACTTTCAAAACTGAGGTATTTTACAGGAACATTTTGTGAGAACACATTACTTTTTGTGATCAATAGCAACATTTATTCAACGACTTTACATGTACAAGAGATTGTACCAATCGATATAATGCATATTTAGAAAATAACACACTCAAATTTTTCTAGTGCTTGGGGCAATTCCGACCCTTGTCGATGGGGCAAATCCGTCCCGTCTGATTCTCATGTTAAAAACATATAAACACGAGAAATGCTTTGTAAGTCACTCTGTTTTGTCCTAAAGCACCATTGATGGTGATTATGATTTTAATTGAGATGAAGTTAAGAATTTTGCCAGGTTTTATGGTATGTTGAATATACCACATGCAAACCTTTTTTTGATCTCACAAATAAATTCATGAAACGATCCTTACACATATGTAAATATACCCTTAAGGATCGGTGTTTAATTCGAGAATAAAATTTACTTCAGAAACCCAATTTTTCTTGTCATTTGTCGCCAAACTTCGAGGGGGGCGGATTTGCCCCACACTTCTGGGGCAAATCTGCCCCTTGAGACTGAACATTGATATGGTGATTTCGGCTCAAATGCGTCGAATTAAAGCATGAAGCTTTCCAGATATGTTAAGATGTAAATATTCCATCATTCCCTGAAATAATATGTATGTTTTTATAAAGGTGAGGGCCTGAGCAAGGAATATATGGGAAAAGGGGGGCGGATTTCCCCCACCTTACCCTAATGCTTTAATATCATCGTATTTCAATTATGGCATAACTCTATGGGGCTGGCGTTCTTAAACTATATTTAAATTACAGAAAAAGGCAGTAAGAATTATTACCAATAGCAAATTCAATGCTCATACGAATATCCTGTTCAAACAATTGAAGATTTTAAAACTGGAAGATATATGTGCACTGCATGACTGCAAACTATGTTATCGGTTTATCAAAGGCCCGGTGCCTAAATATTTTCAAGAGATTAGAGTAGCGAGGGGCATGCAGCCCCCCTTAACTTCGAGGTGCGATTTGACCTACTTTTTGTGGTCGATTATTTAGATGCTTATGTTGTCAGGAAGGGATCACTTGACTCTACTAATAACTAGTGAATCAAATGTCTACCAATTTTAATAAAGGAGTTACAGTCCTTTTTGTAAAAAATTTAAAATGGCCTTCTTACCCCACCCATCGGGCAAGAAGCCCCCTATTATAATCCTATGGCAATTTTTTTTGCGAGCGCATTCAGCTTGAAAGTTATTTCTTGGGGTTCTTCTATCATTTTTAAGGCATTCTATTCACTTTTTACGAATTTCAGAATTTTAGTGTTCATACATCTATTTTTTTTAATTTTTTTTACCCTTTTTACATTTCGACCAAATTTTTTTGATTTCAATTAGCTATTCTATCTAGATTTAAGGTAAAGTACACATTATGAAATTATTCCTTAAGCAGCTTCGAGGCCTCAGAGAAGGGGGGCCTCATGCCCCATACCATGTGGGGCCTCTCGCCCAAAAGTCACATATTTTAGTTTGACCTATATATTTTGAGCTAAAATGCAAAAAATATGATCCAAATCATATTTATGTAATGGTCAAAAAGTGAAGCAATGCAGATATCCATTATACTTTTAAAAATTTCCAAAGTTATTTCTTACAACCACTTTCAAAGAATTAATCAAAGTTACAAAAATCATGCACCTTTTTTTGTTTATTTAATTACTTCTATGGTTTGGTGCTGTTTGCCCTGAAAATTTGTGACGTTACCTTAAAAGCCTCTAGCTTCAATCCTATCAATAAGAAAAAGCACCAAAAATGTAAGTTTAGATATAACCCTGGGGGGCCTCTCACCTAACCTGGGCTTCTTGCCCCGACCCACTCTATTAATCCTGGTGAAAGCTCGACTAGACAAGATTATAATACGAGACATGCTTCTCTTCTGCTGCTGCCTGCTGTGAGACATGAGTTTGCAAGAAATGGCATAAAATACAAATTTACGAAATTATTTAATGACATGCAAGAAAATTTCAAGACTAAGATTTTTATGCATAGTTTTTATGGATACAAAAACTACATCAAAATTAAACTATTAGATAATTATGATCCAAATTGTTTAATTCCTCATTGTTATATATGTAACAGAAATTGATTAATTACAAGATAGTCCCTTCTTCACTGCTGCAGACCCTCTTGTCTCAGCCCGTCAGCTCTAAAACTGTGTTTTAGTTTCTCTACTTGTTTTACGATTCTGCCTTTTTTTTTTCTGTCTCTTTCTTACCTGTCATATTGAAATGATAAGTACGAGCCATCTGCTGTGCCTGGATACTTTTCTCAACATTGGGGATCCTCAGCAGCAGAAATTTTTTTGCCATCGAGGATTCCCTTTGCTCTTTTTTCTTATTTTGTACTGTTAATATATGTTATGTATATTGTGAGAGCAAAAAATAAACCAGTCTGAGTCTGAGTCTGAATCTCATACTTACACCAAAATCAGATTGGACCTATAAAAAAACAATAAAACAGATTTGTTTTGTTTTGTTTTTCATTACTGTCTTTGCAAGTTTTCATTATATTCCTGCTAAGGATGTTATCTTTCTGATTTCAAGGGTCTAAATCGAAAATTTATAAAAGTCCTTTTGATGTTGATGGAAATCTACCCAACTCCTCAAATAGGTAAAAGGTAGCGGCAATTTGTGCCAAAGACACAAATATCAAAAATGTAGGGAAATCCATGCACACATGAAATATTGAGCAGTTTGTACAAATCACTCTGGTAAAGCAAATTGGTTTAATTAGAAAAAATCCAAAGGAGCATTACTTCTTCAACTGAGTAACGGTGACGGAAAGATTTCCTCAAAATACCCTGATTTTAGGTGTTGCATGGAATCTCTAGATACATAGGCATAATGGAAGGGGGGAAGTCACCCTCCCCCAAACAAATTTGTGAAACACTAAGTTTCAGGAAAAAAGGCAAAACAATTCAGGTCGATAACTAAATAAACATAATTAAAAATCAATAGCTAATTTCAAAGAGATTTCTTTTGGAATATTATAAATCTAGATTCTGATATTCGGCAAATGTCGCTCAACCCTAAAAGGTTTGCACGTGGCACACATATTGCTAGATATATTGAAATAGGGAAATCAAAAATTATCAGATGCCTGAGAACTTTTCAAAGGGCAACTGTCATTCTAGAGAAAATCGGGTATGAGTTATAGTGCCAGCGAAGGCAACAACTTTAGACGGATGTACCTATAGAGCTCATACCACAAAACTTTTCTATTAGTTACAAATAATGAAAATTCATGACCTTTGCACACTGCAAGATTATAAGTTTTACTTTAAACTTTATCATTCTGAATTGACTCACTATTTTTCAAATAAATAAAACCTTACCATTGCACAAACAATTCATTATACAACAAGACAATCAAATAAAATGAGACTACCTCTTCTGGGTCACAATTTTGCAAAACACTGCATAACAAATAAATTACCCATCATCATCATCATACTATTAATTCACAGATGCTTTACTCTACTCCTCCCAGACGAATCATAGCCCAGTCATATAAACTTGCAAGCAGCTTTCTTTCACTTCCTACAACAACCTTATCTAGGCTTGGTCCCTTAAACTTTTTTTTTTAGTAATTTTTTGCCCAACATCATTATTCTTTATTAGCATTTCAATCATTTCCATTTAAACTTTTATCTCCAGGTGTCACCCCTGCATAACATGTTTCTCGTGCTTCAATGACAATCTATATTTCATTTCTCTTCTTTATTACCCCATTTCATGTGTACTATGCTAGTCTACAATAATATGCCAAACAATTTTAAAAGTAAAATTAATACACATAGTTTCAATGGCTTTAAAAAATACTTATAACTGTGAATGTAATATAAAAACATAGGCTGCGCGGCAGCATACCCTCGGCTAAGCAGCAGCTGAACAGGCATAAATTCATACATGTTATGCAAATGAGGCGGAATTTGCTGATTCGAGCACATTTACTCTCGTACAGCTATGATTCTCACAGCAATAGAAAGATCTCTTCGAGAGATTTAAAATGATAGTTGTAACGTCTCTGAGAAAAGTAGAGTCAAGTATGGTAAATCCGTCCACCCTCTATTATAGGGATATATTCACATATGCTGCAGTTGTGCGAGTTGTGTAAGTAAGAAAAACTCGTTTTCTATCAGTTTTGCCGTTTTTATTGTGTTGACAAAATTTTAAATGATATTTCACATCCTTTTAAAATCTGAAGACAAAATACAATGAAATTCTGTGACGTCATCTCAGCCATTTTGTCAGACAGATAGTTGCTCTTGTTGGCTTTATTTCCATCAACAAGAACAGTATTAAAGGTAAAGAATTGTTGCATCAGACAACGAATTGTACTATTCATGTAGGATTTCTCAAACAACTTAATTCCAACAGATCAACACGTTGAAAGGAGATACAAAGAAAATAAAAGTGGACGGATTTACCATCATTACATATTTTAAAACTGGTTTGATTGGGTGATTGTAAATCCGTCCACCCACTTCAAATGTTATTTAAAAGTACTTTTGTGACTTTAAATATTCATAAATCAGATAATACTGATTGAAAAAATTAGTATTAGCAATTACACCACTTCATGGGGTAAAAATATTTCTTAAATTGCGATTGATGCAGGCAATTGAAATTCTTGATAGCTAACTTAACATATGTTATTTAATTCTTCTATTGTATATTATTATAAGTGATATCAGCACCCCAATGTTGTAATATCAACAGAAAATTCTATGTGAAAGTTAAAAGAATGGAAAACTTCAAGAAATCATAAGATATGATAGATATATGCTGCATAATGCCCTGTAGACGAATTTACCATCCTTGCTGGACAAATTTAGCAGCAACCTGGACGGATTTAGAGGCCCAAACCTTCATTTTTTGCTGCCATGGTTTCACCAAAAACATTTGAATAATTAGTTATTCTGCAAGTGATAGTACTGAATGCACCCTTTTCAATGTAGCCTACTGTTTTTAATTTTTTCATCTTATACCATTTTCCTGGGAATGCAGTTTTAGTCAAAAGTGGACGGATTTACCCTCCTTGACACTACTGCACATTGATTGCCTGGACACTCTGACAACAAATATGCAGCAATGGAGGGTCATATCTCAGCATCAACTTAGACCAGTATTGTGATTCAAATTCCAAATTTAATTTCATGTTCAAAATTTGAAAAAAACTATGGTGAAATCATTTCAGTTTTGACTCATTTCTTTAAAAAACAGAAATTTTGTTAGAAAGTTGAGAATTTTATGTAACTGATTGCAGCCACCTTCTTGGTTTTGGTCATGGGAGAGAGTCAGCAGGGCAGACATTAGCATCTGACATCATGTTATGTAATGCAGACTCCATGGCACCAGGGCTCCATTCAACAAATACCCCTGACCAATGAAGATATTTGTTCTCTTCAAGATGCTAAAATAAATTGGGATGAGTCTTGAAATTAATAATTAAAAGACAGATTTATCTAAATAATATCTCAAGATGTAAAATTACATATATTGAAATTTGCACAAATAGGGTTTGGATTAAAATCGAACAAATATTGACCTCTGGTATGAATTAAAAAAGATTCAAATGGCTCAAAATTAGCATCATCATGATGTGATACACTATCATGTTTATTTTCCTAAATATTTTCCAAAGCATGGTATGACTTAAGAAATGAAATTGGGGAGGAAATAGACATTTGAGCAATTTTTTTGCTTTTTAAATTTTCAATAACTCATTCAGTGGCTGTGACTATTCTTTTATTGTATGTTAAACTATAATATGCTTTAAATTCAGTCATGATTATCTTGGCGTTTCAGACAGAAATGTTGGCAAATTGGCAAAATCCTGATTTTTTTCTGGTTTTTGTTTTTCATAAAACATTCATATGATTAACATTACAACTGAGTTGAGACGTTTAAAGAGCTATAATATAGACACCTAACTGGGAATATTTCATAGATATAGCTGCAAAATTGACTGAATCATGCAGCTTTAAAAAATTTGTAATTTATCACATTTTTTCATGAATTTACGTCAGTCAGTTTTTCTTAGAGTATTTAGACACCCAAAGGACACATCTTGGGTATTTAATACATACCATATGCAAATTTCGGTGACATAAGTACAACAGTATTTGAGTCAATCCGGAAAATGAAAAAAAAAATTTTTTCACATTTTTCAATAATTGTGAGAAAAGTATTAATGTTTGAAAGATTAGACCCCTAAAAGACACTAGGGGCATGAGAAATACAATAATGTCTCAAAAATAAAAAATATACGTGCCATAGTTTTTGCATGAGGCCCAATACACAAAAAAATATTTTTCCACTTTTTTCAATTACTGTGAGAAAAGTATTAATGTCATGTGGATAAGACCCTTAAAAGGCAAAACTAGGATGATAGATACAATAATGTCCAAAAAATAAAATATGTACATGCCATAGTTTTCGCATTACTGCCAATACACAAGTGGGACGCCCGTTATCCGTACGCCCGCTAACTACAATACCCGTCGGCAATGTATACATTGCCGAGGGTAAAAACTGCTACATCTGTCATCACCAATCAGAATAGTTATCCAATAAAGAAATAAAAAAGCATAAAAAGTATCTCTTATAAAATACAGGCTTATACTAGTCCAGGAGCTTATGGGGATAATTGTGCATATTTGTCTACAAGCATGAAATTCGGCACAAATGTTGCTGAGGGTATATAGATTCACATTTTTGAGGGCGCCGGACCGGGCGCTTGTCTTGGTTGCCATAGCAACAAATTCAAAATGGCCGCCGCTCGATATCTAATTTTGAGTATAACTCAGTAACAAAAGGTCATAGTATTGCAAATAATAGCTCTAAATATATGTTTTTAATGCCAGGGATTCTGATTCTGCCATTATTTTTCCTGTCAAATACATACTTTGGTCTAGAGAGCCAGAATCGCCTGTATATTGGGGTTATAGAGCTAATTTTATCGAAATCCACCACAAATCTTCAGCTTAAACTATTACAAATTGTTCCAACTAGCAATTCATCAAGTTTTGACAACAAAAATAAACACCAGCTTTATGTAATAGAAATACATCAACATATCATCTGTACGATAATACTAAAGTAACCAAACAAATGTTGCAGAAATGGGTATTGTCAATGCAGCTGCCTTACGCACACCTACAGGTTCTTTTGCGCATGCAGTCCTCTCCACGAAATCTTTCAAATCCATAGCCCTACATGTTGCATGCCGATGATTTATATGGTAAACCAAAAGAAACCTGTTGCTGTTTCAAGTATTAACTTGTATGACATCTATTATGTACTTACCCTCTCCTGTTTTCCATCCCCTTCCATTGAAATTTTGGATTTCCTGAAGATACAATGGCAATTGATTTGAAGAAAGACTTGTTTGCAGTTACAACCTTTATCTGTGCTCAAGCATAAATGATTCTTGGGTACATATCTGAGGCAGTCTGAGATCAGACTGCCTCGTCCCAAAAGCACCACATCATAACTCTCATTTGGAATGCTCCTAACAGATGGAAGTCCAATGGGAAGAATAAAAAGAAAAATTTTGTACAAGCAAAGCAAGCAGTCTGATACAAAGCGAGTAGTCTGATATATTTCAGCACGTATTGCAGTCCTATGAGGGGGATGCTACCAAGAGATTTTCATTTCTACTTGTGAACAGACTCATGTTTCATTGACTTTTGCCCAACCCACATCCCACAAATCTTGAAATTATTTGCATGCAATGTCAAGACAATAATCACTTGTGGAGGATCAGTTTTCAAAAGGACCAAGGTATCAGTAATCCTCCTACAGGTGGAAGAAGGACAATACTAGACAGATATGGTAAGTGCAGCCCTCTAACCCCCATTCGGGGCTCACGAGGGTTGATTGATGAGATGCGAAAGTGAGCGGGATTCCTCAACATGTTACACATTCACCCCACCAATGCCATTCCTCTGGCCAGGCTCAGTTATACGTTTGATATGTACCAGTTTTAGCACAAAATTTACTAACTCAAATTTAAGTCAGGCCAAATTCAAATGAAAATCCAACAGCATTTACCACCATTCGACTGTTTAACATTTCACACAATGGCTACTGTGTGACTTTCTGCATGTAGATAAAAAGGAGTAGCCTCAATGTTCATTATTGAGCTGGAACACGCAATTTTAGTTATCCTTGGCAAGACATTGGTGGTCCATTTCACATGACTGGAACACTTTAGAAAGGACAATCATTAATTTATCGAAGAAACACTTTATGCGTTTCACCAATCAGTCCTGAGGTTGTTTGGATGCTGTTCACTGTAGTTCGTATGTATACCTAGGACAACTTCCCTTATGACGGCTTTAAGATATTTGTTCGTCAATGTACTGGTAGGACTCTCCAAACCTACATTTTAGATGAACAAACATTGGCATGGTGGGAATCTCAGTCAATATTTCAGACAATAAGAGGTACACATTTTCCTGATGAATATATGAGTCAAAAGTTTTATTTTATTCAACAGTCAAGATCTTGGTGACACACTGCTAGGCAGCACTAATTTCAAGATTGTCTTGTCAAAATAAATCATCTTGTATCTTTCAACTCCCACCAGCTATCACTTTTAAGTTATCTTCTACAATCTACATGTAGCAAGTAATAAAACAGCTAGCCTACTGCTCTACCAGTGTGTGAACTTCAGACGGTGAAGCAGTGGTAGGCCTACAACAGTCCCTGTGTAAAGGAATGCTTCTTCTGCATGAGTCAGGCGGTCTCCTATGTACTTGAATTCTCTTGGAACTGGCAGAAACATATGTGACATCCCAGCAAATTAAACTTGTGCCGAACTCGACCAAGCTAAATGTTTGGTCACTTGGTATTGTACTTCATGCTTCATTTGGGTGAGACATGATTTTCCTTTGGTATTGCCTGTTGGAAAAACAGTCTCCTTGGTCAGATTAGGAGAATTGTTCTCCAGTTTCTAATACCATGGTCTTTCTGAAGAATGATCCATCACAATTCTGTATTGCTTTGACATACCATATTAACAATTTAATGAGTTCCCTGTGATCGAATGTTTTAGAGTGCTTGATAGTGCATGCACAGGTTTCAAGAGCTTAGGTTCGAACCCCAACCCTTGAACTCAATTTATTCCAAGCCCATGAGATATTAGATGGAGTGTTCTATTCTGGGGCTACTCAATGACCGTGGACACCACTGGTTTTATAGCATGACTCCTAGTCGTCTCATCGCTCATCATGCATACTGCGATCACCAAAAGTGAAGGTGCTACGGCAGGGAACCTTGAGCAATGTTCTCTTGTCCCCTACCCATGCGTACTGCACTGTGGCTGCCCTGAGCAGTGCCGTTGTTGGAAGGCTCTCAACAAAGTCCATGTGCCACATGTCGGATCATAATAAGAAATCCTGACTGACAACAGTCTACTGTAGAGGCAGGCGAACTAGCAAGGCTGCAGACTGAAGATATTCACTTCGAATTGGGTATGGAATTGGCATCTGGGGCACTAGTGCAGTTGCTTTTCAGGTCCGCGCTCAGCAGAACTCCGCAGAACTGCTGGGCTGCCTCAAAAATTCATGTATGCATACACAGACATGAAATACAACGCCTCTACTGAAATGTTTTAGCCCACTCCCTCCTGTCAAAATGGAACAGGTGGCTGTAGCATGCAAGAAACCAAGTCAAATCAATTTCAAGACTTGTGAGATGTGACTGAAGTTAATCAAACAAGACAGTCTGTGCAAAGTCACTGCACATATGAAACAAATATCTTGGTAGTGTGATAGTATCCCTAAGACATATACCCAAGAAGCATCTACATGTATTACTGAGCACAAATAAAGGTTGTAGTACGGTTGTAACTGAAAAAAAGTCTTTTTTCGAATCAATCGCCATTGTATGTTTAAAAAATTCAGGATTTCAAAGTATGGGGATGGCAAACAGAAGTGGATAAGTACATCATAGAGTTCATACGGCCAACACACAAAGACAGCTACAGGTTTCTTTTAGTATACTACACAACTTATTGGCTAGCATCATGTAGTGCTGTGATATTTGAAAGATTTAGATTCGGGAACTGCGTGCGCAAAAGAACGGGAGTGCATAGATGCAGCTGCATTAACAATCCCTTGTCTGATACATTCATTTGGCTACTTTGGTATCTATGTACAATATATATCTAAATAATTGATAATTTGGTTCTTGTTAGAGTGAACTGTTATCAGGAAATTGAAAATATGTTGATAGTTTCGATAAACTAGGCTCTATAACCCCAATATACAGGCAATTTTGGCTCTATAGACCAAAATATGTGTTTGACATTAAACTAATGGCAGAATCAGAATCCCTGGCATTAAAAACATATATTTAGAGCTATTATTTGCAATCCTATGACCTTTTGTTACTGAGTTATACTCAAAATTAGGTATCGAGCGGCGGCCATTTTGAATTTGTTGCTATGGCAACCAAGACGAGCGCCTGCTTCGGCGCCCTCAAAAATTTGAATCTATATACCCTCAGCAACATTTGTGCCAAATTTCATGCTTGTAGACAAACCTGCACAATACCCCCCTTATTTCCCCATAAGCTCCTGGACTATACCCAATGTCTATAAATTTACCTTACATTACTTTATATTTCGTTGTACCTTTTCCCATTAGCAGCATAAATCATGCCTTCGGGAAAAGTTTTCAACTCAATAAACTCAATAAAGTTCAAAGTTATTGAACCAAGTAGGTAAATCAGTGTGCTAAAGAATAAATATCAATGTAAGAATCCACCAATTTGCTGCTTTTTGCTCTAAAAAATCCTTTTTCTATCTCTCATAAGGACAATAATTGATGGCAAAACTTACTGGTCATCTGACATGCAACATGGGCACTTTGTAGAATCAACAGAAAAAACTTTAACAAAGTATAATGATTTGTGATTGATAGAATACATTTGAAATACTTGTTTGGAACCATTTGTAATTGTCTTCATAACTATAAACTATTTTCGTGGTCTACGAAGATGTAAGTATATATATAGCCAATGTGGAGAAATGTGGGACCAGAGAGGTCAAAGGTGTAGCCGCTCCCAGCGTTAAATGCAGATATGACCGAAACTGTGTGTCACACTTGTAACGTTTGTTTGTGGCGCCTATTTCCACCAATGGCGTCCATATCAAGACTATATAATTGTGGTGGTATCTCTTCCCACGCATATACATGGCTGAAAGTGACAAGATACCAGCCACTTGTGGAGCACTGAGACAGTGTGTCCTGCGAGCCAGAGTGTGAAGACAGGCCAGTATTGCTCTGCAAGATCCTCTTTGGATCCCCTACAGAGTTGCTATCATAGAGAATCTGATCCAGTTCCACAACATTGCCAAGGTAAGTTGTGCTGCGTGGCCATTTATCCATAAGACTTTGTATTTCACCTGTTTCTACAGATATATATAATTTGTATCATGTTTCATGTTTTTACTGATATGTTACATGAAACTAAGATTTTGACTTGGAAACCAAATATCAAACATCTTGGGAATTATGTTGATGAATTGCTCAGTGACAAACTAGATGTACTGCAGAAATGCTCTGACTTTGTACATAGAATTAAATCAATTAATGGTATTTCTGTGAACTTTTACTATGTAAAACGGTCTATATGTGCAAAGCTATTTAACAGTGATTGCTTTTTCTATGGAAGTCAATGCTGGGATCTTACTGACAATAAGACCATAGAGCTATTTCATGTGAAATGGAGAAAAGCAATTTGTCAACTGTGGAGAGTTCTCTGGACGACACGTTCAGCTCTGCTACACTATCTTGTGAATCAACACCCCTTTATTGACAGTTTATGTATTCGGCGAATACTATTCGCTACCTAGGAGCTATTACTTCCATGTTGCACGGAGGCAACATAAAATTGATGATGTTGGTAAAAAACAGCTTCGATTATGGTGGCATAATCTCCCGGAACTTGCTGTATGCTGAAAACAGATGGAGTAAGGACATAGAAACTCTTATGTGTCGTAGGCCAGAAGTGCAATTGAAAAAAGACACTGTCATGCACAGTAGAGCTGCCATGATCAAAGAATTGTCAGCTGCCCTAGAAAATGACATTGAATTGAATAATTTTGACATTCTTGATATTAAGTTTTTACTGAATTCTATATGTACATATTAACCTTAAATTATATCTTACATTGTTTTTGTAACTATGAACGAATAAAATACTATATATATATCTATAAGACCCAGCACTCAGGCAAAAATGTGAGATTGTTGGAGGCGCCTTCTGTAGCTGCTGTGCCCCTTTTGGGAGTGATCACTGTCTGGTCCCTGCACCAGCAGCAGCATGGGAGAACATGTTCATGTGTAGCCTAAATGTATAATTGTGTAGCAGACCAATTGATACACTTGTAACCCTTACATTGCAAATATTCCCTGAATTCTTGCTAATTATACAATATACATCCTTTTTCTCACTCAGAAATGGTCGGTAATAAAGATTAATGTGTTGAATGACCTGCATTTCTCTGTAGCCCAGATTCCCCAACACAGTCTCAAAATCCTGACCTCTCTCATTTCTGTAGAATGCACAGTGCAAGCATGGTCCCAAGTTGAAACTGCAGAAAAAGTTATTATTGCTAAAGAAAAGTGATGGTTTAGAAAAAGAGTCAAGGTACAAGGTTATCAATTTTTAACAGGTATAAGCAATGGCGGATAAAATTCACTATATCTGATTTCGATAAAAAAAAATTACCAAAATGGCTTTGTTAGAACTTCAGACTCTGCACAAAACACTTTGAAATAGACCAGTCTTGTTGAATCACATAATCAAGCCACGCCAGCAATTAATTTTAATAAATCAGTGTGCATCAACTTGTCATGAAGTAGCTAGCTTTACCTTTGTCAGGTTTAAGGAGTACATTCCAAGTGCATTGCATTATCGGAGCGCTGTGTTGAGCAGTTTTTTGTTTACAAACTGTCTTTGAATCTACTATCCTAAATAACCTTCATACCCAGTAATCAAAGGACTGTTACACAATGGATTAGATAGTATATTAGCCGAGAGCACCATTGACCAGGAAAAATCTTTTGAGGCTTTTTGAAAAATTGCAAAAAATGTGATGGATTAGGCATACATGCACATCATGCCCTTGAGAAGTTTCATAACTGTCATAATTATGACAGTTCCCCCCATCAAAAAGTAAAGGGAATCAGGAAAGCTTCTTCACGTTGAGGGTCAATCTGGAGCGGGTCAGTTAACTTATAATTATATATTCCGTTGAATACTCTTTTGTGTGATATTGACGTGTCTTTCGGTTTATATTATGTGTAAAATAATCAAATAAATGCAGCTAGGCAGGTTGCTGTTTGAATTTGAAATTCACATCATCAGATGTAGATTAGTCAATAATCATTCTACCTAAGTTGATCATTTATAGATGTATTATAAAAGTTAATATGAACAGGGTTGCTGCTGGTGCATGTGCTACGATGGAGTTGGGAGTGACATAGGCAGTGCAGAGAGCTAGGTGATCACTCCCAAAAGGGGTCAAGGCTGAACTGGGCCACCCTGACTCACTTACATAGGCAAAGTATAGGAGTGCTGGGTCTTATAGATACACTGTCTTTGGTTTAAGTAATTTGTTGGAAATTTTATCTTTACCCGCACTGGTTTTTGGCTTAAGTGAATCAATAGCTTTAATGACTGTACTCTTATCAGCTGGACTAAGAGAAAACAAGGTTTCTACAGGAGATTTCAAAAAGTCCCTGAAAAATTCATTTCCTGGTAATACAATATTCTTTGACAAATTTGGGCCCATATTTATGAAATATTTATTAAATTCATTTGTAATTATTTTTTCATTATATCTAAACTAGACTGTAAATTATTATTAATGAGAAATTCCTTTGGGTAATCATAAGAGTTTTTAGTTCTATTCATTACATTGTTAAAGAAACAATTAGGAAAGTACTGTTTCTTTGCAGCACGAATTGTTTTTTAAGGATCTTTGAGGAAGTTTTAAAATTAGTCAGTGTACTTTGGTAATGAGAACTATTTTGTGACAGTGATTTCAGTTTCACATAGAGCTTATCTTTATAGGAAATAGACTTGAGTATGGCATTAGTCATCCATTTAGCTTTCTTATGTTTATATTTATTAAATCTTACAAACTTCAAAGGAAAGTGTTTTTTATATAATGATACAAAAATATCATTAAAATCGTTGTAGCCCACTTCAACATTTCTATGAGTAAGACTGCTACATTTCTCAGATGCCTCTAAGCTACTAATATCCTTTTTTAAATTTTCATAATTTTCTTGAGTTTCAGAAAAAACTTTAACAAATCCATCCTGACCTTTGTCCCTGTTTAAAAAATCAAGAGAGATGAAATATGGAAAATGTTCGGAAATATTATTTAGTAGTACCGTAGCATTTGTGGGTGAATAATCATCAGAAATTTTGACAAAAAAATTGTCTAATAACGTACCACGTTGTTGATAAAGACGTGTTGGAATAGCTATTTCAGGTATATATCCATTAGCTATAACAGTATCAAGAAAATCATTAACAGCATCATTTTCTCTATAATTCAGCAGATTGATATTGAAATCTCCAGTCTGAACTACATATTTATTATTTCTTAATTTGTTAAATACATGAACTAAGTCATCTATTAAATTAATTATATGTTCATGGTTTTTTCTTGGAGGTCTGTAAGTGTTTCCCAGAATCAACTTTTTTTGGACACCATGTTTATCTGTAACATAAAATCTCTATGACCTGGCCATCCCAAATATAATACTCTGTAATTAAGATGTGAGTTAATTAGGCTATCATAGATTGTTTTGGGTGTAAACACTAGTAGAAAATGTTTGAGTTTATTCAAGATGCTTATCTATAGTATTAGATGTCTTTTTTCCAATAGTTTCTACACTTTTTAAAAAATTGTGTAGAGGTACAGAAAATTCCTGTGAGGCTACAGAAAAATCCTTTTGATATCTGCAAATTCAGTAATGCTTACAGATGAACACACATTCCTTAATAACATAATTTATCTCTTCAAGCATTGTCTTCTAACAGGATATGTGCAGATATCTGGATTGGTTGGTCAGAAAACAAAGAGTGAACATGCAATGCAATTGTAAGATAATTTTAGTTGTACAGAATATTTCTTATACTTTACAATTTATCTGTTCAGAGATACATCAGAAATGCCAATGGAAATGGATCATTGAGGCCTCCTCACATGTATCTGCTGTATTTATGTGCTTGGAAGAGGATAAAGGAAAAAGTTTCAATGTAATTGCTGATCAACATAGATCCAGGTAATCCAACCAGTATGGGAATTGAGAAATAGTTCCCCTTTGGCCTACATATTTATGCAGAACTACGAGCTCAAAAATGCATGGAAAACATTTCTATACAGCTAAGACTAATTCAATGTGCATATTTATGAAATAAGAGGAAAAGAAAAGCCAATTAAAAAGACAATTTACATGCAATTTTAAGTCTCATAAGTAAAGGTTATTCACCACGGGAGAGGGAATATGTGATTTATCACCCAAGGGCTCCAGCCTGAGGCGTGATAAACACATATTCCTGATCCCATGGTGAATAACTGGCTTATAGCCTACCATGAGACAAACAGTCAAACATGAGGATAACTGGACAACAAAGAATATGGGAATTATTTCCCTGAAATACTGTAATGTGATTAGCTGACAGAGGTGTCGAATGGTATAACATCGTTTGGATTGGATGTGCAATGGAGCAAAACTCCAAACAATTATATTGTCCTGTGAGCGATGTTTGGTTGATCACACCAAATCTGACAGTTTTGTTAGATAAATCAAAACAAGATCAATTAAGGTACACTTTATGAATTTATGAAAAAGCCATCCAGAATATAGAGTAACTTTTGAAAGAAGATGACTGTTTAATATATAATTATATAATTGAAAAAAGAAAAGATAGAGAGATAGATAGACAGACAGATCAGAAAGATAAATAGATAGGCAGATAAATGGATATAGATCATATAGTTAGAGAGATATGATGGACAGATATGATAGACAGATAGAAAGATAGAGCTTAGGGGGCAACCATTTAATTTCCCGGGCGGGGCTTCGAGTTTTCCTTTGCAGAAAATTATTTATTTCATTGAAACGGCAGTAATAATTATTTATTTTGTGTGCGCAAAGTTGCCAAATATTCATTCCTATATCAACCAAATTATTTTTTACCCTTAAATGAAGTTATTTATTTCAAGGCTAAGCAAAAGAATTTATTTATTTAATAAAAATTGAACAAGATATTATTTATTTTTAAAAACCTCCCCCTTGATATTAAATAGTCCACCCTTACAACCATCTATCTGAATGAGTGTCCAAGCATGTCCCAAGACTAGTCTGTGCAAAAATGGTGGATGTAAAACCCTATCACCTACATCCCCACACTTATCTACTTTAACGTAACAAAGGTGCAATTGCCTTTCAACAAGTCACAATTTAATGACACCTGCATATTATCTCTTAACAAAGCCAATTAGGTCAATAAGTATTATAATCATTTTTATTTAACTTTAATTTTTAATTTGTTGATACATGTTTTAAGAAAAAGAGAAATGGCGACCATTTAATACCCAGAGGAAAGAGAGGGGGTTGCATTTTCTTTTTTGTTTATAACTTTATACTTAATTTTTTGCTCAGTTTAGGTGAAATAAATGAATTATTTTCGACAAAGTTTTGCTTAATTTTGTAAATGAATTTTCAGGGACTTCTCTGCCTTGAAATAAATGATTATTGCCGCCGCTACCTTAAAAATTTCGGAAAAAAAATTATTTCCAACCAAGGAAAATTCCAGGCCCTCTGACTAGTCTCGCTGTCTCCCTGAACCCATTTAAAAATTGTGGCAGCTGATTTTATATATGATGATAAATGTTGTTAGGGCTACTTGACGCCATTGTAATCCATATGAGTGAAAGTTACCTTTTTGGAGTCTTAGATTTTCGCTGCAGGAGCTTTCGTGACTCAAGAGGCCCCAGTTCAGTCAGCTGAAGAAGTCTGTGCGATGCAGGCGAAAGCTCTTGTAGCTAAAATCTCAAGACTCCAAAAAGGTAACTTTCACTCATACTGATTTAGAGTTGTGCAACAGTTTGTGGTCAGCCAGGGCATCAATAGGATGGAGTGGCCAGCTAATTCCCCAGATCTGAACCCTATTGAAGCCCTGTGGGACCAGATAAAGCGGGCTGCACGCAAACGCATAGCAGGAGACACTGATCTTGCTGACTTGAGACCCATCCTGTTGGAAGAATGGGCCGCCATACCCCAGCAGAGGATAGGAAACTCATTTTTTCAGTGAGAACGAGATGTCAACAGGTGTGCAACAGCTGTGGTGGACATACAAAGTATTAATGTGGTTGTTGAAGATTGACAATCCTTGATTTCAGGAAGTTGATGTTTTCGTTGTTGTTGTTATGTCATCAAGCTACGATAGCCCACATTTCGCGTCGATATGCCAGTTAATACACTCAAAGAATTTCATGTAAATCAGATCAGTACTTTACAAAATATTAAAGTTTTTCTAAAGGGGGACTTATTTTTGTTGAACTGTTTATATTCACACTTTGTGAAATATTATACAGTTATCGCACAGCACCAAGTGCAATATTAGTCACCGAGGTGCCATAAAAATTGATATTGCACGAGGTGATGTGCAATAACTGTTATATCATATGGTTTTTTGTGGCAAATGCAAAGAAATAGGCTGGAATTCCTTGTCCAAACTCGTTTTGTGTTTCTTTTGACCCGCTTGTTTAAAATGTATCTCGTCAAAAATCAATAACTACTTCACTCACAAAAATTGTTTTTAACACAATCAGAATCCACAAATGATATACTTTATGCTGGAATTTTTTCAAATTTTTTTCTTGAACTTTATATATTAATGTGATCTGCTACAGCCTGTACATGCGTACAATGATGCCGTTGCGATAATGGCCATAATTTGCTTTGGGGCAGAGCTCCTGCACTTCCAAATTGCCATTTACACCACTGTCACTTGCACAGATCAATGCTTTAAAGTTTATTTTTACCTTCAGCGAACGAAGTTCGAAGAAGGTATTGTAATCACTTGGGTAAAAATGCTGTCCGTCCGCCGGGCAGGCGGGCGGTTGGGCGGCGGGCGGATAGATCGTTTCCGGCCCAGCACTCGGCCTCTATTGAATGTATGTTGATGAAATTTGGTACACATCTAGCCTGTATGGTCTAGTTGTGCCTTTTGATGGTCTGATGAATAGATCTTAAATACTTTTTGAAATAATTAACAAAATATGAAAATTATTTCTTTTCGTTTTCGGGCCAAGGCTCGGTCATTATTGCATGTGCATGAATGATATTTGGTACACATGTGGCCTTATATGGTCTAGTTGTGCCTTTTGATGGTCTCATTGACAGATATTCTATACTTTCTGAAAAAATGAGAAAAATATAAAAACATATTTTTTTTGTTTTTTGGGCTAAGACTCGGTCACTATTGCATGTACATGGATACAGTTTGATACACATATGGTCAATATGGTCTAGTTGTGCCTTTTGAAAGGTCTGATGGAAAATATTATATACTTTTTGAAATATTGAAAAAAAAAATTAAAAATTAATTTTTTGTTTCTGGCCCAACATCCGGTCACTATTCCATATACATGGATGAAGTTTGGTACACATATGGCTTATATGGCCGTTTTATGGTCTGACAGATGGCTATTCTATAGTTTTTGTAATATTGACAAAAAATATTTAAAATAATTTTTTTTATATCGGAGCCAAAACTTGCCCACTATTGCATATACAGTAATGCAATTTTCTAAACGAATCACCTATGCAATGTAGCACTGCTTTTTGATGCATATAACACTTTATGAATCATTGGAAAAACTTCAGAAAATTATAACAGCGTTATATTTTTTGGTTTTCAACCGACACCTCATAACCTGTACTTTGTACATGCATGAAACTATACCATAATGCGTAAATTAGTCTAATAAGGCCTTTCCCTGATTTTACAAATCCTGGCAAGCAGATGGGAAGATGGCAGAGAGCGGGCAAATAGAGATAATTGAAGGCCACTACTCGACTGCTATTGCATACCTATAAGCAATTTCATAAACGCACCAATTTTATGATATTATTGTAATCTTCTAAAGGTGTTATTCGCTGAAGGTTTGCTGCTGCGCAGCCTATGTTTTTTGATGCACCCGAATGGGTGGCATTGCCTTCTTTATGAATTTCTTCATTTCAGCCCAACAGTGGGCGGCACAACTTACCCCGGTCACCCCTACAATTATATTTTGCAGAATACTCCCTAAAAATGGCAGAAAACACGCCTGGTGTGATGTGCTTATGCTGGCCTTGTTGCATCTATCAGCCCAAGCAAACTGAAGAATTGCCAATTGAATTGTCTCATGTGCCTGCATCGCCTGGTGTGCCCCAGAATGAATATTCGGCACTGGATGTCCGAAGTCTCCAGCGTGGCAACACAAACTTGGCATTAGACACAGATGATGAAAGAAGGTTTGTAATAAGACTTCACTATATTTGCATGGGATAAATAAAGAGTGACATAACCATCAGAATTTAAAAAAATGTGTTTGAGATTGTGTATCGAATGACCACATGATATTGTAAAAAACTTGTCTATGTTCCCGAAATTATATTTATCTTTGTGCTATGTGCTATGACTGATAGAAGCGAAGCCGGATATTCATAATATTTTTTAGTTTTTATTTCCATGGCAGTAAAATATATCTAGACTAAATGCATCTTCAAAGGAAATCTAATTTCTTGGTTTGTTGACAAATGTTATAGATTCTGAAGCACCCAGGGCAGTTTTCATCCAAATACATCAAATATATCATCCAAATACATCAAATATATCATCACTATTTTCCAAAATTTTACATGCATATTTTCCTCTAAAATTATCTCACCTGTTACGCTAGGCGTCTGTATGATAAGAGAATTTTTTTTTGGCTATTTTTCAAGACAAAAACCGCTTTTTTTTTTTAAATAATGGTGTGACATAAAAGTAAAAAAAATTCTAGTTTGTATGCAAGTCAATTTGATATGCATCTTCAGTGATAACTGGATGAAAAATACGAGCAATTACAAAATGAAATTGAAATTTTCTATAGTTACTGCCTTTTTAGACTTGTTGGCCTCACATTTTGAATAATATTATCACGTTGTTGGTTATGTAAAGTTGTCTAGTTTATGTTTGTTCATGTTCTACGTCAAGTTTCCCTGGAAATTGACTTTTACTGCTGCTGTGCAGAAAAAGTCCTTGTTGTGAGAATGTAACATACAGTTCAGGCCAAAAGAAAGTACGACTGCCCTGGCAGGAAGGAGGAATCTGCCAGGACTTTACCCTTTCACACCTTTTGGCTCGGGTCCTCCAAATCACTTCCTTCCTTTACCAACTTTAAACTATGGTACCTTTAAATTTATATTTAATCAACACCAATTCCAACTCCATCACACCTATTGTGTTTTATTTCTTTGCTGTTATACCCCTTGCTAACTGCATTTACACTGACAGCTGTCTTAATAGAGTTCTTAATACGGGGTAAGTTGTGCCATTTTATGCGTCAAGCTTATTTTCCGAAAAACCAAAGCTTAATCATGTAATCTGAAAATCAGGCATCAAAATATAATGAGTTGGCCAGAGCCGACCAAAGTGCCGGGGTAAGTTGTGCCGCATGACGGGGTAAGCTTTGCCACCTAATTTATTCCAAAAAAAAACTTGTATTTCACCAATTTCTTCAGATAGATCATGTTTATTATGTTTTTAACTTATGTCTGACTTGTCACATGAAACTAATCAAACATTTATGTGCTATTTTGTATGCAAAAATTAAAAATGCTGCGAAAACTAGAATTTTTATTGTTTAGAGGGTGGTATAACACTTTTAACACGTGATCCTTTCAAGGTGAGTTATTTCACAACGTGTTTAGGTCTTTCGTCAAATGATGACAAAATGACACAACTCACCCCAATCAAAGGGGCACAACTTACCCCAAATTGTTTTTCTGGATAAAACTGGTTGTCAAAAATAAACGAACAACACGAGAAGAAATCTAACAACACAAATGTCTAGATATACCTCCTAACTCCATCCTACCAGAGGGACATCATCCTATTAAAAATACCAAATGACTGAGAAAAAAGAATGTCAATCCTCAGCATTTCCAGTTTTCAGCAGCAAAATTGAATTGATGAGTGTAGCTTTTTATACCATTATATTTGGTAGTTTTTTTCTTGGTGCCCAATGATGTTGACCAAGTTGGTATATATAGTCGGCATTGCCTTCTTTACCCAGTTCTTCATTTCACCCCAACAGTGGGCGGCACAACTTACCCCGCGGCACAACTTACCCCAGTCTCACCTACTTGATACAAAGCCAGGTTTGCATCAGATATGACTTTCTTTCTCATAATCGTGAAATTTTTATGAAAAGATCAGATGAAAAATTATCTGTAACTGTTCATATTCATATTCATATTGTAGGCCTTTTGTGACTTTTTCTGTATTTATTTTTCATAGTTGTAGATGAATTTGAGAAATCTCATCCCCAACAGCCCACACCTCCACTCGTAAATTTTGAATGGTCCCTAATTTGCGGCTCTATTATGCTGTTTGCTCATGCAGTTTTCACCTTATATGGTCCTTTTGTAATGTTTTTTAACTTACGAGTCTTCCAACCTTTTTTTTATATTTTTTATCAAGGTATGACACGATTGCTGGATTGGTAAACAGCCTCGATCTGACGACATTTAAAAGTAAAGCTGATGCTATTTTGGAATCTCTCCAACAGGGAAATGTCATATTTCCACAGAACGAAGAATCAATCTTGAAAAAATTGCTCCTCAGCCTTAAGACATACTTCGAATTTCCAGAATATTTCACGGTAATACAGGTAAATAAAAGATAATTTTATATTTTTAATTAAAAGAACACTTAGCCTGAACGTTTTTTAAAAAGGCCTTGAAAATTTGATTGCCTTTTCCATGATACCTAGTTCAGACTTGCCTTTTCCATGATACCTAGTTCATAGACTTTATAGGCCTGTAAGTTGCATCTTTGTTTATCTTTTATCTGTTGGTCGGGAGAAAATGTTTATTAGGATGTGGCTTGTGCCCCAGAGTTGTCAGATCAAGCCCTTAGTTATTTATTATTTATATATCGATGGTGAAAGTGCAAAACCTCGTAAGTCAAAAAAAGCTGTTTTTCAGAAATTGGAAAAAACTATCACAGATAATTTTTTATGGTAATGTTCATTTATATGCGAGTTAGGTTCTATGTGATTTATAGAAAGTGAGACTCTGTATTAGCATAATTTTTTATCATAGGTCATTGACCCCTGCATTGATGTTACCATCAGATATGAATGAAAATGTCGAGTTACAAGGTTTTGCACTTTCACTTTTTGTAAGTTAGTGAAAGTGCAAAACCTCGTAACTCGATCATTTATCACATTTCTAAGCAACTTGCAGCATTGAATGTACTTCCAATCTATAGCTATACAGTAAAAATTATGATTTGACTATAATAAATAACAACTGCTGATTTTAATTAGTGGCTACAATAGCAAGAATGAGGAAAATAGCAATTTTACAAATTTTCATGCAAAATTTTTTTCAATAGCCTGCATCACTAAAACAAATATAGGGAGGTATAGACTTTTTAATAGGGAAATTTCCTGAGAGCCATAAAAAAGTGCCGCAATCATTGTTTTTCAAAAAAAGTTGAAATATCCGAAAATATGAGCTTCTAAGTTCTGATTTGAGTTAGGAGGTTTTGCACTTTCACTTTTGGAACAAATTGACCTACAAGGTTTGGTGATATCATTCTGTTACCAGTGTGTTACAGCTTAAAAAAACAGCAAACTAGCAAGGTGACCAATTGACAACATGCATTGGATACTGAAATAGTCATTCCACCCAAAATCTAAAAATGGCAAAATTTTGACATACGAGGTTTTGCACTTTCACCATCGATATGTACCTTATTTTGGTACTGTGTTTTGGTGAATGTAACAAGCGTGGAAAGTTAAATAAGAAATCGGAAGACGCTTAACTTGAGCACCATTCAGTTTTGAATTTCTTGCTTTTGTTTATAAATGATTCCAGCTCTAATGGGAATGGGGTCACTAGATGTATAATTGTTGAACAGCAGTTTCAAACATTCTTAAAGTTGAATCCCACAGAGATAGTCTGTCTGCCAAACCATGATATTCAACCTAACCTAAAAGTTTTCTGATAAACTTTTTTTCTCTGCTGATTATTGTTCTATAGGGTCTGGGCTATCTTTCCAGGGTGGGTGTGAAACTCTCACCCTTGAGCATTTTGAGAAATCCAAGATGGCTGCCAAAATGGCCGCCAGAATCACAAAAACCTCAAATATGCTTGCAATAAGCGGTAATGAGATATATTAAACATGTCAAAAGGGGTTTTTTAGGTTACTGAATTCAAATACATGTATGCACATCAGAAATTCCTAACTCATGCCTATGTGTGAATAAATCGAAGATGCCTTCCAAAATGGCTGAAAGAGTCAGAAAAACCTCTAATATATGTGTGGTGAGCAATATAGAGACATATGAACCATCTAAATAAGGGTTTTTCAGGGTGCTGGTTTCAATTAAGCATACCACAGGCCTCTAAATGTAGGCTATGTCTGAAACAAATCCAAGATGGCTGCCAAAATGGGTGCCAAAATGAGTAAAATGTCAATAACGCTTCCAATAAACAGTACAGAAGCTTGCAAAGCATTAAATTATGGGTTGTAAAGGTTGCTGAAGTCAAATATTTGCACACTAGCAACCCCTGCCTTTATTTATGTGAGCCAAAAATCCAAGATGGCAGCCAAAATGGCCACCAAACCTTGAAAAATATGATTATGAGTATCACTACATCACAGGAGTCTAGTATGTGAGGTTTTCCAATTTGCCAATTGCAAATATCTGTGCTAATAACTTTTAATGTTGGTCATAATGAAATAACTCTTTAGAAGCTGCTGGCTCTTGTTGTGGCATTAAAATGGGCACTAGTTTTTAGCTGCGTCAAGCAGCTTTTACCCCAAGCATTTTGGCTGATCTTGTTAGCACTGTCACGATCGCCCTCTCTCACCAATCTCACTCAAACTTGAAATACAGTCTCAATGGAATTTTTCCTAAAGCCCAGTCGATTTTGGTGGCCCACTGTAACAAAAAAATTAATTAAGAAAATAAATGGACTGTTGCTTTTTGGGTCATTCGTCAGCTTACTTCCGTTTCGTCTGCTTTGTTGTGATCCAGAAGGATCCAGCATTTTCGCGCCCTTTCAAGTATTTTATTCACGCCAATTAAACTGCATAGAACCATTGTATGTGTCCTGCCCTATATGGACCTTCTTTCAATATTGGTCACTTCAAACAAAACTGTTTTTGACGCTCCCTCACTGATTGCTATTACGGCAATTGACCATAATTTAGGTATCATGTTGATTGGTATTGAAGTGTCACATCTTGATTGGCTGTGTCGTGAAGTGCAATTCACAGCTCACAACCTTGAAACCTCCTCATTTTTCACACTACTTCTTTGAACATACATCTCATATTGCTCAACTTTTGTAATATTCCACAATTTTAAACAATTCATGGGGTGAATACCGGCCGCTCTGCAGGTCCTATCTCTTCCATGTTAATTTTGGCCCTGAGAGGGGGGGGGCACGGCCCAGTGCCCCCCCCCCCCCAATACACCACTGTAATTGCATTGCCACAATACATAATAGATCGACAGATACATACATACATTCATACTCTACACTGTCACATAGGCCTGCCTGCCTTTCGTCTCAGCACCAGAATTCCTCATGCTTCAACATAAAACGAAATAATCCACAGAAAACACAATGCACTGTCTGCAGGAATGACTAAATGCATGTGTGTATTTAAAGATGACATCGTTATCACGGGTAAATTCTAGTCTAAACATAAATCGATAAATAACCAGGTAGATAGATAGTTAATTAAAGTAATAAATAGCAAGATAGAAAGCCAGAAAGAAACAAAGAAATGGTCATGGAACAATAGTGGTTGTTGATAAGGGGTGATAGCAGGGACGTATCTAGAATTGGCCTGGTGGGCATATAATGGAGGGAGAGTCTTTGACGCAGCTTAAAGTGCTTGCACGTTATTTTTAAGAATTGCTGAGAAGACTCTATTGCTCAATGCAATGACATAGACCTTGTCACAAACTGATATGTTGAGGCATTCACATATATATGCCATAATTATGTGTGGTAAGTATGCCTGTTAAATTAAGAGAAGTTCCTTCAAATGTCTTTTATTTTGATTTCAAGTAATTAAATATCATGGATCCAGAAAATGTCTGAGGGGGTGGGGGAGAGGGTTTACTAGGGTGGTCCAAAAACACTTTCTTCTGAATTTCTCTGATTTGAATCTTGAATTGTGATGTCATATGGATAGAAGGTATTGTGTAAAAATTTCAGCAAAATCAATTGATATTTAGAGGTGGCACAAAGCCGTTGAAGTTTAACATGGGATTGCCCATCGGCAGACCTTAAAATCATCGGTACAATGTATTTGCAAATCTTTCTGTAACAGCGTATTATTTTGATTAAGTATCCTTTTTTCTTAGTATGTACAGGATGCCCACTGTTTTCCTGATATTCTGTATGACTGATAATACTTCGTAGCAGGTAACCATAGATTCACATAGGTTAATTATCAAGCCTTTTTTCATAAAAACAGGCAAATATTTCACTTACTACGAATAATAAATAAAAGATAACCCCCAGATATTAATTTGCCATGCCAATTTTATCATGTACTAAAAAATCAGGAAAAAATATTCACCTTTGAGGAAGATCTGGGAAATTGACCAATTTTTCAGTTGCGCGAATGAGGAATTACATTATAAATTTCTAGGGCTTTGTGCCACCTCTAAATATTAACCGATTTGGTTGAAATTTTGCATGTGTTTGTTTTACTTATGTGGTCATCAATTTCCACTTTCAAATTGGGGGTTTTATGAGATTTGATTTTTCCCATTGGAATGTGGACCACCCTAGGGTTTACCAATGGAAATGTATTTTAAATTATCACAATTTCACTTTTTTACAGTAAAATCTACACTTGACTTGACTTGACTTGTGTTGTGCTGGTGTACCCCGGATCAGCCGGGGCAGCTCAACCACCATCTTTGTGGAGGGAGCTGCACTTTCATTTTTGGTGACCGCCGTATGATGATGAGATGAGAAGACTGGGAGTCTGGCACATACCCTATTAATTCAGTTGCCCCGGCATAGAATACTAGATACAACCCGCCTCCATTTAATGTCCCATGGGCTCGGACTAAAGTGAGTTCCCGTGTTGAGATTTGAACACACACCCTCAAAGCCAGTGGACAAGCAGTTTTGACCATTAGGCCACGGGGGAACTACAGGTCCAAGGTGAGTTCAAACACCCTGAACCACTCTTGAGCTGCTGCTGAGTAGTCTATATTTTGAGAGATGCTGTAGAGTGTAAAACTTCTTGTATTTTCATTCATAGTACAATGATGGCCCCAGCTGATTTTGATGCGGGGGTTTCATCATAAATAGATTAGGTAACCTAACATTGTCTTCATGTGTGTGAAAGAAATCTCCGGGTGCTCAATGATCCATTTGAATTCTGACAAGACTGTCTCTATTGTTGGGATATTTGTGAGCTTTGGAAGGATTCAAAGAACCTTGATGGCAGAATCGCCTTCTAAATGACACCCACCATGATGTTTCAATGACCTTGCATGTGCAACAACTGCAGTAAATACCATGCAGATCCACTGAATTGCATTAGGTAATAACATCCTCTAATCCAGCATCAGTCACACACCAGTTATGATGTTTCTTCATACCATGACTCAATGAGCTTGTACATGTACAGTCTAGGTGGTACATTGTTTCTGAAGCATGCAGACACTCAGGCCCTGAGTCTCAGGGCCCCTTCAATCTTTACATTTAGCTGGTTGGCACATAAGACATACATCCAGAAGAAATTGTCCGAATGGTCGATTTGTCAGTATTATTAAAGTGCAGATTGACAAAAAAAAGGCAGGTCTCATTCATGGGGGGTTCTTTGAATCATTTTCAAGCTTAAAAAATAAAAAATATCCCCTCAATTAAATAAGTTTTGTCTGCAAGCAAGTGGATCATTTGAGTTCTCTTGGTGGTTCGTCATCAAAGTTATATTTCTGACCATATTTTGCTAATGTGATCCTGAGTTGTTCATGGATACACATTAGTTTTATAAGAAAATTGTGAAGTTTCTATTTCCTTGTGCTTGTGGTTGCAGGGTTTATAGCAATTTAAAACCATATTTAGGCCTAAAAAGGATTCAATTCTACTTGGTAGATTGTGCATGTTTATCATTGCATCTGCATCTGAGAATTCCAGGGAGAAAATTTGGTTGGACGTTGAGTAATTTGCATTTTGCCAGGATCTATATCATGTTATATTCCTTTGATTTGGTAAGGTGCTTGCAATAAAACATTTTTTACATACAGTTATTGAAGCTCTACAAATAGGAAATGTATGCTGCATACACATGCAAACGCCATCACCAGATTTTCTGAAAGAGAAGACTATAATCTTTATAAACTCTTAATGTCAAATCTGCTGGGGCCATGATTCTCCGAATATAAACCATCAGATATTTAATAATCTAAAATAAGTAAAAAAGGCATTTGATGACAGTTTATTGAACATACATACTTAATATGCACATGGCCTGTATGTGAGGGCCTCATAGAAATAAATTTGTGAAAAAGGCGATATTATTGTACGGAACATTTCTTGCAGACTTATCAGAAATTCTCAAAATCATTAGGCTATTTTACGGCCAACAAAGTTATTAGTCCTTTTAAAAGAGTTATACTCCACCAAGACAGTTTTCTTATGTCTTTTGCAGTGGTATAACCAACAGATTTGTTAGCTATACCACTGTTGGGGATTAAGTAAGCCTGTTGTACTGCAAACAACGCACTTAAAAATGACAACAAAGTTACAAATTCAGTTAAAAATCTTTCAGGCGTCATATATGGAGTATAAGTCGCTTATACAACGAATTTGAGGTGTATAACTAACATTTCAGGGGTTATTATCCATGAACCACCTGAAATGTTAGTTATACACCTCAAATTTGTTGTATAACCTATACTTATACCAACATTAAACATTTTTATCATATATATTTGAAACCAGCAAGCTGGATAACCTCTCATGTTAAGTGATTATGCCTCGGTTCTATTCATAATGATATTATTTTAGGTTTGGTGGTCATTTTGGCTGCCATCTTGGATTTTTGGCTCACATAAATAAAGTAGGGATGACAGACCATTTCTAAATCTTGACCCAAAAAAATCATTCTTGATACAGAGGGAAGCAGTATGATCTTGTCATTACAAATCTGCAAAAAAAATATTCCTAACATTAAAATTAACCTCACTGCAGTATATTTAAGAACATGACATTTAGGCGCTCAGAAGCAAATAAAAACGCCTAACAAGAAAAAAGTGACACCATGACCATAAATGCCCACAAAATCATTTAAGAATTACTTTTGTTTTTTCATTTGAAAGCTGAAGTGATATTCTAACAAGTTCCTGGAGAAAAATAATCATAGTATTAAAGTACAATTATCTACAATAGCACAAAGTACACAATATCTGTGTAAAAGTACTGATTCGTTAAAATAAAAATTATGACCACTGCTTATCCGCTTAAAATTGGTTTGAATGGAGGGATCTTGATGAAATTTGATGTGTATGTATATAGAGCAATAGCATGCATTAATTGGAATCATATTAATTAACAAAAAATAAAGTTTTGGGGGTTTTTACCCCAAAAGAGGGTAAATAACGATAACTTTGATTTACAGGGAACATTTTCTAATAATTTTGCACATATTTAGTGTATGGTCTTGGATACAAACTGCAAGTAAAATTGTGATATGTTGGGGTAACTTACACTCATAATCAAGATTGCATGTGGGTGAATATGCATTTTGAGTATGTCTCAGTTAAGTCCGTCTAAATTTTAAAGCCCACGAATGTCTGTTGTCTCAGCAAGGAAGAGGTATCGCATGTTGGAATAAGCAAGGTAAACAAAGGAAGAATGTTGCCTGTCTCACTCTAAAGAGTTATTTGCTACTGAATCTCACTCATTCTCGGATTGGGCGCCTGAGCTGGAAGTGCAATTGTAGCAGTAAAGAGCGCTGAGGTCGAGTCAAAAAGTGGCTGTGCTGGCACTCTACGGCCCCCAAAAATTTTGTGAAGGCTACAGAATGTTTCTTGAAAATAATGGCTTACTTCAGATACCAAAGTAATGCATCTTTTTTTTAAAATATTAATTTCCATTCCATCCTCAAAAGTCTAAAATTCTTTTTTTTTTTTATGCAACAATTGTGCAGATGTAAACCAAATATTAAAAAGAGCCAAGCCATTTACCTTAGAAACAGATTCTTACTTGTTTTCAATGCAAATGAGGCAAAGTCACACAACTAGTACCACGGACTCAGGTTTTTTTTTGGCGTCAAGAATTCTCGACAGTAAAACTACAATTAGCGGCAGTAATGGATCCAGAGGGGGGTTTAGGGGATTCAAACCTCCCCGATCCTTGAGCCTGTAGATTTTAATGTAAATAAATTTAAAAAATTGATACTCTTAGTACATTTTCATTTGCCATGAGCGCCACCTAGTGCCTACAATGCAGTTAGGAATCCTAAGGTTCACTCAAATAACAGGCCCTGCTGGCACTCTCCGGGATCTTAAGATTCTACATAGGCAACAAAATTTTTCTTGACAATATTGGCTCACTTGAGGTACCCAAATTATACATCTTTTTCAAACATTTCATATCGATGCCCTCCTCCAAAGTTTTGAATTCATTTTTGTTTACTGAAGAAAGGCAAATACGTGAAGAGAATAGTGAAAAAGAGTAGGGTCATTTATTTTACATAACAATTCCATCAAAATTCAAAAGATTCTGTGCCGTTTTCAATGCAAAAAAGCCTGTAAAGAGAGACCACTGTGGACTGGCATTTTTGGTGTCAAAATTTCTCACCAGGAGAGAACACTGCGATGAGCTCCACCTAGCAGGTTTTGGCATCCCTAAATAAAGGCAGGGGTTGTAAGTGTGCAAAAATTTGACTTCAGCAACTTCTACAACCCATAATTTAATGTTTCGCAAGCTGCTGTGCTGTTCATCGGAAGCGTAATTGACATTTTACTCATTTCGGCATCCATTTTGGCAACCATCTTGGATTTTTTTCAGACATGGCCTACATTTAGAGGTCTGTGGTGTGCTTAAATAAAATCAGCACCCTTAAAAACCCCTATTTAGATCGTTCATATGTCTCTATACTGCATACCGCACACATATTAGAGATTTTTCTGACTCTCGCAGCCATTTTGGCAGCCATCTTGGATTTGTTCACACATAGGCATGAGTTAGGAATTTCTTATGTGCATATTTGAATTCAGCAACCTCAAAAACCCCTTTTGACATGTTTTATATGTCTCTGTACCACTTATTGCAAGCATATTAGAGGTTTTTCTGATTCTGGCGGCCATTTTGGCAGCCATCTTGGATTTCTCAAAATGCTCAAGGGTGAGAGTTTCACACCCACCCTGGAAAGATAGCCCAGACCCCATAGAACAATAATCAGCAGAGAAAAAAAGTTTATCAGAAACTTTGAGGTCACCCCCTGTGGCAGACAGACTAATGAATCTGATTTCAATGTTTATTTTTACATATACACATTCACACACATTCATAATAATTGTAAATATTATATATATTCTTTTATTGACATCTATAAATATCACAATTGATACATATGTCATTTGTAATGGGGAAAAGTTAAATAAAATATATAAAAAATAGTATTAATTATATACAGGATTAACTATATATACATAAAATTGATTATACACATGTTATAAATAGCTAAAATCAAGTGAGCATATTGATACAAACATATACGAGTAATAGTAGTTTTGGATAAAAAGAGCACTCAGCACAAGATTAAAATACATTCAAACTAGGTTCCAGCCACCCAAATAGTTATAAAATAAAGTAGGTATCAAACATCAATTAATATAGATAACAGTCAATAAAATACACACACCACTGATACTGATCACTTACAAATAGTCATTTCGGCTTATTAAGAAAATAATGATTAATTATATATATATAAGACCAAAGCAAAAGACATACAAGTTAACAAATTTATAGACTAATTAATAATGCTTGATATTTCATATTTGAACATTATTTACAAAACATGCATCAAATAACATACATTGTTGCTTTAATATTGATCGATTGCTATATTGAATAGTTCAATTTACGTTAGAAATAACTTATTTCTTAAAGTGTACATTGTATACCAATTATCATAATTATCATAATTGTGTATTATAAGTGACCGTGTGGATGCAGGAGATAGTCGCTTTAAATTTAAACATCAGCCTGAAGTAAAAATTTCCCTAGAGTATTTAGTAGGTCAGGTTCCTTACTTTTCATTATTGATGTGAACTTGTCACTGTCATTCAAAGATAGAAAATTGTTGATGAATTTAGCAGCTGTTGAAAACAGGTTTTCACGGAACGATTCATTAGCAGGGCATACAAGGCAATGGATTTCATCCTCCACCATATTTAATGAACACTTTTCACATATTCTATTTGCTGCAGGAATCACTGGCTTTTGATGTCTGCCTATTTCGATTTGTAGACTGTGAGAACTTGTCCTGAATCTGGCAATCTTAGTTAACACCTTACGGTTTTGTCGCAAAATAATATTGCTATTACTAGATTAAAATTTATGGAAAAACCAATATTGACACTCACTTATCACAGTTTGGCCTTGGAAACAAAAACATCACAGCAGTCACTGGTGATCAAACACACGGAATGAAAACATCACAGCAGTCATTGGTTGATGGATGGGTGGATGGATGATTGGGGCTTTACGTCCTCTATTTATGCACTTGGTAGGCTAATTAGGATGGGGGAGGACATAGCAATAGCAGTCATTGATAATCAAACACATGAAATGAAAACATCACAGCAGTCATTGGTAATCAAACACACAAAATGAAAACATCACAGCAGTCATTGGTAATCAAAACACAGGAAAGCAGAAATTAACAAAAGTATGAATTGGTTGAAATAAAGACACATGTATTACATGTAGAAAATGTCATATTGTTGAGAGAAAGCAATGAGTCTGGCTAGAGCTGGATTCTAATCCCGGACTCAGCGATTGGTAGTCCAGCACGCTATCACGAGACCAACCCTACACTCTGTAGCCAAGAGGATTTTTTTGTCGTTGTTGATGCACAGTATTGGGATGGTATGATTGTTGGTTGATGTCTTCCTTCTCGTATCACTATTTATGTGCTTTTAGGTCAATTCGGTTGGATGAAAGGTGAACGATTGTTCTTGAATCGAACTTTGCAGTGTACATCATTGAGATCCTGAAAGTGGAAAGTAGATAAGCATTGGTATCGAAATATCACTTTTATGCACAAAAAAAAAGAAGAAAATTACTCAGTCAGGGTTGTCATTATATACAAATCTAATCATTTATCTGCAAAACCTTCAGTGGAACTTTTGGTGTTAAAACTCCACATTTCATACTGACTAACATTTTAAAAAATTTCATTATTTTTTAGTTTCCCTACACATTGGCAGAATATGAATTCTGAATTCTTGTCTTGTCACTGTGTGCTTTACCAATAAAAGATCTCATACTGTTTGCACTCACCTCAATATTGCAAAAAAGAAGTAGATATTTTGCTTCGGTACTCTAGGTGGGGCAAGGTAACCATTTCCTGGTGAGATCTGAAATAGTAGGTAGATACATCCATGAGTTTTTGCAAGGAGGATAAAGCAAAAAATATATCAAATAACTTTATTTAATTAAATATATGCCTTGGTTGTGCAACATCCCCTGTTCACTCATTATTTGACTGAAGATTGGTCAAAACAAGCTCATTATAACACAAGAGAATATCAGAATACTATACAATAAGTATTTGTCAATTGGAAGAGATAAGGAAGAGCTGTTATTCAACTTACGCACCTTGAGAAGCACTGTCTATATTTTCCCAGCTTGCTTTACGGCGCAAACTTCTTCCAAAGGTAGTTTTTTGTATTAAGGGCCTCAGTAGGAACATGCCATTCTTCATCTGAAACAGAAAGTAAAAAACTATCTTTCAAAATGTCAAAGATTTTAAAAATATCAGCAAAAGTACCGTAAAAACGGGGTAAAGTTGGTAATCCGGGGTAAAGTTAGCAGGCTATTTTGACCCACCAATTTTGTCAAGGATAAAATATGTGTCATGTGTAGGACATAATTATGGCTGATGCTCCGATACGTAAAATGAAAATTATCACAGAACGTTGATGGCCCACATAAACAAAAACTTTAAAAGTATATATAAATATGCTTTTTGGAACATATTTGTCTTAGCCATAATTTCTTCACCACATTTACAGGGTTGTGTGTGAAAGAAGTAAAAATGTTTCAAAAGAGAATTAAAATCCCATATCATACCATGGGCACAGCTTACCAATGCACAACTTACCCAAAATACCTCTTTTTTGTGGAAATCTGCCACTCCATTAAATGCCAAATTACACAATTGAAGAACAATAATGCTGGTCCTCAGAGTACATTCAACCATAAATACTAAATTTCTGATGGACACTTTTCACATTATAATACATGTACTTGGCAGTTTTTGTTTTCATAATTTTGAAGGTTCTTCAATTCAACCCTGCAATTGGTGGCACAATACCCGGTATCCCCTATGGCAGACAACTGTTGAAAATTATGGAACTGGGTATTCCATATGCCAAACCACAATTTCATACCTTAAATTATCATGAATATAATGTCATATATATATATGAACCAGACATTGTGTACACCTTACCCAAATAAACATAATTGAATTCATAATGCATATTTCTTAGGAGTTTACAGGAGATCGCGTTGCAGTTGACTTGTGGGCCTGGCAATCAAGCTATTTTGCTTGTACGTGACGTGTGGTAGAAAGCTACTCATTTGTGACTAATTTCCAAACAAATTTCCGTGTATAAGAAGCTGTGAATTCAAAATATTTTCTACAGTTGGTTCACTTAGCGCCAACCTAAACAACATGATCAAGGGAGATTGCCAGACCAATGTGCTACGCATTGAAGGTATAAAAAACACATTCAACTTATGATAAAAATTATATGTTTTCCCGACATGTTCCTAATAAATAGATAGGGTAGACAGATAGGTAGACAGATAGGTAGACAGATAGTTAGACAGATAGTTAGACGGATATAGATAGGCAGATGGATGCTCAAATAGATGCTTAGACAGATAGATAGAAAGATAGAAAGATAGATAGATAGATAGATAGATAGATAGATAGATAGATAGATAGATAGATAGATAGACAGATAGATAGATTGATAGATAGATTGATAGATGGTTAGGCAGATTGGCAAATATAGATAAGTCTAGATGAAAAAGTGTAAATTATTGACCAAATGATTTGACACTCTGGTCATCCAAACACCTTGGTTTTTGTGTACCATACTTTCAAAAATTTGCGGTCTGGGCTTCTCAAATATGGACAATTCAATCACTTCACGAATTTCGGAAATGAAACAGGTCTATGGGCAACAACCAGAATTATCTGATTCACAGTCACTTTCTCTGTATTTTACTGTTTATGTCTGTTTCTGACATGTTTCATGGTTAGCTTTTTTTATCAATTTAACTGCTGGTAATCTTTCATGGCTGAGCAGATCTCATTTTGTATGTACCACACGTCATCTGTGCACCACACATCACGATTAAAAATACATTTTTCTTAATAATTCATCTATAACTCATTTCTGAGTACTGAGACTTTGCATGATCTTTTCCTAACGAAATGCCCTCCAATTGCAAGCTTCATTTGTAAATTTAACTGATTACCTTGTGAATAATAAGCAAAATTCAAGTTTGCCAGTATTTTAACAACACAATTTTTCACAAGTCAACTTCAACGCGAATTCCTGTAAAGTTGAATCCCACACTTGGCAAGAAATCTAAAATCCATGAGATATTCATGAAACTTTGCTTAAAGGTTCTTCAAAAAGAAAACTTTCCAACGTAAAAAAAAAAAAGGCGGGCTATCCAACATAATTTTCGAACTATGATCTTTTCAAAATCTTATGTCATTACATTAAAACATACAGTAAAATACTCAAAAAGTGTGGGATTTATAACGAAAGCCGCATCACTCGAACAATATCCATGAGATATTTATGAAAAATTAAAGGATTATAGCTGAAAATACACTTTATTGGAAAACAAGTCTTTGAAGGGGGGTTACCGATGTTTTTTGAGAGTTACATGGTGTACAATATGAGAAAATTATGAAAAACAGTTTAACAAAAATAAGTCCCCCTTAAAATAAAAAAGATTCCTTCTCTGATTTTTATGAAAGTTGGATTGGATTATAGGCCTGTATATCCACCCAAAATGTGTGCATTTATAGTTCAGTGCCATTATTCCTGGCTGAGCCAGCAGCCTTTGAGTGAGCCTACCCCTGTTTTCAAAAATCTGTGGCTTTTCCAATGCATATGAACAATTTGACCAAGCGGGGGAGCCACCAGCTGGGGCATTTTTGTTGAACTTGTCAGGCGGCATGTTAACAGTTTTGTGTTTGTAGATGAGGTCAACCGGTGAGTGAGCCCTGAGGGATTAGTAAAATATCTATTTGGATATTCCAGTAGCCATGACTGAAAAACAGCATAGTCAGTCCTCTCTCTTAAAATTTCTAAATAAAGTGATATGCATGAATTTTAAAAACATGAACCAAAACATTAACATTTTAAACATCTCAAATAATTGTTCCACAAGTACATTAAAAATGGATCATAATAAAGGTGCTTTTTATGAAGTTTGGTTTTTATAAATACCATAATTCCCCATGACCAAAACCAATTTTCAAGAAAAATACCACTTGTTTTTTTATTGTACACACTGGTTTTGCACAATACCACTAATATCCAAATTTTTTTAGAGTGTACACTGAAAAAAAAAAGGTTTGTGTGAAACAGACAAAATAAACGTTAGCTGGTGTCCTTCCAAAATTTTTTTTACATTCAGACAGAAGTTATGTGTTTTTTTGACATTTCTTTGTCAATCATGATCAATTTTTTTTGTGATTTGATCAATGAAATGTCAAAAATACACATACCCTTTGTCTGAGTTTACACAAAATTTTGGACGGACACCAGCTGACGTTCATTTTGTTTGTTTCACACAAACTTTTTTTTCTGTGTACGTTGAGGTTTTCATCCGTCAATAAGCTTTTCAAAAGCTGTACTGGTTCTATGTTTGATTACATAATTAAAGGGTCTGCCAATATATTCCCAGGACTTTGGCCACTTTTGATTTTGAGCGCGTACCATGTTCCGTAATATGGTGAATCGGTACACTTGGGAGAATCGTGGCAGAACAGGACTATGGTTTATTTCTTCAAAAAAATGATTTCTTCCAATTAACCCAGGAAGTAAATTTTTGGAACACTTATAATACACAAACAGGATTATATTTTGATGGGTTTTTACCCTCGGCCATGCTCACATGGGCTGGGAATTGCAAAGGTCAGTGGCGTCCGTCTGTCTAGCTGTCTGTCCACCTTCCTCGTCTGCAAGATAACTCGATATTGATCCCAGGATCACCAAACTAAGACGGACGGTGGCTGGCTTTGGCCCGTTGCATTCCAATACAACTACAATCAGCTTTTATGTAGTACAGTTGGCCCAAGTAACCCCGTTTTATGGTATCTGCCAAAAGCAAGCAAAGAGTAATATGTAATGTAAAACCAATACCTCAGTACTAACAAAAACCTCTCTCATGCCACGTGAGAACAAAATTATTTGTACTGGGCATGATCATAGCAATCAAATATCTACCTTAAAGATTATAGACTAAATATAACTTTGTGATGCAATTACCAAATAAGTGCTCTAGTCGGCTGTGAATTCCAAATTTCTTAAAAAAGGAAATCGGCTCTTTGTGTTAACTGTTTTATTTATCATAACAGAAGCTGATTCCAAGCTACTGCAGGAGCTCCAGGCCGAGACATGAAGACCCTGTTTTAACACTCTTAGAAGGAATTAAGCTTTTGCGGAATCCCAGAAGATCTTCAATTGTCCATGAATTGACTGATATCTTTGAGGTATGGTAATTCATTAATTTTTTTAAATTGTGTATTTTAGTGAATTTTTGTCTGATTTGAAGGATCCTTTGCTGGCTTATGGTATTGATTTGACTTCAGTTTCTATGTCGTTCAGTTACTTGTAAGCTTAGTTTTGTTATCAAATATGAGCTATTTCAATTGAAGAGAAGGCTCTGAAGCACCTATACCTTTGATGTCATGTTTTTACAACTCTCCGACTCTAAGATACTCTATCGATGGTGAAAATGCAAAACATCTTGAGTCAAAAAAAGCTGTTTTTCAGAAATTGGAAAAAACGGTCAAAGATCTTTTTTAATGGTCATGTTTATTAATATGTGAGTTAGGCTCAACTTGATTTATAGAAAGTGACACCCTGTTTTAGCATACATTTTTTCATAGGCTGTTGACCCCTTGCATTGATGATACCATCAGATATGATTGAAAATGTCGAGTTACAAGGTTTTGCACTTTCACTAATTACAAGTTAGTGACAGTTCAAAACCTTGTAACTCGATCATTTATCACATTTTAAAGCAACCTACAGCGTTGAATGTACGTCCAATCTATAGGTAAACAGTAAAAGTTATAATTTGACCATAATAAATAACAACAGCTAATTTCAATTGGTGGCTACAATAGCAAGAATAAGGAAAATGACAATTTTTTCAAATTTTCGTACACACTCTTTTTCAATAGCCTACATCACCAAAACAAATATAGGGAGGTAAAATTTTTTTAAGAGCGAAATTTCCTGTGAGCCATAAAAAATTACCGCAATCATCGTAGAAATATCTGGAAAAAAGGGCTTCAAAGTTCTGATCCGAGTTACAAGGTTTTGCACTTTCACTTTTTGGAAAAAATCAACATACGAGGTTTGGTGAAATCATTCTGTTACAGCTTCCATAAGTAGCAAACTGGCAAGGTGACCAATTGACAACATGTATTGGATATTGAAATAGTCATTCCACCCAAAATCTAAAAATATCAAAATTTTGACATACGAGGTTTTGCACTTTCACCATCGCTATGATTCTTATTCTCGCTATGATTCTTATTTTAGAAATTTAACCACTAATATAGTTCTTGTGTTGTGCTAGTTGTCAATTTTCTGTTAGATTTGGCAAAAGCGATTAATTTGAGGCCCTGGTTGACAATCAATAACCCATAGGACAAGTAAAATATCACTTTTTAAACATGTACAGAATATAAGTGTCCGACTCAAAGAACATTACCCGACAAGAGATCAGGTTTTGGTGTCAAATATCTTGTTTTGGTACTGCAAATCACTTCCCAAGAGGAGGAAGGATGTAAAATTCCGTAGTTGCATATTGGGCCGAAGACACAGTGTATGCATTGCATGCAATTTTTTTATCTAAGGTGGGGAGAACAGTCGTAACAAAGCAGGCAGAGTGTTGACCAATGACCATATATCATTTCAACTGTGCGAACTAAAACTTTAAATATTCTATTTTTTTTTACAGAAGTTGGTTGCCATAGATAACAAGGAGTCATCTAAGTAAGTATATTCTGAAACAAACTTTGGTGCGGGATTTTTTTTTCATAATTCCAAACATGGACTAGAGAGTTCATTCCATAGAAAGTGGATTTTTTCTTGTAATGTTTAAGTATGACATCACATCGCACCTCCCGAGGTTACAAGGCATTCGAAGACAAGCAAACGGGTATGTTATGTGGAGTCATGTATTTCTAAGACAGTAAATAACTGATTAAAACTTCAAAAACTAAATACTTCGAAAAAGAAGATGTAAAAAAGAATAAAAAATTGAAAACATTTGCAAAGAGAAAAAAAAATTCATTTTTTCATGCATTTCCTGAACTCCTGAAACTCAACAGAATAACTAAACAATTGTGCAGAAGAACAAATTGAATATTGAATATTAAATTGAATCAACAGAATCTCAAATTGAATATAGGATATTGTGGTCTGTGGTATACATAACAAAATTAACGAAACTAAGTAATTAAACAGGGTAAACGGTAGAAAACAACAACAAAAACTATTTAAAAAATCAGCAACAACAAACAGGACAACCAAATAGAACCCAAAAACAGATTTTTTGAGCCCATGGGACCTTAAATGGAAACAAAATCTCATCAGTCTGAAATTACTATTTCATTAATTTCAACAGGTATTCCGGATTTGGTAGGTCTTCAATAGTGTTTCCAATGAAACTGAGAATTCTCGAGAAGTCTTGAGATTTTAATGACTCGGCATTTTCTCGTCTCGCTGAGTGAGTCTTGAGAATTGAAATGTTGATCATTGTTTGACATGGTGTTCATGTGTTTAATGTTTAAAATGGTTACAAAGCATTGGGTAGTTTTTTTTGTTTTGCTTGATATTATTGTTATTGTGTACTTGCCCCATTGTTCAATTTTTAAAAATATCTGTTGATGACAATCCCCATTGTAGGGGAGAGCGGGGCGCAGTTGGACACTTTTTATATTTTCAAATGTTCCAAAATTTTGGCAGTAACAAGTTAAATGAGATCAGGTCAACATTATAGATAACGACGTTGGGTATATTGTGCAGTATTTTCAGGTACCTACCTTTTACAGGTTTGGAGAAATTTTGAGTTACGTCCCTGCTCGATAAGTGTCTACGGGGCACAGTGAGACAGCAGGCAGGGCACAGTGACACAGGGCATCTGCTGCCATAACAGCCAATCCTGAGGACCTGCGGAATTGTTCTATCAAGTGTTACTACAGAAACCACTGTACTCTTATAAAAGCAGCTGGCTAGGTGATTTTTTAGATCCTTTTTTGAGCATGTTTCGAAACTTCATTGCACAGGACACATGCATGACTTATTTAACATGCCGCACCTGTTACATACTAATCATAATTCTTTCTTCCCTTTGGATATGACTCACTAATATCAGTAGTTTGTAACAGGTGTTTTGTTTTCAATAGTGAATTGCGAACTATGCATTTCAAATTTCAAGTGTATTTTGTGATGTCTCACTGTGCCCCGCCTCAAACTGTCTCACTCTGCCCCACACAGCTCTCTTTATAAAATTTTTGAGTCCTGTGGACCGGATGCCTGTATTGTGGTTCATCATCTCACTAAACTAATACACATAATCAAGGTTTGAATCCCTGGCAATTGATTTGCATTATACCATTTTTCTAAGTAATTATAAAAAAAAGTCGTTTAGCAAAATTATTTACTTTTACAGGCTGAAAACCAAAATATTGAAATTCCGCTCTTGATATGCTGTGTAGGCATTCAGTACATAGGACAGTCTCTCACTTACTTACTTTTGGTACTATACAAAAGAGGGTTGATCTGTAAACAGTACCAGCTAGATGCTACGTGCTTTGTCTCACTGTGCCTGCCGTCTCACTGTGCCCCGCTCTCCCCTATACCTGATAAATGCTGAAGTAAACTTGTAGTTGGTGGGTTAGGTCAAAGCTGACTTCACTTTCTGATGCAAAGGTCCCCTTTGGCACAGATGTACCTTGGGTTTATAGAAAAAGATTTATCCAAAGACACAAGTGAGATCACCCCCTGGATTGGAAATTCAGCCATTTTCCAAAATAGCCGCCACAAGTGCAAAAAGTCCAATATCTCCGCTTCTATTTCAGCTAGAGAGACAAAATTAGGGTCCAAATATACGTTTTTGGGGTTAGAGAATCCATTGAAAGAGTTCCTGAGTATGAAAAACCAATACTTACACATTTTATTGTTGCCCCTGCTTCAAAAATGGCCACCAAGCAAGGTTGGCGACACCAAGGCCATTGTCAGTGAACATTTTGTGTTACTTTGATACCATTAGGTTGCATAATCTGCAAACGTTGTTAGAAAATGAAACTCTACTCAAAATCAACCTACTCTTACACAATTGAGAATAAGATATGCTCAATATCAGCTCTATTGAACAATATTGATGTGGTCTTCAAAGCCTCGATCGATCAAATTTTGGCATACGCATTTCATGATAATTTTGTCAAATAGTAATCTACATTAAGGATATTTACTTTCCCGATATCAGCAGAAAAAAAACCTAGTTTTTACATAGACAGCATCAAGCTGTGGTTCCACTTATTTTTAGTTGACTCGTGATATCAAACCTGACCTTACATTCTGTCAATGTGCACATTTTTTCGTCATCGCCTAGCTTTCCTTTTAATTGTCCAGTAATTCAAGCATAGTGTGTTCAGTAAAAGAAAACTGTGACAAATTAATTTTTAACATACTCGGCAGCATTTTCTAATGTAATGTGCATAGATACGATAGGCAACAAGAAAGAACCCACCCAAGCCCAAATGTCTCAGGAGTAAGAATGTTTCCACCGCAATTTTTGCCAAACAGAGTTAAAGACTGAGTGCCAGGAATTTTGGGTAAAAAAAAGTTTGGTATGAGTTTAACCAGTATTCAAGAAAATGTTTGGACTGGCGGAGACCATTTATAGTGTCTTTTGCTATAGTTGAACTTGTGAACAGAGGTCGCATGCATGACTTCACTGAGGGATATCAACTAGCAAGGTATGCTGCCCCTGCCCAGGATATCTACACGTAGTGATCACTTTCATGTGTTTATTTTGAAGATTTTCAACCCTTAGTCTGGAAGAATATCACATGTACTGAAGACTCCTATGTCCTAAGCCACACACACTGTATAGGTATGTTACAAAAAAAATTTAAATTTAGCTAAAGATCCGACCCCCATATTAAATAGTAGACCTAAGGTTAACTAAGACAATGGTGGAAAGATTGCTCAAATCGATTGAGAAATAAGGGAGATATTGCAAATTTTGTGTTGCAAAAAAACCTATAAAATTTTCCCTTTGATTCCTATGCTAAATGCTCAAAAGTTGTGACCTGAGATGTGATATTTCTTGAAGCAACTGTGAATAACTTCTTTGTTTTCCGAGATTACTGCTTGAAATTTGGACAGATTGTAGAATGTATTGTATTAAAGACTTGCAATTAACTGAAAAACCAGAATCTCAAATTAAAATGATACTTTCACTTGATATGTAGATCACTTTTAAAATCTAAATTATCACAAACTTTCAAAGTGCCCTGGTTTCATGCAAATATAGCACAATTTCTTTAAACTTTCAGCCACAACTAAACCTTCTGCAACACCATAGATCAATCTTAATGATAAGGAAAGCAATTTTTTGGCCTGACTCGTGCTTCCTAGTTGTATTGAAATATAATTGGGGGGGGGGGGACACCCCTCAATTGGTGAATCTGGCATTGCTATTAATAGTACACTGGGAATCATTTAAAACACAACAATGTTGAATTTTCCAAATTTTCATTGCTCAATAACTATCAAATTTGGTTCAAACCTCATGTATGATATGGGAAAACTTAGGCTTATTAGTAATTACCATGAACATGATTAGCTTTTTGATACACAATACACATCTCAGTGAGTTATATTTGCAACTTCAGTTTACAGATTGCACTTCCCTGGAAAACGCACCAATGCAAATATTCGTTTTGTGACTTACTGGATGGAATTAATCTGATGAAATTTCAATAACATGTGCATAACTTAAAAATTATAATAGATCAACAGATTGGGATTATCTCTATCCAATATAATCATAACATCTGGTCAAACTAATAAAATAGATCAGTAAAATCATATATTTTCTGGAGGTACCATCAAATAGTGGCACAACTGCTCTAACAAGTGACATGGGAAAAATTTTCACACCTAATCCAGTGTTTTGTAACATACCTACACTGTAAAATTTGAAATTTTGAGTTGGCTCACATGATTGAGTGGGATGGTTGCACAATTTGTTTGAGCCATGATAGCTTGCAGTTTTGAGTTATGATAATCTTTATGTTGTTATAACTTGCAAACAACAAGCTATCTTGGCTCAAAGGAATTGTGCAACCATCTCACTCCTGTCTCTGTTCGGGACTGTCAAGTGGCAACAGAATGCTGACAGTCCCTGGAAAATCGAATTGGGTCAACATTAATTTGATCTGTTTTGGACAGATCACCAGATCAGTTCACACAACAGCTGTCCATATTACTACGCCTAACTACTTTCACAAAGAATGTTGCTGGCAAATATCTAGTCCACTGCTTTGCATGAAAATGTTTGGAAATCATGAGACAAAAAGAAAGTTTTGAAACTTTAGCATACACTTTGCCTGTGAAATTGACGATTTTACTCATCAGAAGTTTCGTGGTATTCAATCTACTTATGCCATTTAGTGCATGTTAAATTGTGGTCAGAAAAGGGTCCAAAAAGAATGCATTCTCACTTATTTATGTGGCAATACAAAGCCAATGTTTTTGCTTTGTGATATCAAAAATGCTCAATTGTATTTATTCTGTTACTTTATGGAGATTTGTTAACTAGGACAACAATATAATTCACAATTTCATAAAAGCTGTGTTACACTCAGCAAAATGTCTTGTCCATGCCACAAGTGGCCCCCTCTATACTGGCAATATATGTGAGCTACAATGTATACATCCTCCATGATAAAAATAGTTCCAACTTATTTTGGTATTAACAAGCTGTCTGCTTAAAATTGAAGCCAACCAAAGTCAGATTAGACACTTGCAGAGTTTTTGGAAATAAATTAGACCATCACTAAATGATGAAACTGTCCTGGTTTCTTCCACACTGTCCTGGTTTCTTCCAGAGATCAAAATTCTGTTGACCGCTCACAGGAGCTCGCAAATTTTGCACCCTAGGTGGCAGTAAATAGCGGTCAACTTGTAGACAGATCTCACTCAATCAATTAAGCTAAGTCAAAATTCAAAATTTACAGTGCATGAATCTCACCCCAGCACTGTCTTCACTACCCCATGACTAGAACTCTTTCAGTGTCCAGTATCATCTGATCTTATATGGATAGAAGGTATTGTGTAAAAATTTCAGCAAAATCAATTAATATATAGAGGTGGCACAAAGCCGTTGAAGTTTAACATGCGATTGCCCATCAGCAGACCTCAAAATCATCGGTATTTGCAAATCTTGCAATAGCAGCATATTATTTTGATTAAGTAACTGTTTTTTTTTAGTATGCCCAGGATGCCCAATCCAGGCCTGATATTCTTTCTGACTTGCAACGTTTCGTAGCAGGTCATCGTAGATATTACACAGGTTAATTATCAAGCCTTTTTAAAAAAAACAGCAAATATTTTACTTGCTATGAATAATAAATAAAAGATTACCCCTAGATATTACTTTGCCCTGCCAATTTTATCACATACAAAAAATCTGGGAAAAATATTCACTTCTGTGAAAGATCTGGGAAATTGACCAATTCTTCGGTTGTGGGAATGCGAAATTACATTTTAAACTTCTAGGGCTTTGTGCCACCTCTAAATATCAACCGATTTGGCTGAAATTTTGCATGTGTTTGTTTTACCTAGTCTGGAGAGATTTTGTCAGGGTTTTTTTTTTCTTTTTAATATTGCGTCTTACAAATTTTTTGTTGACACCCAACTCTCCTCTATGGCCATTGGTCAACTCTGCTTCTGATTACATTTAATTGCAACATTTGACACTTCTGTGACAAATTTGTGTCAACAGTCACAGCGAGCCTAAAGAAACTTTGGGGTTAAAAAATTTACCAAGAAAATGGTTAGCGCAGTGATGAAGAGGAAGGTCAGATGAACATTTTGATGTATCAAACAAAAAAATCTGTTGGGAATATTTTGAGATATTTGAGTTTTAGGTTTTTTATTTATCACACCCTATTCTTGGCATGGAATGTCCATCAACAAGTGGTCAAAATTGCCCATTTTTACTGTTATGTTTTTTAACCCCTAAGTTTGTTTAGGCTTGCTGTGTAGTGTTTGTCACTTACACAGGAAATTTCAAATGATATCCCAAAAAAAGAAGAAAACATTCATGTCCCAGTGTGCCCACATCCCAATATAATCCCCAGTGCATCCAAATTATCTGATGGCAAACTTTTTGAAAATGATAAGTGTTTCCATTTCAGTAGGGTGGGGTGATAATCATCAATGTCAGATTTTCAATGGCCCACCATCCTAACTTTGTTATGGTGGAAAATACAAGTTCAACGATGTATGACACAAGGGTGTACCTTCATTATTGATGCCTCCCAAGCTGCATTGAAAATTAAACAGAAATCCATGTTTTTCGGTCATTCGAATAATCCGCGGTTCTCCGTAACTCAGTCAATATTACAGATACATCAATGCTGATGGATTCATTAGAAAGCCCTGGCCAAGAGCTTCAAAATGAATACCAACAAGCTATGTTTTAATGAATTTTAAGCAGTGGGATTCATGATTTTGAAACAAGGCTTGAGGCTTTTTCTCATGACTTCGTACCAGTTCAGGCCTGTCAGGGTAGAAATGGGCAACCAACCAGTATAAGTTAATGGAGGCATACTTATATATAAGATTTAAATGTAGCTGCTTCCCATTTCTGTTGTAATGCCATAAAAACTGGTTTCGAAAACCATAAATTTCTATAAAAATCGCACCTTGAACAGTGATCTGAAGGTATCCATCACATGAAGCAAAATGTCTCATAGAAACATTCAGACACATGGATGCCCAAGGATGACACCCAGAATACTCATTAAACCTAACTTTATCTTGATTGGTGCCTCAGTACAGAGCTAAAGATAAATGAAAATGTATCAGATGGAATCTTTTCACCAAGGCCTCATTTTAGAAATGCAAAAAAGCTAAGTTGAGTCAAACGGATGTTATTGGGGATTTCAAAGACACTGGCAATGTCTTTTGCAGATTCCCAAAGAAGTAAACCTAAATATTACACAAATAATGGGTGGAAAGCAGTCCAATATAGAGTGCAGAACTTCAGAAAAAGAAACATAACAGATGTTAGTTGGGTTTTATACAAGCGTTGCCTTTGTCACAGTGAAATTAGACGCTTATGATGACACAAGATGTCAAATGTATCTTGAATGTTGCAAGATAATTGCAGAGGTTCTCTAGTCACAATGTAGGTTTATGGCACAACTTCACAAGACAAAGTCGAAAGTAAATTATGAAAGTGTGTGGACCGCCAATCTGCAAAGATCTATAATGTCACTTGGGATTCCATTGTCACGAATAAGGTTTACAAAAGTAACATAAATATCATAGGCCTACAAATATTGGATAGCATGGAGTCCAATATACATTGTAATTGAGCAATGGAAGCCTCTTGGTGTCAGGCAAGTTGTCCGTAGTATAGGCAGTAAAATTAGGCACACACTATATGACACACAATATGACACAAGATTCTTGCATTTTTGCTGTTCACTAATATAATTGTATATGTTAACTTGTCTTCCATATTTTCTCATTAATATTTTACAATTACACACTGTTTAGCATGATAATGATTTTCTTATTACACAAAACTAAAAAAAAACGTAGTCCAGACACATGTATTTGTCTCTACTAAATTTCTTGGAAATGTAGTTTAAGGTCATATGTCTAAAATGCAGTTGTGACAATTGGGAGAGCGTCATGGCATATCACAGCAAAAGTCAATTGGACTGATTCAAGCAAAACTTGAGTGGCTGAGGAGCCTGAGTATATCACGTTTTACCAGTATTTGATTGGATTAAAACAGCCTAAGCCCTAAGGGACCTTTTAATTGGCTTTGAAATACATTTATTTCTTGTTGAGTATATAGCCCACAGGCTTGGGGTCAAGTATTGTACTTGGACTCAGTATTTGTACTTGTACTTGTAACTTCTTAAAATGAAGTAATTGTACTTGGACTTGGACTTGAACCCATTGTACTTGAAGTACTTTGTAAGTACATCATCCCCATGTACTCAAGTGCCCTCAGCCAATGGCAGTGACTCAAATAAATTATGCATACAAATCTTTACCGATGATGTTTCTGTGATACAATTTTGGCTGTAATGATGTTCCAGTGTGCATATCAACATGATCAATGAGAAAAGATATGCTAAGACTTTCCAAATGATATAATTGGATTCTGGTCCAGAATAGATATTATTATTACTTAGCCTTGTACTCACTTGAGGAATAGGTAGCCTCAAATTTAGCAATTTGCAAACTAAAAATAATTGTATGCTACTCTATGGAAACCATTTTCTGCCATGAAATGCTTCCGATGCGTTACAAAAGGTTATTTTCAGATTTTTTCCTGAAATATAAATAATTTGTAAAACAACCTAATCAGCTCAGTAAATTAAAACAATCATGCCTCAACAAATTGTCATGGACAGTGACAAGAAATAATTCGATTTGTAATGATAAAAAGGTAAAACACTTGGTCAGGCAATGAAATACTGGTCACAAACCCATGTTGTTGGTATTCAAATTGAAGCTCTTTTTATGACAAGTACAATGATGGGCTTGTAATGATTCTTAATCAAATATTAAGAAAGATATGGCTTTTCGCGACTTAGCGCTAATGCTAAAATTCATAAATAAAGGTCAAAAGCTTCAATCGGTCTTGGGAGGCATCAAAAATAAAGATATATGGACATATTATACATCACTGAACTCGTATTTTCAACCATAACAAAGTTAGGATGGTGGGACTTGGAAATTTTAAAATCATTATTTTTCTATTGATTATCACCCCACCCTAATTTCAGTATTCTGAGTATATTGATGATGAGGTGGCTGGACCTGGATTTTGAATGGAGTTCTCAGTTCATTGACATCTTGCGGAATTTGATCGATGCTGGAGCCGATCCTTGTAAGGCAGTGGTGATGGAATATCATGACATTGACAGGAATTTTCAAGCTAAAAAATCTCCCAAAATTGTCACTGCTATGCATGGTTATGTAGAAGTGGTTGGTAGCCTCATAATCAAACACCCGGCTCTGGAACAAAATCTGCTGTCATTACTTGATTTTATGGTCACACATGACGCAATAACATCCTTGACAGTAGATATTCAAGGTTACAATATATTACATTCACTGGTCAAGAGTGTTGGTTCCTTTTATAGAAACAAAATGAAAAAAGTGCCAGCTCAGCTGATACGACTATTTGATAGAATTATCAATACAAATCCTCAACTTTGCAATTTGGCAAATTCAAAAGGAGAAACGCCACTCTGCCTCCTATTTGCGGAATGCTTCAGGCAAGAGTACACCTGGATTACAACTTCTGCGAATTCATTATTTCGTGACATGAAGGATGTTGTCAGCCATTTAGCTCCACGCTCAAACAAAGACTGGCCAAACTGTGATGGCTTATCTGCTATTCACATATTACTGAGCAACCTCACCTTGGAAAATTCTAGGGACATTCTGAAGCAGCGATGTGCTGATACAGTCAAAGATATCATCTCTCAAATTGCAACCGCTGTAAATGTCAATTTGAAGGATGCCAAAGCCTTCACCCCATACAACTGGGTTTGCCATTGGCAAAATGTTGTAATTCATGAGCGCTACTTGGATAGCAATGCTGGCTATTCCAGCCAACAGGAATATCATGATGAAATCAGGGATTTTATGAATGATATTTATGATCTACTTGGACAGCTATCATCTGATATACACTCAGAGATTCCAGTTCTGAAAACGGACAGGTAAGCTTCCATAATGTTGCAGACATATATTATTAGGCCTACCCAAATTTCAAAAATGTTTCAGGGAAGGGTTACAAAATCGCCTTGGGCCCTTTTTTTTCATCAAATTTGGAAAAAATGTCATTTTTGTGATCCATACAACCAACTTCCCCCAAAAAGCTCTTTGGAGCTAGACTTTTAAAACATTTTTGAAATTTGGGTAGGCTAATGTATTATAATAGGCATACTCTCTTATTACATAAAGAAATGGTCGAAATAAGGGGGGTTAAGGGGGTTTGACTCCCCAAACTGCTCTTGTGACCCCCTCAAATACATTTTTCAGAAGCACTCAGAGGGGGTCCTGCAAAAACCCCTCCAAATACTTGATGTGTACGGAGGAATAAGCATGATTTAGCAAGTAAATCCCAATCAGTATAAAACAACCTCTTGTGATTAAAAAACATCTGCAATAGCGTTTTAAAAAACAATTTTCTGAGACAAAACATATCTTTACCTTCAGCGAACGTTCACAGAAGGTAAAATGTTGTCCGTCCGCCGGGAGGAGAGATTGTGTCCGGGCCAGTACTAGGCCTCTATTGAATGTATATGGATAAAATATGGTACGGATATAGCCTCTATGGTCTAGTTGTGCCTTTTGATGGTCTGGTGGATAGATATCCCATACTTTTTGAAATAATTTAACAAATATTTAAAATATTTTTTGTTTTTTTCTCAAGACTCAGTCACTATTGCATGTACATGCATAAGGTTTGGTACACATATGGCTAATATGGTCTAGTTGTTTTTTTTTCACATCGTAGCGAAAACTTGCCCGCATATACACCAATGACATTTTCTACACATATCACCTATGCAATGTAGCAATGCTTTTTGATGTGTATTTAACACTTTTTGAATGATTGGATAAACTTGAAAACAAGATCATATAGGCCTATAGTCTATTATTATATTTTTGATTTCCAACCAACAGCTCATAACCTGCACTTTGTACATGCATGAAACTGTACAATAATATGCATATATTAGTCTAATAAGGCCTTTCCCCGGTTTTACAAACCCTGTCAAGCAGATGGGCAGATGGCAGGGCAGCAGGCAAATACAGATAATTGAGGCCACTATTGCATACCTATATACAATTTGGTAAACGTACCAATTTTATGGTGTAAATGTCTTCTTTTAAAGGTGTTATTCGCTGAAGGTTTGCTGCTGTGCACCCTATGTTTAAAATGCCCATGATTCATCTTTAGAGCATCTGAAACTCTTTTGGCTTCTAGGCACCTTTGGTCATAAAGGCGCGATATTCACCAAATTGGGAGAGACCATAGATATTAAGTAAATTTAAATATAATGGGTCGACGGGTTGACAGGTCGAAGGGATCAAAATGGGATTTGGCAGAGGAGACCTTTGACATGTAATATAATGGGTCGACTGGTTGAGGGGTTGACAGGTTGACGGGTTAACAGGTTGATGGGACGAAGGGTTGACAGGTCGACGGGTTAAAAGGTCGAAGGGTTGAAAGGTTTCAGAAATTTTTTTTTCCCAACAATTTTTTGATCAAAATTTTTTTATTTCCTGAAATTATTTTTTTTCGAAATCTTAAAATCTTCTTTTTTTTCAGAAATTTATTTTCCTAAATTTTTTGTGAATTTCTTTCTGAAATTTTTTATCCCCAAATTTATCAATCTGTCAAACTGTCAACCCGTCAATTGTCGACTGTCAACCTGTCAACCTATTAACTGTATATATATGTCTTTGGATTGGTGCTATTTTGACATGCACCCCACGAGTTGAAGAGATCCTGAGTCCTCTGTACCAATGAGAACGTGTACATCTCAAAATCCCGCCATACCCATTGGGTCTTATTCTAATGCCTTATGATTTTTCCCCAGGTACAAATTTGTTTCTACCATGGTTGATAATATCGATCATTCAAATTTTGAAGAAACTGGACATGGCATTTTGATGTTGCTTCAAAATGGGAAAATCACATTCGCGGAGGAAAAGCCATCGGTGTTCATGAGACTTATCAATGGTATTGACCAGTACCTCAATTGTCCATCATATGTGAACATACTAAAGGTAACTACTGACATGACATTTATGTGTAAGGGACCGTTCAGAATTTATGACTGAGGCGCGGTGGGTGTTTTGTCAGAACTTCCCATCAAAAATTGATACCCCCCCCTTGAGTTGCTTGCAGATTCTTAGTACCCCACCCCTAGGTTTTATGCATATATTAAGTACCCCCCCCCCCTCAAAATAAAGCAATTCACACATACATTACCGTAATATGGGGTGAATTGGGACAGAATTGGCCTTTTTTTGCGGACCTCTTAGTATAAGAGCCGCATATGCATTTGAAATTCTACAAAACCTTGGTGGTCAAGTTTCTGCTGCCTACCTTCTTCAATCCTCATGCCATTTACCATGTATCATGTGATAGGCCTCCTCGTGAAGCATTCAACTTATGGTACATGTAAATCCCATGGTATACGCTCTGGCAAGGGAAATCCATTCAACCCAATGCTATAGCTATGAATGACGTCATTTGATATTATGTATCTCCCAATGATCCCCCCAAGGGGGTTCCCCAACCAAGGCATCCCCAAGTTCAGATGAATACCAGGGCATAGCAAGTCTGAGCTCAGTTCTAACAAATTGTTAAATAGCTGAATTGTAGGTCTCAGGCTGGTCAAGGATCCTCTAATTTAACCCCCCAAAAAAACTACTGAAATGACAGTTTATTTACAAAACGGGGATTTTACCCTATATTTAGGGCTATGAAAACACACTATGATTATTGATATGTATGCTGAAGCATTTGGAATGCACAAAGGATGCCTTAAGCTACATGGATGCTTTATTGTTTAATACTTCTGTGAAAGGAAACTGTGTAGTCCTTAGTTATTTTCATGCAGGGGCATATCCAGTATAGGCCCCGGGGGCTATGACTTATTTTTTCCCACCATTTTCAGCATATTTACAATTTAATGGCAATTCTCACTGCACGCCAAGAGGTCCGCTTTAAAGTGCCTTGTGCATGTTATGTTTCTGTCATAGCATGGACAAAAATCAATCCAGAAATAAAACTTTGGACCAGGTGTCAAAATGTGTCCAGGCACAAGGTCTAAGTACCCCTTGGAGCATGATATGATATGTCAAATTCCCAATTCTCAAGGCCCTGAAAAGAAATAGATATCTACATCAATGAAGTTGTGAATGACCATTCTTTTATTAACAGGTCATACAGGTGTGAACGATAAACAAACAAATACAGATTTATCTGTATTTCTTTTTTTCACAGATGCAGAAGTGTAATTTATTCGTGAAACTACGAGCATTTCTTTTGATTTATAATTTTTTTTAAATTTCATTTTGACAGGACCTGTTGCCGAGTTATGAAGAGAGTAACCTGCCAAAAGAAGAAAAGCCTGTTGATGTTATCTTGGAGAAAATGTCGTCTTTACAAATCTTTCGGAAAAGTGAAGCAGTTCACAAGTTGCCTAAAATATTGCAGGTACGACCTTTTATTTAATTTTTATCAATCAGAAATTGCTTTTAAAAAACGTGTGCTATTCTGCTAACATTCATTGCCCTTTTGTCACCAGTTATAATGAAAAACTGGTCACTCTTCTGATGCCTGATGTGGGATTGTTGATCTAGAGGGTTTCGGTAGCAGTGGTAATATAGCATTATATGGATACTGGAAATACCCACTGCAATTGGAAAAGTACCTAAAATTATGTAATAAAAAAAGGAAAGACACTCGATTAATAGATAGATTATATATAAAATAAATTTTTATACAGATTGACAGACAGTAAAGATATATGTGGTCAGTGCAGTTTGAAGATAAATGACTATATTGTGGAATAATTAGTGAGGAAAGTCAATAGAAACTCAACCCAGGTGTAAATGGGAGGGCCTGTTGCAAAAACATTGATGGACCCACATTCCTATTTTCAACATTCTCCATTTACACTCTAAAAAATTTCAGACAAAATTGGTTTTTTAGATTCAAAATGGTTTTTTGAAAAACCAAATTTCAATGCAAAAAACCAACATGGATTTTATTAAAAATCCAAGTTGGTTTTGCATTGAAATTTGGTTTTCACTTCATAAATTGGCCGATGTAAGCAAAAGGCAATAGTGTCGAGCAAGGCATACAGCAGTTCCCAAAACTAGAGAATTTGGGCATTCCAGCGAGGTGTAGCACAAAATTATATCTTGCCGGCCACCGCCTTATAGTCCAGTCATTCTACTAATGGACCCACCACAAATTGCAATAGTAATGATTCTGGTACCAAATTGATTGTCATATTCTAGAGCAACTTTCCTGAAGTTTACCCATAAATTTATGCATTGGAACATGACCTAATTAGCATAAATCCAAGATGGCAGCAGTGAAAATCATGTTTTCTGCAAATAACATGGAAACTATTAGGTTAAGGCCTCATATCTGTATGAAACATGAATATAAGCTTGGATATTACGGACAATTTTACACCATTCCCATGTCTCTATCTCTATTAGTTTCCGAGATATGGAACATTCACATATCTCATATTTCAGGAAATATCTGTAAAACGGCCAAAAAACGTATTTGTTGGCCTTGATTCCAAATGCTTAATGTATGATTTTGTTGTTTTATCCATTGAGGATTCAAAGTGAAATATAGTGGACCATTTTACACATTTACCATGTCTTTACCTCAATTCTATACCCACGTATTGCATGTTGAAGACATACCTTGAAAATGCATCGTTTGCTGAAAATAGTGTATTATTTTATCCAACAAAGACCCAAAATTAAGTCTGGTTATTATCATGCCTCTTAAGGATATGATACCTTATGTGCATGCAATGCAGCCTATTTTAAATGACTACAATTATTTAGATGAGACTGCATGGGGTAAGTGGATCCCTAGACTAAGTAGATTCCTGGAATGAATTGAAGGATACACACTTTTTCGAATAAGGGTTACACCCTCGATTCTAGATTTCTGAAGTTTTCATCAGGAAAGTTATGAATTTATGAAGCAAAAACATTTTGAAAAGTTAAACTGTGCTTTATGATCAGGTTGCTGGCAATTTTGTTGCATATTAAACAAGTGCATGGATGAGACTCTCCAGATTGGTCAACAGACAAGAGTTGCATTGAGGTGCTGCTGTCTGGTGGATGGGGTGCTCACCTGCTAAGTTAGTTTTTAGAGCACAAGGAATCAACTTAAAAGGGAAACTAAACAAGCTTCTATTCAGTCAATAGGGCTATATAATTTGATCACTGCAACTGGTGCATTCGGTTGTTGCGTCGGCCACAGCACCAGTCAGCTTTCAAATCCAGTGACATAGCTCTGTAATGGAAACCCTTCTCAAAGGAAAAAATTGATCCCTGTGATAAAGACATGACTCGGGTTCAAATTAAGCTATAAACCAAATTTCTGAGGATGATTGAGTTATGATCATCAGTAGACGTCTGTAAGGTAACCGAGGAAAGTCTTCAATATATTTTTCTCATTCTGAGTGACAATGTTCCCCAAGGAGTAACTGGTTTAGTCAGATTGGTATTCAGAATCACAGAATACACTCGGGATATCATATTTTATTGTATCTTTATTTTTGGGACTTTTGTCGAAAAGGTTCATGTAATATAACTTGCACCTTGCCAGACATCGACTTGGGGTTGGTTCATATCATTAAGGAATTGACAGTCATTGAAGAGAATCAACAATGTTTGCTTTAAATTGACATCCAGAAAGTTGTTGATCCAATGAAACTCTCATCCCCAGGGTACAAATCTGAAAAAAAAACATCTACATGTATGTACTCCAATCTCCTCTATACTGCAATAATTGCTCAATTAATGCTGTTAAACATCAATTTCTTGAAGAAATGTGAGATGCTTGCTCCAAAATGGGCATTCTTAATTCACAGATTGTAACATGACTGACTTTGGTTGTCCTTGTACACCCGGATCAGCCAGGGAAGCTCAGCCTCAATCTCTGGGACCGAGCTGCACTTTCATTTTTGGTGACCGTAGTATGATGATGAGATGAGAAGTCTGGGAGTCTGGCAAATGCCCTATTGATTCAGGGATGCCCAAGGTCTTTCAGTTGCCCCAGCATAGAATACTAGAATTACTAGATACAACCTGCCTCCATTTAATGACTAAAGCGAGTTCCCGGGATTACATTTGAACCCATCAAAGCCAGTGGACAAGTTCTGAGACACCACACAACTTCCCTGACGATAGTCCTGTTTTGTGATGATGGGCGGAAGAAAGTTGTGGTGGCCAATGGTAGGAGTTAGGAGAAGCAGTAGTGGAATTCAGGCCAGTGTTGCAGTTGCATGACTATAATGCCCTCAACAATAGCAGTATTTACCATATTTAATAAATGGGCAATTCCGCAAAGTCCGATTTACAGATTTGACACTTTAGTAGCTTGTATAGCCTTACCACCATACCTTAGCTATTTCATTGTTATCCAGGCATGAGGCCAGGTAATAGGGGCATCAGACAATTAAGCCATCAACCAAAGCTCCAAGTGCAACAGGAGCTGAGCTACAAGGCAAGATGTCGTCGTTTTGGACATACTCACACAATGTACGTCCAAAGCGCTGATATTTCGATGTAGCTCAGCTACTGTTGCACTTAGAGCTTTGGTTGGTTGCTTATCTGATACCCCTATTACCTGGCCTCCTCCCTATTTAACGATGAAATAGCTGAGATATAATGGTAGGGCTACACAAGCTGCTGGAGTGCCAAATCTGTAAATCGGACTTAACGGTATTGTCCAGGTACCAACCAAGTCCATTCCACTGTTAACTTTCTATTATAGTTACTAACCTTGCTTATAGTAATTCAAAATAGGCTGAATTCAATGCACTTGACTACTTATATACTTAAATGCTTCAGACAGCTGTCAAGAACTATCACCATGAAAAATAGACCCAATAGAAGTTATTTCCTTGCTGAAAAATGGACAATGTTCAACAAGGAATGCATTTTCATGGCATGACTTTGACATGCAAGAGGTAAAGACATGATTGATTTGTGAAGTGGTCCACAAGGAGTCCCTTTTGCATCCTCAATAGATAAAACAAAAATCATAAATCAAGTATTTAGAATCAACATCAATAATTAAGTTCTTTGGCCGTTTTACAGATATTTCCTGAAATATGAGATATGTGAATATTCCATATCTCAGAAACTAATAGAGATAGAGACATGGGAATGGTGTCAAAATGTCCGTAATATCCAAGTTTATATTCATGTTTCATACAGATATGAGGCCTAAACCTAATAGTTTCCATGTTATTTGCAGAAAACATGATTTTCACTGCCGCCATCTTGGATTTATGCTAATTAGGTCATGTTCCAATGCATAAATTTATGGGTAAACTTCAGGAAAGTTGCTCTAGAATATGACAATCAATTTGGTACCAGAATCATTACTATTGCAATTTGTGGTGGGTTGACCCCCTTTTCTCCTAGACTGACTGGACTATTAGTAGGTTGCATCTCTCTAGGCTTTGGGACATACTTTCTAGTTCGGTGCTATTGGTTCTTCCACATTGGTTGGCAAGCCTTGGCTTGGGTGTTTGTTCTTGCAAGTTGATGGCTTCCCTCTGGCTTGCCCCTGCTGCCTCAGCTGCCTTTGTCCCCTGATCACCATTACATGCATTGTGAGACTTCTCCTGGCAATGTCAATTGCCACTTCATGCGTTGCCTGCCCCTTCCGTTGTAATTTTTTTGGTTGGTTCTTCAAGTGTCTTGTTTGTTCCTCAAGTCTCCTTTTGGTTCCTCAAGTCTCCTATTTTAAGGCATTTTGGGCTTTTGACCTCTCCTTTGCCTTGTAAAGCTGCTCTCTCTCCTGGGTCGATCTGTATGCTGCTCCCATTTTCGCCGATGCACCAAGACTTTCTGCCCCTGGCTTCTCCGCTTCTGGCCTCTCTCCATTCCCTGTAGCTCAAGATTTCATCTGATTCTGGAATAATATGTAAATGGCACTGCCATGAAATTCGCGCAGAACTTTAAAAAGTTTTTGTAGGACTTACAGTGTTACCATAAGTTCTTTTATTTTTATTTCATATTCAATGTATGAAATGCAATTATGCAACTGTTTAAAAAAATTAGAAAGACAGATACATAGAAAGACAGATATAAATTTAGAATATTAGAAAGATAAAATAGACAAAAAATATAACACAGATAAATAGACGAATAAATAGATAGATAAATAGATAGATAGATCGACCCACAGATGGATAGATGAATTGATAGATAGATAGACATTAATAGATAAATAATATTGAAAGATAATCAGCTTAATGGTAGAAAGGTAGACAACACAGAAAGCTGTCAAAGTCAAGTCTATGTTAGATTGTTGATATTACATAATAGTGTAAATAGATACTACATAGTAATACAAAAGCAATAACATGATCTGCTTGTATATTAATTGCTCACTGTTACATAATCATAAGTTTATAAAGATTATGTTACTTTAAATGTGTTCATAATTTGATTTAGCTTGTAAAGGCTAATAATTTACTATTCCACAAAAAAATTTATTACAGGATACATAAATGGAGAAAATTGAATTTTTAATACCCTTTTGAAAATGTAATGTTATTTTCTGTTAAATACGAAACTAAATCATTGATCAGAAGCTGGACCTACTTGACCTAATTCCCAACTGTGGACTGCTGATGTTCAGACCATCACTGCACAGAATTTTGAGTCCTCTCTTGTGCTCAATTCGCTTCGCGAAACGGCCTGCGGCCGTTTCGCTGCGCGAATATAAATTTGTCCTTATATATATAGGCCTATTAGTCAGGCGGCATATGTAATCTACTTTGGAGTGCTTGCCAACTTTGATTTCTCACTGCTATATCTTCATTAACATTCCAAGGAATAAATCTAAGCTTGTTGTCATGTTTACATTGGCTTTATTAATTATCTATTCACGTTATGAAGTTTCGCATCAAAAAAGCTAAAAATACCTCGGGGGCCGGACGCCAATTTTTTGGCCGACCACACATTAACTGCTGTGAAAGGTTGTAGCATATGGATTGGATGCTTAGACCCTCAGGAACATCTTTCAGGTCCACAACCTTTCAAATTGGCTGCTCAATCCATGTTATTCAAGATGGTGTCCAAGATGGCCGCCGTACACTAGTTCTTTGTTAACTCGGTCACTAATTCTCTTGTTTGTTCAAGCGATACATCAAATTAGGGGTATTTCAGGTCAAGGAATCCAAAAATGATGGTTTCAGGGGGATTGGAGGTGATTTATGACCTCTCTGTTGAAGAATCATGACAATATGAAAAATAACAAAGCCTGTCATAACAGTTTCGACATCTGACATTATGAATCTGGATTCGTTCAATAGCAGCTTCCTCTGTTTACCAGTGAGTGGCAACTGGTTGCTGTATCTATAAACTATACACTGTTTAAAATAAAGCAATTGTGTTCAAAAAGTTTGTGTCAAGGTGGTCAAAATGGTGACTGATGTGGGGTTTTACCCCTAATTTGATGTATCACATGAACAGATCATAGAAATAGAGACCGAGTTAATAAAGAACGAGTGTAACATGGACAGAGCACCTGTTTGGAAAGGCAGTTGTTCCTGTCAGAGGGTCTAATTAATTAATTAATCCATCCATATTACACAACCTTTTACAGAACTCCTGTCTGGTTGAACCCTCTGGCCCCCTGAGTAAAATAGTTTTTTTTTAGATATCAGTTGAAAACTATTTCAAAACTTTAAAGGTCATAAATAAACCTTAGACATCACCTTTGATTAATGTGACACTAAAAAGAAACAAATCTCTAGTTTGGATGCATACATCAGGACTGAAGGTTGCATGATTGTGATGGTCTGTCCTGGGGATTCATCCTATAACATGTATATGCTGGCGTACAGGGATGTACCTCCATTCTAAGCTTCTTTTTTTGCATAAAGATAATTTAAAGATGATCCTGGGCTGTAACAGCAAGTCTTGTGGCTGTCTGGGGCACCAGACAAGATGCGCTGATGTCACGGTGATGAGCGATTGTGGATGGGTGGCAGTAAAAGATTCTTTTAAGAACTTGTAAACTAACAAACCAGTAGTAATCAGCAGATGGTAGAAGATGTGGCCTGTCGTGGACATGTATTCTAGTATGCTGAAAATGTACACGTATGGGGAATCAGTGCACTGTATACTAGGAGGGGCAGTTGTTTCCTCCTTTCCTTTTTGGAAAGTGGTTCCTATCTCAACTGTCAAATTTCTGTCTCATTGCTTGTGACTCCAAATTATGGATCATAGATGTTGTGTGTCATCTGCTTGCAGAATGCCTTTTACTAAAATGAGCCAGTATTTTCACATTATTTATTTAAAAACACTATCATATAATCAGCTCTGCTTTCTCCTTACCAGTCCAGGTATCTATATAGGTGTCTTGTATGCATAATCACCCAACTTTACTCCTAACTAAGGTTGTCTAATTATAGGAAGATGTGGTTATACATGAAAAGCTATCAAGAGATTGAAGGCAGTATCCACTGAGAACACACAAAGAGTTGTATCTGGATATACTTGTGTATGACATCAAATTACTTTAAGATGACCAGTTGGTCACCCTCTTCCGAACTGTTGTGTTCAGCTTTGATTTTAGATATGGCGTATTGATCAGACAAGAGTACAACAACTAGCTAGTAGTAGCATTCATTCAACTGATACCCATGTCATGACCAGAAGCTGTGGTGGAAGATGAGGTTCCTGATACATTATAAATTTATAATCAGATGTGTCTTCCAAATAAAAGGGTAGTCCTGTGCAGGGGGTTAGGTTCCACCTTTGGTTCTGTGGCAGAAGCTGAGGTTCCTGGTCTTTTAGGCAAACTCTGGTTGACAGCTAGCCACAACGGCTTACCTGGAAGGGAATTGTCTCTCTCACCTGGTGGTTTACTGTGGGCCATTTAAATGTGCTTTGTGAATTGTCAAAGTTCAGAGAATTTGACTATTCTCATAGAAATAAATGTTTGCAATATCTGCCAAGTGCCAACCGTTCCCAATATCACACTGCACTTGTGACTTGTTGTTACCGCAACTTAGGTCCTTGCATTAAATGTATAACATAGGTCTTGTTTGAGGGATTATTCTACTTAGTGAGGATTTAGAAAATCTTGGTAACATTCAGGGTCATCTTGCTCCTTCCTTCCATTCCATCACTCATGATGAAGTGAACATGCCTTTCTTGGTTCAACTCAAGAATTATCTTTTTATTTCTTGTACAACCCTGGAAAGGCAGAGTGCAATGGAGAAATATACTTTTCAAGAGCATTGTCACTGACTGCGAGTCCAAGATAGCCCTATTCATCATTTTGTGCTATTGAGTCAGATCTGGCTGTAAATGAAATGTCATTTTATGAAATGACAAAATATCAGAGTTGCCATCATCCAAACTTTTCCAGGCTTGAGGATCCATGCTTTGTAGTTGTAATATGCAAGCAATGTACAATGCGTTCGAGACAGTTTTCAGCAGCAGACATCAGACTTTGGAGGTTACTGTTAGCTAAACTTGCCTTTGATGGTAGAGAAAAGCTGCACTCTTAGAAAATAAGTTAATCACACTATAACCATCCTCCCATGCAGTTGTCTTGGCAGGGTGACTATAACATGCCATAAAACTTCATTTCTGAGGACAATCGACCTATTCTCTTCAAAATGCTCCTATTGTGGATACTCATTCCACAGTGTCTGTGATTGTGGCAACATGTTTTCCAATTGGATGGAATTTTGACAGCTGCAAATTCTGAGATCACCAGTAGAGTGGGTCGGGGCAAGAAGCCCGGTTAGGTGAGAAGCCCCCCCAGGGTTATATCTAAACTTACATTTTTGGTGCTTTTTCGTATTGATAGGATTGAAGCTAGAGGCTTTTTAGGTGACGTCACAAATTTTCAAGGCATTCAGCACCAAACCATAGTCGTAATTAAAGAAACAAAAAAAGGTGCATGGTTTTTGTAACTTTGATTAATTCTTTGAAAGTGGTTGTCAGATATATTTTTGGAATTTTTTAAAAGTATAATGGATATCTGCATTGCTTCACTTTATGACCATCACATAAATATGATTTGGATCATGTTTTTTGCATTTTAGCTCAAAATATAGAGGTCAAATTAAAATATGTGGGTTTGGGGCGAGAGGCCCCGAATGGTATGGGGCATGGGGCCCCCTTCACTGAGGCCTCGAAGCTGCTTCAGGATCCATTTAATAATGTGTACTTTACCTTAAATCTTGATAGAATAGCTAATTGAAATCGAAAAAATTTTGGTCGAAATTGAAAAAGGGCAAAAAATATTAAAAAATAAATGTATGAACAGAAAAATTATGAAATTCAGAAAAAGTGAATAGAATGCCTAAAAAATGATAGAAGAACCCAAAGAAATAACTTTCAAGCTGAATGCGCTCGCAAAAAAAATTGCCATAGGATTATAATAGGGGGGCTTCTTGCCCGATGGGTGGGGTAAGAAGGCCATTTTAATTTTTTTACAAAAAGGGCCGTAACTCCTTTATTAAAATTGGTAGACATTCGTTTCACTAGTTATAAGTAGAGTCGGGTGATCCCTTCCTGACAGCATAAGCATTCAAATAATCGACCACAAAAAGTAGGTCAAATCGCACCTCGAAGTTAAGGGGGGCTGCATGCCCCGCGCTACTCTAATTCCTAAAAAGCAAATACTAAAAAGCAAATACAATCAGCAAAAAGCTTGCTTAATGCTATTCAAAATGTCTTTGGAAGGTGGTGCTAAGCAAGATCTGAGTAACTTCGCCAGTTCAAGAGTTCAGAAGCACAAAATAAACTTTCCTTTCTTCATTTAAATCTTTAGAATACCAATCTGAAGATCATGACAACTAATCACAGAAGATTTTCAATCACCAGATGAAGTTTGGTGGTAGGAGACATGGGTACCTGTTAGGGTGGTCCACATTCCTATGGGAAAAATCAAATCTCCTAAAGCCCCCAATTTGAAGAAAGAAATTGATGACCACATAAGTAAAACAAACAGACACAAAATTTCATCCAAATCAGTTAATATTTAGAGGTGGCACAAAGCCTTTGAAGTTTATCATGTGATTCCCCATTCGCACAACTGAAAAAATGGTCAATTTCCCAGATCTTTCTCAAAAGTGAATATTCTTTTGGGTTTTTTTTAGTATAAATGATGAAGTTGGCACGGCAATGTAATATCTAGATGTTATTTTTGATTTATTATTCATGGTTTATGAAATATTCTCCTGTTTTTATGAAAAAATGCTTGATAATTGACCCATGTAATATCTATGCTGACCTTCTACGAAACTTTTTAAGTCATAAAGAATATCAGGACTAGATTGGGCATCCTTGAAATACTAAAAAATAGGTTATTTGATCAAAATAATTGGTCATTATTGCAAGATTTGCAAATATCAATGATTTTGAGGTCTGCCGCAGGCGAATCGCATGTTAAACTTCAATGGCTTTGTGCCACCTCCAAATACTAATTGATTTTGCTAAAAGTTTTACTCAATACCTTCTGTACATATAAGATCACATTGCAAGATTCAAATCTGAGAAATTCAGAAGAAATTGTTTTTGGACCACCCTAGTACTACCTGTGTGTGTGTGTGTTTGTGTTTTACGCCTCTGCAGCACCTTAATGGGCTATATCGAGGCAGAGAGACATGGGTACCTAACTTTCTTGTTGCACCTAAGAATGCTAAGATACAATTAGTATTGTTTTTATAGAAAGGAATTCATTTTGCCATCACTATTTACTACCCCTTCTCAATAGATGAAAATGAAAAACTTTGGATTAGATGGGTCTTCTCATAAGAACAATTTGAAGTCAAACATGAAGCTATCCAATCGTGACACTGAGATTGGAATCCCGGCAGCTCTTCCCTGGGTATTGGTCATGAGCAATTGAGCATGGAAGCAAATTAAGATATGTGCATAAATCACTGATGATACAAATTATCAATTCTTGTAGCTATTTGATATTTCATAGTCTGTAGAAGTACCAGAGAAATTCCAGTGCTTGTGGTTTTGATTAACCTCGACAGTCCAAACAAATTTGTACTTTATGACACCAAATTGGTCATTATTGTAAAAAATTCACTTATATTATAATAATTATGACATCTATAGTTATCCACCAGACTGGCACCTTATTGATTAGATCATTCATCAAGAAAAATTAATAATATTACATGCATAAGGATGCACATATTGACTCCAAAGCTTTATCAAATTGCGATTTTAGTCTAATTAATTAGCGTAATTTGATTTGATTACAAAATAATTAAAAATCAATGTGTGATGTTGACAACAAGTTGGATTACCTTTATTATAGTGTGAACCACAAAGTTCAAGTGAAAAACTAGAGTTGGCAGCTTGTCTAAAGTTGCCTTGCAATTTTAACAAATGCCGCCTGACTATATAATATCTTTATTCAGATTGAACATTTACAATCTACAGTGTTTAAAAGCAAGTTTAAAAAAAAGATTAAAAATAGTAATTAACAAGGATAAAAACCAGGCAGCCTGTGCCACATCTATATAGCACCATTATCAATTTATACCTAGGCATTTTAAAATATAATTCACTTCATCACAATTAAGCATATCACAGATAAAATGACCATCACGTATGTTAATTAGTTCTCTGATTGTAAATATCAGGTTTTCATCAGAGTCTGACATCTTATATCTATTATATAAAAAACTTGCATCATTCATGATATCCGAATTCTCATATATAATATCTTTCAGATTATTACCTGCAGTTGACATTGGATTGCTGATACACAGCCGAGCTATGTTTCTAACAATACTATTTTTTGAGGATTGACATTTTTTAATAAATTTAGTAAACTTCACTGTTAACTCAGCCTGCAGTGGTAAGCAATCAGATAACCATTCAATAATATTACAGTGAGTCATGTTATCAACTTTCCAGAGAACCCTCAAAGCCTTCCTCCAGGCTACACATAAACTGTTAAATGCTATGCTACTGAAATCCCACAAGGGGGCACCATAATATGAACAACAATATTGACGAAATAATTTACATAAAATAAAAGAATGGACATGACCAAAATCAGATATTAACAAGTTAAAGCTCTTCCTGAATTGACCTATGGCATGATTAATTGCAATATCTTTATCTATACAAGACAAATGATGACCTAAGTGTACTGCAGAGTTACTGAAATTAACAAGTGAGCCATTTACAAATATATCATCTTTAAATTATTTACAATTACGCCCTTTAAATAATAACAGTTGACTTTTGCTGCCATTAAATAGTATGTTATAATTATAGGCATACGATTCACACACTTCAATCATTTTCCTCAAACCCGTAATTGTAGGACATACAAGTGTAATGTCATCAGCATACGCTAAAGCACCAACATATCTGCTCCCTAGAAAGCAGCCAATACCAAGTTTATCTAGATTTACCAACAAGTCATCTACATAAACAGAGAACAAAATTGGGGATATGACTCCACCTTGCTTCACACCATTAACAACATCAAAGGTATCTGATATACTGGCACCCCATTTAACCTGGAGTTTATGTACCTCCTTGGCTCCCTTTGCCTTGATCTCTCCATGGTTTCCCTTTTTTCTGGGCTCTGCACATTCCTGACTCTTTGGCTTTATCGTCCCTGACCTCTTCCAGTCCTTGTTACGGAGGGGGGCGGGGGAGTACATGTCTCCTTCACAGCTTATCTACCGGATTGGAGTCTGTGGATTACCTTGAGCTTCTGTACTGTAGGCCATGAAAATTTCACTATGGGCGTCCCTTCCTAGCGACCGAGCCTCCCTCAGTCGAACAATCACTTCCTCACCCAGATCAACTGTTTTGTTGTGCTCTTCATCTGCCCTTGCGGTCTTGGTCTGGCCTCCTTCCCTCTTGGCTTTGTTTCTTGGACCTTTTCTCTTCTTGAACCTCCCCATTCAGTGGCTGAAGGATCCTCCCATGGTTTCCGTCATTTACCATCCGTTGTCTTGATCTCAGACAAGCTGCTTCCAGCCTAACTTGCTGGTCGATGCACCTATGGTGTTGACCAATGTTTTTTTTAATTAAATTTCTGTCAGACTCAAAGACATCTTTATGTCCATATTCATGTTCATGAACATCTTGCTGAACGAGCCATCGCTGGAAATGACAATGATTGCCACCTTGTTCCTTTAAACAATGTGTATTAGGTGAATGACCAAAGTCTGTGGGAAATGAGCGATGATAAAGTTTGGGTACCCTGCTAACAGGATAAGACCTAGTTCAAGGCCAAAAGTCTTATCATTTATGCTTTCAACCACCTTCCCTCAATTTGGTCCTAGTGTTACATCTCTAAGAAAGAACTAGACAGCTTCAAGCATGGGCATATTTCGTGTCAGAGGGGCTGCAGTCCCCCCTGGCATCAGAAAATGGGATATTAAGGCAAATTCTGACCAATATCAGGGCAAAAGTACTGCCCTGGTCACATCCGTAACATGTTAACATTTCAGGGCAAAATAGTGACAGCCCCCTACAAAACGGTCTTATAAGCATATCTTTATAATTCCAAACTCAGTGTCTGCTTTGCGTGCATATCTTCTTTTGTGACACTTACATAAGTTACATCCAAAATGTTACATGCATGTTACTGGGAGAAAAATATCTTTTAGGTTGCGAGCTGGCTTGCCAGCCAGTCAAACCATCATTCAGCACCTCCCAGTCAGCTGGTATGGATTTATTATTTTCCCAGCCAGCTGCTTGACCAGCAGTAATTGCTCAACACAAATCCTCAATGACATAAAAATACCCAGTTTACAAAGATAAGCTTCATTGGTTGAACCTGTCACGAGTACTTGGATCTATGATCTAATGATGAAATTATGAGTATTTACATAAGAGTATGAAAGCTATTAGAAAATTTTACCTGACCTTGTCAAGGATTTCCCTCTCTCAAACACTAAAGTAAAGTTGTCATGATTAAATAATATCTCAGTCATGTTCTACAGACTTTATGTATACGATGGAGCCTTAAATAATTTAAAATCAGCTTTTATCAAGCGTAAACTATAAGTTTGCAGCACAAAAGACAGAGTTAGGACTGTCTCTTGGTCCAATTTGGCGTCACAATCTATTTATAGCTTCACAAACACTGTGACATCATGGCAACCCAGCTGGCTGCAGCATGCAGGGGGCACTATCAAGCAATTTTAAAGGGAAATCTAGTAAACTCCCTGGTGGTTTTTTCTTTTTTTCTCAATCCCTGTGTAACGTATTCGGGGGATCTTGAAATTTGCACAGAATGCTGAATACTGTTTTACTGATAATGGCATAAGATTACATTCATGGGTTTTGATTTCACAGCCTTGAACATAGAGTGTCTGGAAGAGTCTGAGAATTTTGATTAATTTAATAAATAAACAAAATGATATTGTCAAAATAAAATTAAGAGAGATAAATAAATAAACAACTCACTTGGACTCAGCAATTCGTGTTTCAATTTTGAATCATAAGACCTAAGTAGCTGTAATCCTACTAAGAATGTTGAGGGTTTTTTTACCTTGACAATGAAAGCATTTTTCCTATCATGGAAAGTTTTGACATCATAGCTTTTGAAGACTAGACTTAAAAAATATAATTTTCCTTCTAGTGTTTTTTTTTCTTTCAGACTTTTTAAAACTATCTGATAAATTCATTTTTCAAGTTAGCAGTATTATTTTTATTTTTTTCAAGCTACCCGGAGATAGTGGCTTTTTCTGTGGGGGGGGGGGGGGTGACATTGGCCCATGGCTCGCATAACCCAGTTTCAGATCCACAATATTAACATGAGAAAGACAAGAAAAGATGTGTAAGACAGCCCATTCACGCATGTTATTGTTTTTATTAAAATTAAAGGCAGTAACCCCCTACAAATGATTTCAATGGTAACGTCTACTGGACCAAGAGGCAGCCCACTTGCTAAAATGTAACTACATTGCTTCATTTAATCTTGAACTGTATGTTTGCTTTGTACAATCCAACCCAGAATGAATTTTACAACTGGTTACTAACAATATTTTTGATATGTTGTAATAATTTAAGTGAATGAGGGTGATTTAATCATGCTTTTAGACTACCTCAAAGTGGGGGAATCCCTTTGAAGTTCTGAAAACAGTTTCATACTCTTATTTAAATACTCATAACGTCACAAACTGTTAATAGATTCAGGTGCCCGCAGAACCTGTCAATTGGGTGCACTTTGCCAGTTGGTAAAAATGAACTGCCAGCTGATGACCTTGCCAGCTTGAAGGATCGTGACTGACAGTTTGCCAACAGCAGGACACCGGCTTCATAACAGATAAATAATTATTGCATAACAGATCATGGGATGCCCCTGTGCAGTATTCTGGCAGTCATACCACATTAAAATCATGACAAGAAACAAGCATGAACACTTCTTCAAGAATATATAAATTTATGTGAACAAGACTTAGTAGCCATTGGGCTGTAAGCACATAGAGGTAGGTCACCATAATAAGGGAGGACCCAAAATATGGAGAAGCAGTTTAACAATCTTAATTTAAAATATGACCTTGACCTTTGATATCACATGACCATGCAAATTCAAGTTGACAGATGGTCAAATATACATGTATGGCTAATAAGTGGCAAAGCAAAACTAAAACTTTAGCATCCACAATAAAACACTTAATATGTAAGATTTAAACGCATTAATTTTTCTAAAAAAAAAAGAAGCCTAAAACTCTAATATGAGTACCTGTGGAACACTGGTGCATGTTCAAAACCATTTTCCTAAATTTCTCATCTTTTAGGAATTTGTAGCTCTGGCAACATATTTGAAGTAAGTAGTTCGTAAAAAACCATGGAAACTCCCGATATTTTCCCTATAGCATGCTTTGGGAATGTTGGTAGTGAAAGAAAAGTGACATGGTGTGTGGTTGCAAGCCTATAACTATAAGTGATATAAGTACTCTCTGATTTGTCCCGTAAATGACCATGCAGTGAGGTGAAATATCTTGAGTATTTGACTTGATTTTGGTTGAAAAATCTGGCTATAGAAAAAAATGGCAACAAGTGTTTTCGGATTCCTCCGAATCTGGGCTTTCGAAAATGTATACTTCATAGAATCAACAAGCAAATCCAACGGAATTATGTAAGGAACCGGACTATTAGTGCAACGTTTGGAAATTAATTACCTTTGACATGCCTTTGTCATAAGTTTGTTGGCCAAACAGTTGATTCTAACCCAAAAAATTACATAAGGAAACCTCTGGATTACCAACCTGTCCAGGAGGGGTCCATAGCCACCACAATTTTTGTAGGTGGTGCCCAAAATATCTGTGTGGTCTGTATTTAATTATTCTATCCCCTCATAATATGGTATATTTATTGACAGAAGAAACAAAGGTAGTGGATAACATGCAATAAATGATGGTAAATTTTGCCATTAACTGAGGGTGAGGTTTTAAGCTTTTGTTCCTGCCGGTGGGACGGGTAATAGCAAAAATTTGATTTTGGTTGCAAAATCTGGCCATAGAAGCCTATAGCTGATATGATAACCTAAATATGATAACATATTGATTAAATAATTGTGTGTCCTGTAGTTATGCATGGTATTTCCTCATAATGTGCCATGATAAGTAAATTTGGCTAAACAATTGAGGGCACAGTTTCACCCTTTACCCCTCCCTGCCCTGAGAGCCGGAAAGGACGCAAATTTGCACCTTTTGGGTGTAGTGCAATAGGACCTAAAATTATAACCCAAAAAGCAAATGCACACCCAAATAGGCATAAAATATCCATTCTTTGACTAATGTGTTATGCTCGAGAGGGGTAAAAGTTACTCCTTTTTGTCGGATACTCATGGACCACAAATTTGAATCCGGAGGTGGGGGGGGGGGGGAATAAACACGCATGGTGCATGGTTTTTGTAATTTTTATTAATTATTTGAAAGTGGTTGTCCGAAATAACTTTTGAAATTTTAAAAGAGTAATGGATATCTGCATTGCTTCACTTGATGACCATTACATAAATATGATTTGGATCATATATTTTGCATTTTAGGTCAAAATATAGAGGTCAAATTAAAATATGTGACTTTGGGGCTAGAGTCCCCACATGGTATGGGGCATGAGGCCCCCCTTCACCCGGGCCTCGAAGCTGCTTCAGGAACCACTTAATAATGTATACTTTACCTTAATAATGTATACTTTACCTTAAATATTGATAGAATAGCTAATTAAAATCTAAAAAATTTGGCCGAAAATAAAAACAGTGCATAAAATATTAAAATATTACTCCTTTCCTCATATGCATGTACACCTCAGGGAGTAACACCATTGTGCTTGGGAGAGTGGAGTCATTGACACACCCCAAGGACTACAGAGGAGCTCAGAGGACACCTTCTGGCTAAAACAGAATTATCCAATGGAGTTATCATTATTCTGCTGGGTGTGAGTTCACTTCAGAGGGGTGTACTACTACTCCTACTCCAACACCTTTAAAATTTAAGAGTATTTTTACTCCTATTCGGCTGACAGTGTGTGGATAACAGGTATCCAAGAATTTCTCCATAGGCTCAATGTATTGCTGATTCATGTACTTTTCAGTGTTTAAGAAATCAGCTTGATTGAATGAATATTGTTGGCATAGCAATAATATGTTCAGGTACATGTGCCAAATTTGTCTGAAATTTCTAATTAATATTTTAAATTTTCTTTGACCCAAAAACTTGGCCAAAGAGCATTTTCTAATATTTCAGTCATACATGAGCGATATTCACAATGAAGTTTGGACAAAAAACATTTTAAAAATAAATTGATATTTTATTAAAGGTCCAATGTCATGAGTTGGTAAATTTTCAATTTCGACCCAACATGGACATGCATTTTGGGTCATATCTCAGCTTTCGTATAGAATTTATGCATTTATTAAGGATCATTTGAAAGGCAGTGATTTTCCTTTGATGTAAATAGCAGGAAATGTATCCACTTCTGAAAGCTTTTGATATATTAAATGGTAAATGATTGCATATGCGATCAATTTTTGTCGTCATGCTGGACACTGCATGTAAAAATTCAGGTAAAACTTTAAAATACAAGCAAGTAAATGCAGTTAAAATAAAATTTGAAATTTGGTATTATGCTCTGGTTAGCTAAGCATATCATGAATACAGAAAAAAGGCCATAGTATGTTTCTGTATATCAGAATGACATGTTTTCCAGTATAAGGTTGTCATGTCACACGCAAAGCCAAAATGGACAATGTAATTTTTGATGCATCAAATACACCATTCACTGATTTGATTTTTAAAAGTTTTTACTTCAATGTTTTGCTCATAACCTGGTCTGTCAGGAAATAGTAACAAAACTTTGTAGAGGCTCTTGTTTTGGAAGCTGTGAGGGCCTAAGTGAGACTGACGAAAAATTGCCACCCTGTTTTTTAGTGAGAATTATGCAGGTACTCTATATTGTTCAGATGCTGTATGATTTTGGCTCAGTATGGCAATTTTACTTTTCTGGATGGTTCCGAGATGCTCATGAGCCTGGCTTTCCATTGGTGTAGAGAAAAAGGTTGTAACTCTAATCTTTCATTGTATTACAGCCCTGTTTCTCAGACTGACGAAAAATTGATACTCTGAACTTTTGTAAAATTTATGTCACACCTCTCCAGTATAGATGCTTCGTGATGATGGCTTCTGATGGAATGCTCATTATTTCAATTTTTTCTTGTTGCTTGTGTGTCTGGCTATTGATTCAGGTATAATATGTGGTTATAAGTCTGACCTATTAGGTATTAGAGCCCTGTATTTGAACCTGACAACAAAATCAACATTCTTACCGATAGTAATATTTTGTGTCCGGACTGCTCTTGTTCCGATTCTTCTGGAAAAAATGACTGATGCTAGAATGGCCATCATCTTCATACCATTTTGTTGCTCATGACCATGGCTTTCCATTTCTATACACAATATTGTTGTTTGTTGAACCTATCTTGGTATTAGAGCCCTGCCTTTGAGACTGATAAAAAATATGGTGCATTCTTGTTCTACAATAACTGCCAACTGCCATAAGTGACGGAAATATCTTAAATGATAAAGTAATTTTATAAAGGATATCATTTTCTAGATTTTGTGTTAATTTCATGGTGATATCTTTAAAACTTTACCCTACAAGTCCATTTGAATGAAGTCAGAACAGTTTCGCAAAAACTGCATTTTAAGTTTGTAAATCCTTCATATTTATGTTTAAAAATAATGGCATTATCTAGCCTCGTTTGCTTAAAAATGCATTTACCACCTATAACTTTTGCATTTTGGAATCTACTAATACATAGGGAACATATCTGTGATTATCCATTTTTTGTCCTGAATGACCAAAATTCACAAATTTTACCAACTTGTGACATTGGACCTAAATGACTTGGAAATCAAGAGGTTATTGACTTTTGTCCTCACATAAAAGCTCTCTATCAAGTGATACCAAATTCAAGCAGTGCCCTCATGAGGAAGACCTAGGGCCTATCTCAAAAATAATGAAGCCACAGGGCCGGATTTCATTGGGGGTCAAAAAATGTAGGAATGGATGTATGCAACAACTTTATATTGCACTATTGCTTTGAATACATTCAAAAGTCCAGAAAATTTCATGACAATATTAAAGACGGTTGTCGAGATAATCTTTAAAGTACATTGAAAAATGTGAATTTTTCACTATTTTAGCGTGACATCACTTTTTTCTTCACTTGAATTATTTCAGGTATATGATATTTGACATATCTCATTGTCATTTTCTTAATTTTCCTTTTGTCGAGATAATCTTTAAAGTACATTGAAAAATGTGAATTTTCCACTATTTTAGCGTGACATCACATTTTTCTTCACTTGAATTATTTCAGGTGTATGATATTTGACATATCTCATTGTCATTTTCTTAATTTTCCTTTTATCTCTATGTCCAAAGGCTTCATAAATTCATTGAAACAAGTGTATTTATGTGCATGTTTTGACATCTTCAAATTTTTCATGTTCAAAGGTTGACTTCGAAAAATTAAGTCAAATTTGAAGCTTCCTGAGCTGGGATGTTGTAATTTCCCTTTTACACATGTCAGTTGATTCTTTTTGCCATTAAGATCTAGTATAAAATCTACTTAGTTGTTTTGGAGCCTTTCATGCTTGTGAAAAATTAATTTCATGAAAAAATTCCAATGAATATGAGGGAAGGTGCATGTGTCGCACGCGTAACACAAGGAGTACTTTCATGCGGCAAAAAGCTATGAAAGCTCTGATTTTAACATGGATTGGCTTGAAACATAGTAAATCTTTGAAGCATCAATAAACTTTGAACTAAAACGAGTTGGTGACTGATACCTGGTGGTAAAATACAAAAATTACTTTGCCGCACGCGTAACGCTCACAAAAATATTGATCATATTCAAATTTTTTTCCTGTAAATAGTGGAGCCATGATATTAATATTACCTGTTGTGAAAATTTCCACACTATTTAGTAATTTAAACATGTTTCATAACCTAGCCAATAATTTAATGGCATACATGAAGTTTTTTGAGAATTTGGGGCCAAATTGGCTATAAAGGCAATATCCATCAAAAAACACCTTTTTCATTCCAAATTTTTCCATCAGTTATGACTTATAATATCATATAAAATCGATTGTTAGCAAAACCAGAACATGTTTTGCAATTTCATGCGACGTCATTAGACTCATTACTCAAAATCAGGATTTTATCCCAAAAAAATGGCCAAAAATCATGCTTCTTTCATCTTTTGCAGAGTTAATATTCACTTTGAACAGTGGCACTTATTTGGCATGAATTTGAAGCCAACATCCAGACCCACAACATAGGACAGTTGAAATCGTATTAAAGGAACACATATGTTTCTCAGGCAAATTGAATTAAGTTTTTGAAAAAAATATTGCTGAAAAATTATCAAAAAAATAGTGTGTTTCTCACAACATATTTGGTGTATTGGAATGCAAACTGCCCTGAAGACTCTACACTATTTGCCCTATGTCATTACATAAAGAAATTTGATTAACTTTGATGATAAGTTGACATTTAGTGTAGTTTTCTTTTGTTGACATGGAAACAAAAACTTTTAAATATTAAGTATTAATCTGCTATAATCAGTTATTTCCACTGGTTGGAACCCTATGGTAAATATATTTTCTGGAACTTAGATATGTTCTTAACAAAACTGTATGGTCATTTGATAAAAAAATACATTATACAATTTTGATGGTCATGCCACACTTCGGCTTCATCATTTTTGAGATAGGCCCTAGGCCAACATTGGCCTCACCTTCTCCTTGACCAATTCCCCCTGTCCCCCAACCAACCTGCGCCATTGCTACGAGCAACTATAGGGAATGATCCAGACTTTTTATGAACAGGGCTAGAATAAATGTGAATTTTCAAAGCAATTTGATGAAGTACGGCATGATTTCCACGAATGGTCGCGAATCATGGGACTACGTCCAAGTGTGACACTTCCAGGCAATGACATACGCGAATTCTTATGGCTAGTTCTCACGGAGACGTAACAGAGGGTTCTTGTTGCGTCGCTTCTTGCTTTTCCAGGAAAGTGGGAGGTTCTTAAGCTAGATTCAACAATTCGGCGACGATATTTTCGTCTACGGCGCTTCTTAAACTTCCTCGCCAAAAGTTCCTAGAAGTCACATGACCCTATGGTGAGGAAGAACTTGCTTCACGAAAGATTCAACCAGTTGAATCTTTGCGAAGGAAGAAACCACGATGCAAGAGACCAGAAAGCCCCCCAAAATGATTGGGCGAAGTTAGAGACAGCTTGGGCGAAGTTAGAGACAGGTTGGGCGAAGTTAGAGACAGGTTGGGCGAGGCTACTTATCATTGAGTCAATGGAACTTCGGCGAAAAAAGACAACAACTCGCCGACACAAACAGGCTGTTGAAACGCCGAAACAGCTACTTGCTTGGCCGTAACAGGTATTTGCTTGGGCGTAATTGAACATTAGGACGAAGTAAGAGGATGCTAGGGCGAAGAAAGAGCATGCTAGGGCGAAGAAAGAGACTCCTTGGGCGAATCTAGTTTAACATTGAAGCAATGGAACTGCGTCGAGGCTCTTGACAACTCGCCGACACAAGTCTCTTCTTGCCTCGTCCGTAATTACGAGCGATTCGGCGTAAAAAACGAGTGCCTCGTCGTCTAGGATCAATCTACGACGATGAATAATCTTTAATTGATTATATAATTGTCCAAAAATGGCTTGAAACGCCGAAATTTGGCGAATCTGCAGTTCCTGGCACCTCTACAACTTCGCCGTCACTTAACCACTCTCGTGTGATCTAGGCATGACTTGTAGCCATGTTTATGAATTTTAAATACATGAATGAAAATGTTATAACTTTAAATGTCAACACTTCAATGTTACAGATGTTGGTTCCGCTGGTCAAAGAAAAAAAAAGTCAGTAAGTACAAATTTCTTATAAATTTCAATGCCATACTCCCAAAATCCCGTTAAGTTGGGATTTGTAAAGGTACCTCTTTTTCTGTAGACCCCCTGTAGTTCATGTCTATAGGTTAGGTCAAGTCAAGTGTATGTTTGACTGGCGTAAATTCTGCGTAAAGTCATAGATAAAAAAATCGCAGACTGGCATCCCAAACAATTTGTCCTGCCCAATTTTTTTAAGGCTCACACCAGATCTGTCACCTTCTTTATTGCATAAGCCTGCGTCATGAATTGCCACTACACCCTTGTTTTGATAATCGAGTCATACACCATGTTATTTGTTTTAAATAATTATGTTTTGACAGGTCATTTTCTGAAGAAGGCCACTCTCAAAAATTATTTCTGTGTACAGTAATTTGAGTTTTTTCCCAGACTATAATAAGTTGCAAAATACATGACCATATATTTATGTATTACGATGTCATCATCAGCAATCGTCGAGGCACAGCCGAGAATGGTTACTGATTCCAAATTAAGGGCATTATTTAGATTGATAATCTTGGCAGATTATAAATGTATGCTATGCTAATAAAGATTTATCTCTTTGTATGGCTATGTATGGCTCTGACCCAGTGCGCCTCTACACTAGACATTGTCTACATAATTATATTACCTTCAGCTATATTGGGGTAGCATTTTATTCTTCCGACAAATTATGTTGTATTTTGGTTCACTTGTACATGTATTCGGGATAAGCCTGTTATCTGTGAACCAATGGTTTAATTCATTTAATTCCGTTGAATTTCCTGTTGCTATAAAAAGAATGGATATGGTATTTAATGAAAATACTTGTATCATCAGTGAATAGGCAAATCCTGGCTCCTTTAGATGTATGAATGTCATTGATATATATTGAGCATATTATATAAAACAGAGCCAAAAAGTGAACCTTGAAGTTCACCACGGTTAGTAGGCTATGCTATACTTCTGAATAATTGTCACCAAATTGTACATATTGTGTTTGTTAATTTTATTCTTCAAAGTTATTAAGTAACTCTCTTGATTTCATTGAGTTTTAATTTGTAAAGAAAATGTTGTGATTCACTGGGTCGAAGGCGTTAGTGAGATCTATGTGTAGGCCAATCATAAAATAGTTTTCATCGATATATTGGTGTATCATATATGTATAGGTTATACAACGAGTTTGAGGTGTATAACTAACATTTGAGGTGGTTATTTACCGAGGTCTTTAGCAAATCCATATATGACTCCTGAAGGATTTGTACCTGGATTTTGTTGCTTTTGTTGTCATCTTTAGGTGTATTGTTTTGCAGAAAAAGTAGTACAACAGGATAACTTAATCCCCAAGAGTGGTATAACTAACAAATCTGTTGGTTATACCACAGCAAAAGACAATAGAAAACTGTCTTGGTGGAGTATAACAATGATTTCTGTCAATGCCATTTCTGCTGAATTTCGATTTCAAATCCAAATTGGTAGTCATAGAAGAAGTTCTATTGTGTTAAGGAGTCATACAATCTGATATATATTACTTTTCTGTTAATCTATTTGAGCAGTCTGACAAGCTTGTTAAGTTTATTGATGGATATCATCTTTTTGATCGCCATATGTATATGGGATGATCTCTGTAATCATCCTGTCATCAGAAAAATGTCGTCCACAAAAATGACGTGCACACAAAATGACGTGCACACAAAAATGTCGTGCACAAGTACATACAATTTAGTGTAATATTCTAGCTTGGCACTTCTAGGCAATCAATGATGGCAATCACAGAACTCATTTTCCCCCTCCCCTTAGGTGACCCCTCCTTTAGGTGCCCCTCCCCTTAGGTGCCCTCTCCCCACCAATGTGCCCCCTCCCCACCAATGTGCCCCCTCCCCATCAATGTGCCCCCCTCCCTACCAATGTGCCCCCTCCCTGCCAATGTGCCCCCTCCCCACCAATGTGCCCCCCTCCCTGCCAATGTGCCCCCTCCCGCCAATGTGCCCCCTCCCTAACAATGTGCCCCCTCCCTAACAATGTGCCCCCTCCCTGCCAATGTGCCCCTCCCCGCAAATGTGCCCCCTCCCTGCCAATGTGCCCCCTCCCTACAAATGTGCCCCCTCCCTACAAATGTGCCCCCTCCCTACAAATGTGCCCCCTCCCTAGCAATGTGCCCTCCCTACCAATGTGCCCCCTCCCTGCCAATGTGCCCCCTCCCACCAATGTGCCCCCTCCCCACTAATGTGCCCCCCTTCCCGCCAATGTGCCCCTCCTGCCAATGTGCCCCCTCCTGCCAATGTGCCCCCTCCCTGCCAATGTGCCCCCTCCCCTCCAATGTGCCCCTCCCAACCAATGTGCCCCTCCCCATCAATGTGCCCCCTCTCCATCAATGTGCCCCTCCCCAGCAATGTGCCCCTCCTCACCAATGTGCCCCTCCCCACTAATGTGCCCCCTCCCCACTAATGTGCCCCCCTCCCCACGAATGTGCCCCCTCCCCACTAATGTGCCCCTTTCCGCCAATGTGCCCCCTCCCTGCAAATGTGCCCCCTCCCCACCAATGTGCCCCCCTCCCTGCCCCCTGCCAATGTGCCCCCTCCCTGCCAATGTGCCCCCTCCCTGCCAATGTGCCCCTCCCCGCCAATGTGCCCCCTCCCTGCAACTTTGCCCCCTGCCTACCAATGAGCCCCCTCCCCCCCAATGTGCCCTCCCCATCAATGTGCCCCCTCCCCACTAATGTGCCCCCTCCCCGCCTATGTGCCCCCCCACTAATGTGCCCCCCACCCCACGAATGTGCCCCTCCCCACTAATATGCCCCTTCCAGCCAATGTGCCCCCTCTCTGCCAATGTGCCCCTCCTGCCAATGTGCCCTCTCCCACCAGTGTGCCCCCTCCCAAAAATGTGCCCTCTCCCAACCAATGTGCCCCCTCCCCACCAATGTGCCCCCTCCCCACCAATGTGCCCCCTCTCCACCAATGTGCCCCCCTCCCCAGCAGTGTGCCCCCTCCTCACCAATGTGCCCCCTCCCTGCCAATTAGCCCCCTCCCTGCCAGTGTACCCCCTCCCCATGGTTGCCTACTAGTTTTCAGATTGTCATCAAGTTTTAGATAAGCCATATAGATAAAGGCTGCGTATTTTACAATCGCAAATTTAAATGTTCTCTGAATGCAAAAATAGTTGCTTAATCTCATAATGGCGATCTCTAGTCCTCCTATAGGACAGATTACGTCTAGTTTCCTTCAGCGAACGAAGTTTCCAGAAGGTATTGTTATCACTAAGATGTTTTCCACCCGGGCTGGCGGCGGGCAGATGGATATTTTCTGGGCCAGCACTCGGCCTCTATTGAATGAACATTGATAAAATTTGGTACATATATAGCCTGTATGGTCTAGTTGTGCCTTTTGATGGTCTGATGGATAGATATCCCCTACTTTTTGAAATAATTTAATAAATGTATAAATTATTTTTATTCGTTTCCTGGCCAGGACTCAGTCACTATTGCATTCTGCATGGATGAAATTTGGTACAGATGTGGCCGATACGGTCTAGTTGTGCCTTTTGATGGTCTTGTTGATAGATATTCTATACTTTTTGAAAAAATAACAAAAAATGTAAAAATATCTATATTTTTTTGTTTTTCCCTAAGACACCATCACTATTGCATGTACATGGATAAAGTTTGGTAAACATATGGCCTATAAGGTCTAGTTGTGCCTTTTGAAAGGTCTGATGGAAAATAACTACTAATCTTGTATTGCAGCTTCTCATTGCATCTAAATTTAATGATACTTTCAGATTGACCTGATTCTAGTCATTTTGAGAATGGGATTTGTTTCAACACTTCAAAATTGGCAACATGTACTATTGGTTGGCAATTCCGTAAAGTCAGATTTACAGATTTGACACTTTGGCAGCTTGCGTAGCCCTAATATTATACCTTAGATATTTCATTGTTATCCAGGCATGAGGCCAGGTTATTGGGGTATCAGACAAGCCATCAACACTTGAATTTATAAAATTGGCGTTTTGGCGTGATGACTGAGTTTGTGTGAGTTGAAACATATCACATCTCAAATCTGCAACTATCAAAAATCTGCAAGTACAGTCCTTGATGATGGATTTATTTTTTTTGTCAAACTTTACACAGCCATTAAAGCTCTGAACCCAAGAATTCCAAAAAAATTTCGAAAATTGGCATTCTCACGTCATAGCTCAGTCTCTGCATTTTAAAAGGTATCTCATCATAAATCAGCAACTATTGTACTGTTAAAGATAACACTTTCAGAATCTGCAAGAATAGCCCTTGATGGAGAATTTGGCTTGACATTTTTTTCACGAACTTTCTCTGAAAACAAGATTGTCTAGAAAAATCTCAAAATTGGCATATTTGGGGCGACTCAATGCTTAGTCTTGAATAAACTATTACAGTCAGGAGCATGAAATGTTCACCTTAAGTTGTTCTTTAATATGGGCATCTTTTGACATAAAACCCTCTTTCCAACTTTAATTATTCCAGAGCAGTGAATTTTTTACAAAAGGGAAAAAATGCTAAATCGAAGTTCACTCGTTGAATGCACTTTATTTGTAGAAGGAATAATTTTAATCGGTCTAAGTGCTGGAAAATGTGTCTCCTCCATTTAATCTGTGTTAGCTTAGTGAACTTGTACAACCATCCCATGCACTCAATCAATTGAGCTGAATCAGTTCCCCTAATTTTACAGAGTAGCCAAAGTAATGGTGTAGAGCTTTTTTTCCTCGGTGATTATGAGTTGTAATCTCTCCAAATGGCGACTATGGCTACTAAGGGGATTACTGACAATTTGGGAAAACAAACACTGTCAACAGTTAGATTTCTAACAACTGTGATAATTTGTAATAGAATTGACTATTTAATCCATGATCTCTCTGCCCCGAACCAACCTCGTGAAAAGCAATCAAATTGAATTTGAGCACTTCAGCATGTTTCAACATGGATTTATTCTAAAGTTATTGTATAAATATAAGTAAAGGTTATTCACCACGGGAGAGGGAATATGTGATTTATCACCCAAGGCCTTTAGGCCGAGGTGTGATAAACACATATTCCTGATCCTATGGTGAATAACCGGCTTATACCATGAGACAAACACTCAAACAGTCAAACATGAGAGGATAACTGGACAACAAAGAATATGGGAATTATTCCCCTGAAATACTCTAATGTGATTGGCTGACAGAGGTGTCGAATAGTGTAAAGAACATTAAACTGAGCCAAGGCATGGTTTTCTCAGTTCAAGGTATCTGGCAGGTTTACCTTATATCCTTATTGTATTGTGCAGCCCTCTGCATGTTACACATATATCCAATGAGTGGGACATTTTACTTGTTCAGTATAGACACTGACACAAGGGACCCACTAAAGAATTTGAAATGAGCATCAACAGGTTTACTTTTTATAGGAGATAGTGAAAATCCTTGTTATCACAAAATTTGTTCAATTTATCTGTCTATCTATTCATCCATCGATCTGTCCATATATCTATCCATCTATCTATCCATCCATCCATCCATCTATCCATCCATCCATCTATCTATCTATCCATCCATCTATCCTTCTATCCATCTATCAATCCATCCACCCATCCATCAATCTATCTACCTACCTATGTATCTATTTATCTATCATTTAGCATAAACCCACAATGTTTATATCACAACATGTATTAATAATTACCTCTGACACATTGTTTCAGTTTGGCCCAAACTGAAGTGTAAAATCTCAGTCTCAGTGTAAGTATAAAATGCTGTGATTGTACAATGTGAAGACTAGAAAACATGTTAAATTGTCATACATTAAATGCATAATCACCCATCGAAGTGTTGAGACAGAGACACAGAGACCTGATCTGTCACATGAGTAATCCCCAAGTCTACTATTGCCAGTTTACTAAACAAATTCTGTGTTCCCTAACCTTTTCTGAACTTGGAACTGCAGTAATTAAGTAATGCATGTGTTACAAGTGCGTACCTAATTGTCATTTTATTTTGTTATTTTGTTATTTTGCATTTTGGGGGATGGATACATAGAGATATATATCTATCTATCTGTCTATCTATCTGTCTATCTATCTGTCTATTTATCTGTCTATCTATCTGTCTACCTATCTACTCTATCTTCACAGGCGTGGGAGGCTGGGGGCTGCAGCATGAATTGTGGCCATGGAATTAATTCATCTCAATCATCTGTGGCCATAGTCCTGTCTTGGTGTCACCTGAGTGCTGTGATTATAACTGTCATACATTCATAATCACTGTGTAGTCGCTCCTGAGACACCCAGGTGACTGAAACTTGTATAATCACTTGTATAACAAAACCATAGTCGACAAACAGTCAATTGCTTAATCTCAGTCTCAATCTCAGTCGCCCATAGACCTGTGTTGAGATGCTGGAGCCTCTCCCCTCTCCTTTGTGTTTCTGACAGTTACACATAGTTTTGCATTGGAACCAGGCTTTCTCAATGCAAAATTAATCCAGATATAACTGCAAGAAACAGAAATAACAGCTTAAAAACTGACATAAAAAATGTTTGGTGACAAAATTCATTTTGGAGATTAAAGAGATTACAGTTTATAATCACCGAGGAAAAAAAGCTCTAGTGAGCCCCCTTTGAAAAATGCTCTAGCTCAGCCAGTGCAATGCACACATTTTTTGAGGACTGTTAAGTATATTTACATGCACGTTTGTATTAGGTATGTTACAAAACACAGAATTAGGTGTGAAATTTTTTTCCCTTGTCACTTGTGTGAGCAGTTGTGCTACTCTTGGACGGTACCTCTACAAAAATATGATTTTACAGATATTTTCATGGATTTGACCTAATGTTTTGATTGTATAAGATAGATATAATCCCAGTCTGTTGATCTATTATATGTTTTTATTCACACCTCAGTGATTTCACATGCTAACACCTTCACAAAGTGGAGACTCAAGTTTAACGCCTTTAGTTTCATTGAAAATTGTACCAGGATTTTTTGAAAAGTATCCAGGATTCGAGAAAAAACATCTCAACTTCAATTTTGTGAAGTTTTAAGAAAATCTATAGATGCAGAAATGAGTTACAGGTTGCACCATTTCTGACATGAAGATAAAGGATGTCTTGAGAGTAAATTCACCACTTAATAAAACCATCCTCTGCGGGTGTTTTGTAAATATATTGCATTTCTAAGGATACTTGAGTTAGTATTACAAGTAAATGTCATAGTAGGGGCAGTGGGAGCCCATTGGGACATGGAGTGGATTGGGACAATGGCCAAATTTCAATTACTCTTTCACACAGGATTTCTGTCACACTTCCGCTTTAGTGAGGGTAAACCCATCCTATTTAATATTAGCTTGAGCAGACAATCTGTTGAATGTCTGCAGAAGAAAGGTTTTATAAATGGGACATGAATATTTTTAGTCTGAAAAGAAAAGCTTGGAAATGTGTATTATTGGCAGTAAAACGACAAATACCAATATATCTGTCTTTTTTTCCTAATATTACTTTAAAATGAATACAAAACATGAAGCAGGCCTCAAAATTTAATTTCCTAATCATTCAGATTGATCCAGTGTGTTGTAGGAGGTCCAATTGCGGCTCAATGTTTAAAGAAATTGTGCTATATTTGCATAAAACCAGGGCACTTTGAAAGTTTGTGATAATTAAGATTTTAAAAGTAATCAACATATCAAGTGAAATGATCGTTTTAACATATTGTTTGGTTTTTCCACTTACTTGCAAGTCTCTATTACAATATATTCTAAAATCTTTCCACATTTCAAGCAGTTATCTCAGAAAATGAAGAAGTTATTCACATTTTTTTCAAGAAATGCGGTATCTCAGGTCACAACTTTTATGCATTTAGCATAGGAATCCAAGGGAAAATTGTATGTGTTTTTTGCAACACAAAATTTGCAATATCTCCCTTATTTCTCAATCGATTTTAGCAATCTTTGTACCATTGTCTTAGTTATGCTAAGATCTATCTGTTAAGTTGGGGCTCGGATTTTTAGCAAAATTTTAAAAAAATTTGTAACATACCTACGTTTGTTCATAGATTAAGACCTCAATACAAAAAAGGTACAGGTGGCTCTTCCAAACTTTTTCCATTTGATGGACAGCAGCCACACCCAAAAATATTAATACTAGTATTAAAAGAAAGTCTTGTGCTTCATTCCAGAATTATGACAGAGTTGATTAAGAAATGGATGGACTGCAAGTTTCCATGGAGTTCAAATTTCATTGAAGTGTTGCAGCAATTTTTGCAAAATGGAACCAATCCATCACAGCGCGTTTTTGTGAAAAGCCATGATGGGATTACAGACAGGAGAAGTGACACCCCAACCACCGCAAGCCATTTTTTCGCACTTCATGTTTGCGATATAATTACTCGGAATCCGAAGGAGCTGACAACAGAATTACTGCAATTACTTCGTGTTATGGTGGACATGTCAACCCTCCCATATTCGGATACAAAGAATCACAACTTACTTCATGCAATGGTCATTGGTATTAGTTCTCTTTATGGCAAACAATTTGAACATTCAGAAACTACTAAAAAATTGACGGAGATACTGTCAGCTTATTCAAGAAGAAATCCCGAGCTGTGCAATAAGACAGACATCGAATGGAACACTCCACTCAGTCTGTTTTTGCAGAAATGCTTGAGCACAAAACACCTGTGGATAACAACCCAGGCTGCTGAGCAAGTTTTTGTATCCATGACAGAAATTGTTAAACATTTAGCGGAATTTACAGATTTAAATCTGCAAAACGAAGATGGTTCAACTGCCATCCATATCTTATTCGGTAAACTGGATTTTAGCAGCAGCATCAAGCAGGAAAACATTGAGAATGTTTCACAGCTAGTAAATTACCTTTTGACAAAGGATAACGTCAACTCGAAAGATAAATATGAGTTAACTCCATACAGTTGGGTTATCTTCTGGAGAGAAAATGTGAATGGTGGCCCATGGGTTGCTGAGGTCATCATTGATGATATTCAGAACATTTTTGAAAGGAGAAGGCCGGACAGATATCTTGCAGGGAAAGGAACTGCGAAAATAAGGTAATTCCTTCTGCTCAGTTACACCACAGGCAAAATCCTTTGAGCTTAGACTTATCCAAGAGCAATGAAATACATTGTACAACAATGTGCCTCACATGACAATTGCGCTTTTCCAACACTGAGTATGGTAACGTACGTTACCGTCTCCTGTCACACGTAGCCTCAGAACATTTTTTTCTATTTGTCATCTTTCCAAGGCTCACATTGCAGAAGTTGAAGGAAAATTGCAAAGGAATGTAAATATCTACTGCAAAGTCCAGAATTTGACATACCAAAGCTGTAATTAGTGGGTAAATTTGAGGGAAGAGTACAGTAACATGAACATGTGCTTTCTTCATGTTACCGTCTCCACCAAAATCAGGTTACTGTACGGTAACCTGATTAGGCTTATGAAGCTCATTTTCGGCAAGAAGGGGTAATTTAACAAGAATTATTAGCGACCAACACCTTCTCTATGACTGTAAGTTGCCATCTAACATGGCTCAATATAATGTTAAGATCATAGACAGAAAAAAATGCTCAGAGGTTATTAATGATAGGAGACGGTAACGTATGTTACCATACTGAGTGGTGGAGCAGTGAATTGGTCATATCAACAAGGCCAGCTTCTTAGGCTTCCCACATCACCACTATTTAGAGGAAACATTTTACCCTGCCTGGTATGAGTTAATCACAATATTTGGCAATGTTTTGAAGTGTCACCTGCACATATCACACCTTCGACATCTTACACTGTAAATTTTGAATTTTGACTTAGCTTAATTGATTGAGTGAGATGGTTGCACAATTCCTTTGAGCCAAGATAGCTTGTTGTTTGCAAGTTATAACAACATGAAAATTATCATAACTCAAAACTGCAAGCTATCATGGCTCAAACAAATTGTGCAACCATCTCACTCAATCATTTGAGCTAACTCAAAATTTCAAATTTTACAGTGTAGAATTCCTGTTTATAATGCTGAAGAAAGATCAAAAGCTCAGAGAAATTCAGAAGCCCGCAGTGACCTCTGTATGCTCCAGTTGCATCAGTTGACCTTGGGGTTCATTGTAACAGCAATTGTGATTGGGCAGTTTTAAGCAGAATTGAAACAAAGAAGAGGTGTGAGCATTGTTGACAGACCAAACTGAGAATGACATTTGACCAATTGTAAGATTTTACAATGTTTCAGTTTGGCTCATTTGCATTTTCTCTGTTGCTAAATTCCTTAATTCCCATAGTTTATCATACAGCTTTTGACAATAATAGAAACTAACAACACAAAACAATAACTGTCAATTTGAGAATAACGTCTATGTTGATCAATTTGTGAAACACTCCATCATTGGCTGAAAGCTTTCATGACTTTTGGTGCTCTGCTTTCTTGGCCCAGATCAGACAAACTAACTTTGAATGAGACGAGACACAGAGGTCATCCTGGGCTTCTAATAGGATCACGAAAGTCAGGAGTGCAGAACCTTGTTGTATATTTTTGCTGTTGGACAGGTCTGAGCTCAAAAGATGTTGCCTGTGGTTATACATTGCTCACATTATTATAGTCAATTCCAGTTATGATTGTTTAAACCAAATAATACTGTGTATGAATGAACTGTCAAAAATAATGATTATGAAAGGATGTCTATGGAGTAACTCCATGAAGTCATCAACCAATCAGTCAAAATTTCAAATTTGACATAGGTACACTTGAGGACAAAATTATTAACCCCCCTTTTGGCACCCCTTTTAATTTTTCTCCAAATTGAGGTATCACAGACCAACCATATTTTCGTCTAAGCTGTATTTCTATGGTATTTCTATTAGGAAAGGTTAATTCTTCCAAAAACGTCAAAATTAATTGAGATGATTAACTAAAACCAAAACTTGCCTAAGACAAAATTATTAGCCCTTCTGCTTACCACCTCTCACTTTCGCAAATATTATTACCATCTTGTTGCAATTGATTTTCATCTTTTGCAGAGGGAGAGTAATTGCCGACATCATCTCGGAAATGAAATGGACATTTGATAGCCTGACTGTAACTTCCAAGAAAATAAAGAAAATGAAGGAAGCTGGCAATAACGAATGTCTCACCCATGCAAGTTTAATGGATAAAATGGAACTACTGTTGAAAAGTCACTTGCAATTGCTCGATAAGAAACTTTGCAATTTATCCAGAAAAATCTTGGAACTGCTGATAGAAGATTCTAACGCCCAGAAAATGTATGACTTGATGTCTAAATTCAGGGATCCAAATCTTAAGGAAAACAACTTTGAGCTCTTCCATCTCAGATCACTGTGTCTCAACAAAGGTGCAGCACCATCATATGAACACATTGAAGAAGTGGAGCTGCTTCTGCTTGAATGCAAGTCAAATGAGACATTATTGGCCACAGTGAAAATGGCAGGGGAACTCATCAAAGCTTTCAAAAGGCCTAGAAATCGTGAGAATATTCCTTGTCTTCTCAATCCAATCCTGAATCAATACCATGTCAGCGAACCTCTTCGTGGAGCTGTTACCAATGTGGTATTAAGCAGTTTCGAAACAATTGAGCAGTGTGCAGAATCACGTAGTTTGATCAATTTGCTTGTGTACATCTCATCAATGCAAGGAAATTATGATTACGACAGTTACTTCAAATATATGGTCGACATCGTTAAGCATTGGAGAAGCCGATCACCTGAAGTTGAGGAACAATTCAAAAATGATGAAAAATATGTGATGAAGAAACTAGCAGAGTCAAGCAGGAACTGGTTGGATAGAGGATTGTTGCACTTTATAGCGATCTACTGTCATAACAGGACAGTACTTGAAAGTGTCCCAAAAGGTATAATTAGGGATGAAATTCATCGAAGAGACATACATGGTTGCACACCCCTTCACATTGCATATCTGCATGACAACCATGCTGCAATCAGTTTCTTGATTGATCACGGATCAAATGCAAATGAGACAGACAAATTCGAACAACAGCCACACACTCTTGAGCGCCATGCCCAAATGCTTGGGCCGAATTTTTCAAACACAGATTATCACCTTATTTGTTTTGAAATCTTAAAGGGTCAGCCAGGGGTATTCCATCAATTGAATAAACTGCTTCTTATGCCACATGGTGAAAGTAAAGCAATTTCAGAACAATTGGAACAACTCTTCAAGGCGCTGGGAAATACACGCAATATACAATGCTGCGGAAGTGTTCGTGAAAAGCTAAAAGTTGGCCAGTTTGATGAAGTTGATCTGCAAATATATTTTGCTGATGGCTCAGACTTATCCAAGGAAGGTGAAAGAAAGAAGTTGCGCTGTAAGCTTGTTGAAGATATGCTCCATGTGGCTCAGTCTGGGATCTTCGTCAGAGCTGTCTCTCTCATGAATCCTTGGAAATTCTTGTGGCATGGAAGATCTGGCAATGAGGTACCTCGCGTCATTTCGGTGGATGTTGTTCCTATGCAAGTTGGAATTCTAACACCCAACATGCATGGAGAAAGGCAACTGATGCTACTCCAGGGAGGACAAGGCCACGAACCCCACTCAATCTTAAAATGGAAGGACCATGCAATGACTCCAGATGTCTTGAAACCGACAGCGTGTAAATACGAATGGGACATCTTGGACAGCTTACCTACCAACCACCGTCTGGGAATTCTCTTCACCAAGGCTTTATTCCTGGTAAATTAATTTTATCATTTCACGGCAGAAAACCATTATTTTTACGGCTGGTATTCAGGGGCGTAGATTTTTTCATTTTTGTAGAGGGGGATGATTTCGGTGAACGCAAAATTCACGCTAGGCCCAATGGGCCAAAATTGCGCATGGGGGGGGGGGGTTTCAGGGGACCAGAAGCCAATGTATTTTAGGTTATCTAAGGTAAGTTCTGAGACACAGGTCTGTAGCTTGTATTTCGACATAACATCCAACTTGTATGATGGAAAAAACTGTTAAATAGGCTTAACTAATAATTGTCAACACCAAGTATATTAAGTTATAATTTGAAATTCTAGGGATAATCATATCATCATCATCCATCCCTGGGGGGTGTAGCACCCTTGGGCCCCCCTTTTTGGACTGTTTGGGCCCCCTTTCTAATGCAATTCAATTCTGGCGAAAAAAAGGCCTTTGAGAGCATATGACACCCAATATTGAACACATGGCCCACCATTTATGAAAATTGCGGTTCACTTGTACATGTTAACCCTCCTATGGACCACCACATTTTGTAACACGAACAGCCCAGAAACACTATAAATTTAGAAAAAAACTTTTCTTTTGATTTACCCGGCTACTTTTCTTCAGGAATGTGACTGGATAGTCACTGCTTCAATCCAGCAGTGACTTCCACAGTTTGAAACTCACAAGTTTGTTATTACTAATGCTTAACAGTGCATTTTTTAACATAGTAACTGGGAGACCAGATGGTCTCCCAGTGGACAGATTTGGTCTCCCAGTCATTGCCAAATTGGTATCACTGGGAGACCAACTTTCCCAGAGGCTCATGATTTTCACATTCAGTTTGTCATGATTTGTAATTCTTGGGTAAATTTGAAAGCTAGGCTTCTTCCTTCCATAACAAAAAATATTATTTTACTGCCTTACCATTATACTTCTGCCAATACCATCTTCCAATTTCCAGTTTTCATAGATTTAAAGTTTGTCTGATTTGTTTTGGTGGAAATCAGCTGAAATCCTAAGTTATCAGTCAGTTCAACATTTCAAAGGCCTTTTTGCAAGCATGTCATTACGCAAATATATCTTATGGATCTTCAGCTGATTGATAAATATCGTGCTCCATGGCGCTACAAGGTTCCGTCGCTCTCCCAGTCGAAAATCCTTAAAAAATGCCCTGTAATGCTATCGTGGCTATTTGCGGTGCTTATAGGTCTACTGTAACAATGATATTCACAGCCAACCTGGTGATAATACTGAGAAAAGTGACTGAGAAATTTACGGAGTACGGACATTACTTTTCCCTATAAAATGACATGTTCTAGGTAGAAAAAAATTCACATTCAATCTCATTGTCTGCAGTTATGACATCATCTTTAACGGATGTGTAGTAAAATTGATCAAAGTGATATGTCTGCTTCCAGAATAATCATGTTTGCTGGCATTATTTTTGCAGGCATTTGAAGAAGAAGAGAAACGTAGTGGAAATCAAGCATACATGTACCTTAAAATGCCAGTGACGTCGTACGTCATAAAGAACACTTTGTTTTGGATCTTGTCAGGAGAATTGGTGAGTGCTTCAGATCCTTGTGTCTACTGCATCTCAGCTGTTGCGTTGTGGTTAAGTAATGATTCCTTGGTCATAGCCCAACTTGCAGGCCTACTTGTTTACAGTCTGTCACTTCGATAAAGAAAAAATGAGGACTGTGAAAAATGCACTTTGTGACTCATTATAGCTGATGAAGTGTCATCTTCTCCCGGGGGGGGTACTTCGCGGACTTTTGCATACGGATGCGCCACGGCAATTTTGAAAACCAGAACCATTTTAATCCGGAAACTGCGCCAAAACCACAAACCATTTTAATCCTTCACTAAAATTTTTTGCAAACCAATTTAATCTTTATGGTTTTTAAACCATTTTAATCCTCTTTTGAAGCCGATTCTAACGGTACCAAACATGTTGGGGTTGCGAAAACCAGAACCAAATTAATCAGAATTGTCAAAAAACCAAAACCATTTTAATCCAAGAAGGCCAAAAAACCATTACCATCCAGCGGCGCCTCTATATACACCCTTATAGAGTGAGTACCCCCCCCCGGGCATCTTCTCTACTTTAAACATGAGAAACATTGAGTTTGATTAGTCATGATCAAGAGAAGGCCATTTGACTTGTCACAAGTGATTTTAGAGTGAAAATCAGATGCATTCATCCTTTCGTTTGGCTGTTACCAACAAGCGGGACAAGTCTCCTTAAATCAAATTAACATTGAAAGTGTTGGGTATTTACATCAATCGTATCAAAATGTCTTGAGAGAGTCGTGCTTCAAGTGTGACATCACAATCAAAGCTAGAATTCTGACCAATCAGAGATCGCCATTTGCTCAATGTATAAAGGAAGGAATATAAAGGACGTTTTCATGGGGGAAAGTTTGTCATGCCTGTTTTTTTTTAAATTCACATCGATAGGTAATAATCTCGGCTTTCTAAAAAGTGGTCTGCCATTTCTAACTATAACCATTTACAATCTGCAAAGGCTGTCCCAGAATGATGTCATGGCAATTAGTCCGTCCCGGGCGTTGCGTGTCTCGGATTTTAGGTTTTCCCAAATAAAGGAATATAGGAATATATCCGGGGGTAAAACCATAGTCCCCTTCCCAACTATCGACTAGTCGGACCCCTTAAGGAGAATACGATATTGACTTAAATATTCAAGAAATTTTCGGATGATGTTTTTGGTATTCTAAATTCTTACTAAACTAAAGTGAACTGAAAAAAAGGATTGTCTGATATTGGACAAAAAATTGTCTAATATCAGACCATCCTGGTGTTAAATAGGTGTCCAATTAAACTGTTGTCTGGACCAGACTACTGAAAATGTTAAAAATTCAAACAATCAGATTATTTTTAACCTTGTATGTCATTTTCTAACCAATTATTGCATGCTACGTATGCAAATTTAACTGATTACTTTGTGAACAATAAGCAAAATTCAATTTAGCCACTTTTCTACTTGCACAAGTAAAATTCAACGTGAATTCCTTTAATGAAATTTAAAGCAGATTGCCAGCCTTAAGTGTGACCTGGATAGCTATTGTCCAAGACCAGGTGTCCACTTGGGCCAGGACAAGACCAGGAAGGGTTGGGGAAGCGAATTTGGCCATTTCAGGGCATCTTCAGCATCAGATGCTCCATTCCTGAGACCTTCTGCATTCTGTCTGCAGACAGGGTGCAGAACACTTCAGGAAGGGTAAAAACATGGGACAGGACAATTAGGAAGCCCTCCAGACAGCATGAGGAATTTTATTTGGCGGCAGATTGAATGCCATTTTTTCTAATTTTTCTTAACATGACATCTTGTTCTTAGCCATTATGCACATATTTCAGTGCTTTCCTGGGACCTTCTGCGTGTTGTCTGCACCTTCCTGACACATTCTGCATGCTGTCTGCGCTGTCCTGACACCTTCAGCGAGCTGTCTGCAAGGCTTCCCGATGTTCCTCACCGTTCCTTATAGCTTCTTGGTAGTTTCAGCATTGGTTCCGCAATACTTCATCATGCCTTCAGCACCTTCAGCAAACCTTCAGCAAGCCTTCCTGAACATTCCTGAAGCTGTCAGCAGCGCAGAAGGGTCCAGGAAAGCTTCAAGAAGATGCTGAAGGGTTCCTGAAGGGTTAAGGAAAGCCAGGAAGCCTTCAGGACAAGGTCCGGACAACAAGGACAAGTCGCTGAAGGTACCAGGAAATCAATTTCAGTGTCCGAATTTTGCTCTGGAGCATAATTTGGACGCTGAAATGTTTGCCTGTTCTGAAGGCGCTGAAGCACCAGGAAGGGTTCAGGAAAGACAAGGACAGCATGAGGAAGGCTTCAGGAAGACCAGGACAACGTGCTGAAGGGATGGGGGAATTGTCAATTTCACTTTCCGGATGGTTCCTGGTCTTGTCCTGGCCCTAGTGGAGGGCCCCCTTTTATAATAGCACATTGATTCAAGCTGTGATGGCTATCAGCCTGTCACTGTTCATTGGTCAACAAAACAGTCAGTGCAAAGACAAATATATTTGAATTGTTTAATTCAACAGACATGATTGTACAATAAAGCTCGGACAATCAGATTGTCAGGAAATCAGACAATCCTTTTTTTTTGGTGCGCGACTAAACTGTTAGTCCAAAAATTTGCAACTACTGGCACTTCCTGTATGGGTCATTCTCAAATTTCAGGACAAATTGCCCTGGAAAATATAATGGGGACTTTTGCAGTATTTAGTTGACTATGTTTGTATCGCATGATAGCTGCTGTGTTGTAAATAGGCTTTCGTTAGTTCACAATTATTTAAGGCAAAGTCCGATATGACGTTTTCCCCCGCGCGAGGAACAAGAAGTCACAACCGCGGGGTAGGGTCAATCAGCCGCCCATGAAAAAGAAAAAATCGAGCTAGGTAGCTGTACCTTGGCATGAAGTTGTGTTTTGGTAGCCAGATGAACGTACTAAAAAATCAGCCTGATCAAATAATATTTAGGGGTGCCTCCGGAAGCATATTTCCTTAGACATTTTCAGGAAAAGTTATGTTTCTGTAGAATCGCGGTTAGCGTTATCTTGATAAATATAACAGATAGAATAAAAATAACATAGTTGGATTCTGCAGAAAATTTCCTTCAAAATGAATACCTGGAACCTATACTTTCCTTGAAATAATGATGATGCCATACTGCAGGACGTCTTTTACTTTGAATATTTTATACGACTTCACACATATACAAAAAAATTTCTTTAAATGACTGCAAGATACTTTTTCTTTAATTGTTCGGATTTATCATGTTTGATACATATGAGCAGTAATTTAATCAGTATTTCTTTTTGGCTCTCAAAGCTAGTATTCAAGCATCCAATTAACTTGATTAATGTTTGAGGACTGTATGACAATAAAGAAACAACCTTACTAATATGCATTGATAAGTCATTATCTGTTTAAACACTAAGAAAAACTTGTCTGATATTATAGTGCATAAGAAGATTGGTCCATGTACAATTGTACATAATATGTCAATCAACCGTTCATATTCTGCAAATTAATGAAATACAAATATTGTCTGCACATTGTATATTTCTGGAAATACTTTTCTGAGGCCACATTAAGCGTTAAACCAAAATTTTTAGAGTAGACCTATATCAGGGACAATGTTCACCAAGACTGTCAGTATACATAATCTGTACATCCTGCATTAAGTGGATGGCAAGGTCCAAGAAGAATTTATTTCATAGATTTAATCTATAGTCATAATTCCATGACAAGAATAGAAGCAATTGAATAAATGTAATATTTATTTAACATTTTCTAACGCACTAACATGCTGTTTTAAAAAAGGTATTGATTACTTGCAGTCTCATGCAGAAGGGTACAAATCTTGCACATTAGTCTACTTAAATTCCATTATATTAGGAATGTGTGATATCTGCATAAATGATAAATGTTTTGGATGGTATACTGTGTGACCTTCAAGAAAAGTCTTTGAGAGGCAAAGGTGGATAGGCCTTTTAAAAGGATATTTTCATAAATATGAATTAAATGAGATTAAAACAAATCATCCTGCAGCTGTTAAGAATGGTCACTTCAAATTTAAGATATTGTAGTAAATGAATAATGAAGAAATAGAATATAATTTCAAGTGCAAAAAAAGAAAGAAAGAAAAGTAGTACTTATGTTCCTTTAACTACCATAACACAAACTCAAGCCATGATGCGGCTTTCTGGCTCTATTTTTTGTTATTCATAGGACAGGTGATGAACCTTAACGTACATTGTAAATGGACCCATGTCCTTATGCACAATAAGTATTAGGGAAAGTTTTTCATAAGGTTAAAATAAATTGAGACTTATCAACACACAGCATAGCAAGCTTGCTTTTTCTTCTTCACAGTCATAAAACGTTTATTGAGGTCATCATGAATAATTGAAATAGCATTGAGAGATAACATGGAATACTGAGTAAATCACTGCTGATATGTATGAAACATAATTTATATGAAGAGAAAAGCAAAGACTAAGTACCATGCATTCATATAAACAGAAACTTGTGTATATCAGTGACGTCGTACATAATAATTGAGGAAAGAGCATATCTTGCAGTACATGATCACCATAATGTTGATGGAAACATTTTGAAGGAAATTTTCTGCAGAATCCAAATATGTCATTAGTTTTTTTCTATCTTTCATATTACTCAAGTAATCGCAAACTGCGCAATTTCGGAGACGTAACTTTTCCTGAAAAATTCACAAGAAATATGCTCTCGGAGGCACCCCTAAATATCCATCGATCAAGCTTAGATTTTAGTATCTTATTTTGTGTGGTAAAACCCAACTATGGACCAAGGTACAGCTTGATTGGTGAATGTTGGGGCAACTGATGCACCCTACCGCGGGGTAGCAAGTCACATGCAATTGTTTTGAATATACAGCACTATATGAGGTTATATGCAGACCTAGACTTGATAGTCATCCATGTGCATGAAATTTATAGTGAACCTTCCAAAACTATCTGCATGCAATGACAATGCACCATCAGCAAAGCTTGCTTCAGAAATTGCCCAAAGTTTGCGAAATGAAAAGTTGCTGCAATACTCAATCAGATGTATCATTGATGATGGATATTGATAAGATTGCAAGCTAAAAGCCTCAAGTGTGGAATATTTTAGTTACCTTAGCACAGAATACTGACTTCACGAACCCTATGGGTGTGACATTTCACCCCATCAACTGTTTATCAAATTCAAAAAATGATCATGGCAACTTGGTGACCATATGGTCAAAAACAGAACATGTCATAATATCATGTTCAGCTGACATCCACAGCCAACTGGAGCGCCTGTCAGCAAGAGTCTAAAAATGCCCCACTTCTGACAGTCAGAATAATATGACCTTTCTGACGTCAGTAGTGTCAGTAAGGACCCAAAAAAGTCCCTGTTTTTATATGGATAAGTGGGGTTAGAGTGGATATTTTTGCATTTTTTTGCATCACTTGATATTCAGTTTCACCCAGAAATGGAATGAATGAATGCATTCACACCAAACTATCACATGAAAGCCCCAATCTTCTACTTTAAAATAATGTACAGCACAGAAATCTGAAACCATGGCAACACCATAAACAGAGGCATAACAAATTCAAAGTTATCTCAAAATATTAGTTTGAAAAAAAAAATCTTTGACTTGATTAAGTGGAGAAAATAATCAGAAACCTGGTGTTTTGCACCAAAAACATAGTTGTGTGACAAACCTTCATTTTCTTGTTGAAAAGTCTGTTGTTTTCGAACTCATCCAACTCAATAAAAATTTCAAATTTGGTTGAAAGTAATTAGTTAACCATCGGCGATTTCTGATTTCGGCCCAACAGTTGAATTCTACAATAACCAACTTGCCTGACAATCTGAGCCTCTGGTGTACATGTCGAATTTGGCTCTCCTGTCAAAATCAAATTTGAAGTCACCGATGGTACAGTTCACACTCACCACTGAAAAGAGTATTCAGAGATTCCCTGGCTCTGCAAACCTGTCATATTTAACCAGATTACAAAACTTAAAAAGACAAGACTGAACTTGGATCTAAAAATGAAAATTGTGGCTAGATACGTCTATGGAATAGAACTTCATGATGTATACTCAGCAATAATACCTTTTAAGTTAATCATCCTGAAGAGCAACAAAGACACAGTCTGTAAATTACACGAAGATCCCATGCGCTTGGTACTGGTAAGATAATATACTAAGAGAAGGTGCAACTTGCCTCACACAATTCTCATTTGTGTACATTTGCTGCTTCCTGTTTAAATTTTACTGCTCTGTGATTGGTGCACACTTCACACCAGGTGACGTCAGCACGGTCGTCACCGTAGCAACCTCTGACAGTTTGATCTGTGATGTCACAGAACAAGTTGTCCAGAATGCATTGCAGCAGGAAGACATTCTTCACAGAAAACACACTTCTAAGCGTTGCATCTCCTCCGTGGTAAATTAACGGGTGTTTATTTGAGCTGGCGTGTTTGCTATAAACAAAGCCTTCACACTCACATGACTGTCCATTGTTCTATTGTGATGTCACCACTACTGATGATGTCACAGCATAGAGAACCATAAGCTGTCATTTTAAGGTAATTTACAAGGGACCCAGCAAAACAAAAAAATTGTGGGTGGACTTCATATTAATTTTTATTACATATGGTAAGAACACGAAGATCCCATGCGCTTGGTACTGGTAAGATAATATACTAAGAGAAGGTGCAACTTGCCTCACACAATTCTCATTTGTGTACATTTGCTGCTTCCTGTTTAAATTTTACTGCTCTGTGATTGGTGCACACTTCACACCAGGTGACGTCACGACTGTCGTCACCGTAGCAACCTCTGACAGTTTGATCTGTGATGTCACAGAACAAGTTGTCCAGAATGCATTGCAGCAGGAAGACATTCTTCACAGAAAACACACTTCTGAGCGTTGCATCTCCTCCGTGGTAAATTAACGGGTGTTTATTTGAGCTGGCGTGTTTGCTATAAACAAAGCCTTCACATTCACATGACTGTCCATTGTTCTATTGTGATGTCACCACTACTGATGATGTCACAGCATAGAGAACCATAAGCTGTCATTTTAAGGTAATTTACAAGGGACCCAGCAAAACAAAAAAATTGTGGGTGGACTTCATATTAATTTTTATTACATATGGTAAGAACAAACTAAAAATTCAGAAATATTGTAATACTTTAAGGTGTATCATTGTTTCAGCTGGACGATCTACAACTGTCGATTCGAAATGAACATTTGAGGTTGGAGTTTGACGAAGACATTACTGCCACTCTCACCCGCAGAAAACTATCACAACCACTTCGGCGTATATCAAGACCACCCACCTGGATCAGTGAAGAAGAAATTCACTCACATGCAGGCGAAGGGAGATTATGGGCGATAGCAATAATTGAAGTGATTAAAGCAATGGCCGCACAAGGAAAAATTCCAGGGAGTTACCTTGACCGTATCATCGATGACATCAATGATGTGAATGTCACTTATGTTGTTGACACTTGTACTACACTTCTAGAATGTCTCTCATATGAAACATTTTTTTACCGGGAAGATGGATACCTTGCCCATTAGGGTGGCCCTTAAAAGCATGGTAAAAAATAAAAGTTTAAAATATTGGGGGCCACCCTCTAAAATGTTTCTAGCATAGTTCTCTACTTTTGTAAACACTGGGTCCTGTGTTATTTGGCTAATTCAAATGATACAACGATACAAATGGCATGGTTGAACTGGTCTTAATTAGAGCTTCATTTTGAGTACCAACTTAGATGGTCTGAAATGATTTGATATTTTGAATGATCAACTGAACATTTGCTGAAAATCACATGTTCGCTTGATTTTCCTTTAATATCAGATGATTTGTTCTTTTAGTTTTAGGAGATGATGATAAATAGAGTGTTATTGGGAGCCAGAGAGAAATGTAGAGAGTTTTAGCCATAGATTAAAATACTTTTATAACATAATGATTAGGGCTTTATATGCGACATTTATGTAGCTTGTAGGCTAGTTATTAGGACAGGATAAGTATGAACAGCATGATTGAAACTGCTTTAAAATTGAATAATTTAATTATATTTTAATTCTGGCTCGTAATTTGAGATTGATATACTCCTTCATTTGCGAACACTTAGTGATTCAAATGGCTGTAGTTGTGGCACAAAATTAATGTCTTCTGTATATTGTTAAACATCACATATCAAATTTCATGCAATTATGTGTAATATGGATGAAGTTACAACACTTTTTATGGATATTTATAAGTCTTAACGAAACCAAAAAATGGAAATTTCCGAAGCTGCAATACGGTATATGTTGAAAGACAGGGTGATAGCATGACGAAGGCTATGGAATACAGACTGCATCCTTCTTACAGTGGTGGATCCAGGAGCGGTCTGAGCCCCTCCATTCCACCTCCCAGAACACCGTGATGGAAATAACATTTTGAAGAAGATATGGAATAACATGGGCCTGCAAATGCCGAAACGACGCCCATGTGGACCTGCAGATGCCAGAATAATGTCTATGCGGTCCTGTAAATTTATGCCAAAATAATGCCCGGCCCTCCTAGATTACCCTGACTGGATCCGCCATTGTCTGTCTTTTCAAGATAAATGATTAATTCATACAGGACCTACCATTTCAATTACTGTATTCTTGCATTGGTAATCCAACTAGCTTGCTTCATATGTATGTGTGGGTTGGTAATTTTTGTTATCCTATTGTGTCATTGCTATCGGCACGATACTTCTCTTTATGTTGATATATTCTCTGTATAAAGTAATGTAATTGGTGTTTTGTGGTATTAGGCTTGGTGTTATGAAAGGCTGTTTTTCTCTGTATCCCAATGGGCACATCAACATCGCAGCATTGTTGTGACAACAATGCAATATGTGAAAATTATGTAGGATTGTGTGGTAGAAATGACATTGTCAGAATGTTGTGAAATAATGTAAAAATAGGAAATGAGCATGCAACATTGTGGCAAAGTTTGTCAATGTTTTAGAAAACCACAACATTGTGATAAAATTGTGGCAACAATTGAACACAATTTCTACCACACATTTCTATGGGACAAACAGAGAAGTCTTCCACCAGTTAGTGACGCTGTGTTTATGCTTTGTGCCCCTTGGGTGTATATCCCGGGTTTTTTAAATATATGTATATTGTTTAAGTTTTCTGATGAATATTTTAGTTTATTTATACTTATAAAGCACTCTCTGAATAAATATCTTGCGAGGGTGCTGTCTTTACTGTTGTGGATGCCACTTTTATGGTCAAACCAAGAGTTCTAAGTGGGAGAGTGGGAAAGAAGATTGCTTGTCAGAACCAAGAAATGGGTGACCATAATTTGGTTATCACAACAATTACTTTGGTCGAGCAATAACTGTTGGATGACATATAACTTACATGTAATCAACCAATGGCTTGTTAATCAGACCCAATTTGTTTAAGAGTGTGCTGAGGCAATCACCAGCTTTGATTCTGTGTTTCTTTGCACATTCTAAAGATTGATATAAATATTTCTAGATTTAATATGTGTATAATTATCTAGTTTTATTTTATTTTTAAGAATAAATTGTATTCCCTGAAATCAAATTATTGCTGGCTTTCATATTTATTATCTTGATGGATTACTTAGTGTCTTCTTTGGTATGTTGTTGGATCACTCTTAAAATCCTCTATTTGTTTCCAACAAGAGCCACTATGCCTGGTAGAGAATACCTTTTCACCAGTGTCAAATGGCAGAAAAATATGAACCTTTGAGCTTATCGAAAAGTTACAAAAAGACAAGATTGAAACAAAACATTTTAACAGACTAACAAAGGGGCTATTTTTAACCGTGTCTTATTTCAACAAACAAGAATCCATGGATTCAAAACCGGCCTTTGGCGATTATATATTCGGGATTGAAATCATGATTTTGTATTGAGCAGTGATTGCCAGACTGATAGTGTTTGCTGCAAGCCATAAAAACTTTGTGGGGAACCTCTTAGCAAATGCCTATGCCATTTTTCAGAACTGAAAGTCAACTACTTAAGTCACAGTGGGCACTTCAAAATATGGCGTCCATTCTGGCAGCCATCTTTGAAATTTTCTCATAATTTATGAGGGAACCCCTAAGCAAATCCCCAATCCAAATAATAAAGTCGCAGTGGGCAGTTCAAAATATGGTGGCCATTTTGGCAGCCATCTTGGATTTTTCTAAACATTGCTTAGGGGAACCCCTAAGTGAACCCCTATGCCAAATTGCACAAATCTAAGTGAAATACTAAAGTCACAGTGGGCAATTCAAAATATGAAGGACATTTTGGCAGCCATCTTGAATTTTTCCAAAAATTTCTGAGGGGAACCCCTAAGTGAATTTGTATACCAAATTGCATAAATCTAAAAGAAATACGAAAGTCACAGAGGGCAATTCAGAACATTGGTGGCCATTTTGGCAGCCACCTCGGATTTTTCCAAAAATTTTGAGGGGAACCCCTAACTGAATCCCTGTACCAAGGTTCATGAATCTAAGTGAAATACCAAAGTCACAGTGGGTATTTTAAAATATGGTGGCCATTTTGGCAGCCATCTTGGATTTTTCCAAAATTTTTTGAGGGGAACCCCAAAGTGAATCCCTATACCAAATTTCATAAATCCAAGTGAAATACTAACAGCCTTTAAAACTCGCTCTGACCTTTCACAAGGCATGCGGGCCGGTAAAAACTGGTTTACAGGACTGCCAGAATTTTTACAGGCCCGTTTATTTGTGATGTCAAGCGTCTTTTTGCAACCTTTTCTGCAGACTACAATTAAAACACCACTTTAGTTTACAGTCTGTAAAACTGATATCCAAACAGAGTGGGCTGAATCATCATATTGATGATGTGTCACAATAATTTTACTCTAAGATCAGTTACATGACATATCAAATAGCCTTCTCTTCATCATGACTAATCAAACAGCCTCTATGTTTCCCATGGATGTTAAATTTGGGAAGATGACACTTTATCAGTTATTATGACTCACACTCTCACTGTCACAGAGTGCCAAAATCTGCGGGAAGCAACACTCATTTTATGCATATCACATTTACAGGCTGTAATGATAGCTTGTCAAAGTATACTGTTAGAATGAGAAATGCACTGAGAAAGGCCCTGGCATTTTGGGGGAGTTTAGTGGATGGGTGTTGAACTGTTGATAGACATTGCTTGCAGGAATAATTTGGCAATGGTACATAAGTACTGGTGAAGAAGTAGACAATGCCAAGTGTTATAAAAACATAATGATCTACTGAGCAACCATGCCTCATCTAGGCATGAAAAATTATTTTAAAACACAAGTACTGAAATGGTTTGACTCTCAGTGCTTTGGAATTATCAGCAATCCTGACACAGGGGCACCTTCTCCAATGAGGCTCACAGGCCACTAACCCCTTACAGCTAACTGAATCCCCCATTCATAATGGGCAGGTCCATATTTGTCATTGGCCCCCATTGCTCACTGGGTTGCAGCACTGTGTTCAGAGGGGCAAGGAAAGTGGACAAGTTGACACATGGACAAGTGGACAAGTGGACAAGAGTCCCATTTCACCAAAAATCTGTTTAAGCCCTCCTCTATTAACTGGCCTTTGGCCGGTTAAAAGTCCAAAAGCACAATCATGGAGCAAGGTGAGGAGAACATTTTGAAACAACAACTATCTGTCAGGAAAGATATGAGAACATGCAGTTCTTATTATTTGTTAGTTTGTTTCCATAGTCAAGTAGATAATAATAATAACAGTGATTTATATAGCGCCTCTTCCAGTACACAGCTCATAGGCGCTTGGATGGATTATTAATTTCGAAGAATGTTTTACAGTCCTTGTCATATTTACGTGGAATTTCAACTCTCTTCTAATTTATGCTGTTGAAGTGTGATGTCAGAGATGACTATATTCTATAGCATTGCAATATATGTAAACTAACTAAAAGCTGTGACGTCATTTTAAACTGGGTCAGGTTCCCTGGCTTCTGGCCAATGTGAATCTTCCAAACTGAGTGTCACAGTTTTAACACAGTGTCAGAGCATTTTCTCAGGGATAGTCCCTGCAACCACATAATCACAGTTTGTTAGCCAGTGGGCTGACAGTAAAACTACGCATCACAGTTACAACATTGATATATATTGAAGGAAGACTGTTGATGTGATCCCAATGATCTATCACTTGCAATCACCAATCTAATCTGACTAATGCCTAGATCTCACGGCACATTAACATAACATAACATAACATAATCTTTATTGGTCACCATATAAAGATAAGGTGAAATTCTTCAGCTCTTGAAGAAATTACGGAGCACTTTAGACGTCAGAGGGATGGTATTCCCTGGAAATTTGAATGAATTTGGGTGATTTTGTGACATCACGCCGATGATTTTTCACATCCCACAGAGGTACCTTTTGTTTCCCAGAGTGTTCCTAGAAATGGAGAGAACTCCACCGTGGATGTCAAAAAAGATTCAACATGCTGAAACTTATTTCCAACTCGCCGGGATAGAGGCCACATTTTTCTGTTTTTTTAAATGTCCGGCGGGCATTTTTTCAGTGAGAATGAGTAAAAAACATCTACAGTGGGATATGAGGACATCCCCTGCCCCTGTGGGATATTTGTACTGCCCCTGTGGGACATCTGATATCCCGCCAGCAGTTTTTGACACCCTGTCGATGGTTTTTGACATCCCGCCGACGTTTTTTGAAATCCCGCCGACAGTTGTTGACATCCCACAGGTATTTAGATCTTGCCCAACAGGCGTTTAGATCTTTCCCACAGGGATATGATCTTGTCCCCGCCGATCTACGATCTTATCCCGCCGTGATATGCTTTTAATTAATTATATAATCGTTATATAAACATTGTGTGTCTCCGGGTTAGCCATTTTTTTCCTAGAAATCATCTCAAGCTATCCCTCAGGGGTAAAAACTTCTCCGTAAAGTGCCATGAGATAGGGGCATAAATGGCAGCTTCAGGAGCATTCACAGTAGACAACTGTTATAATCCCCACAGAGTCGCTTGATTAATGTGCAAGATTGCAACTTCACATCTTCACCGGGTGCTACATCACAATGTTGTTACCTATTGTTTTAGAAATAGGTCATGTTTACGTAAAGACATTGTGCTGCAGAACTTGACACAATTAGCAGATTGATTGGTGGTTGAAGGTGAGTTTTCTTTATTTATACCTAATTCCTCTCACTGAAGGCAATGTACAACAGGCCTAATGACTAGTAATATACCTATACAAAATATCTGTAATGTATTTTATCTGCAAAAAGGTCTGTGTTGGGAGAAGATAGCATTATAAGTGGTGACCTCAATACAAGCTAACATGTGTGCATGGTTATCATGCTTGTAAATGCATTCTACTGTCTCAATAAAATAGCAACAGTCACCTGGATGCTTTCTAATTAACGAAATAGTAGTGCTCCTAAGATCTTACCTGCAACAATGCAGAATTACTTTGTCCAGAGTCCAAAACAGTATCTGTAGCAACATTGTGAGAACTGTTACAACATTGTGTCACAGTTTAAGCGGAGTTACATTAAGTAAGACCACTGAACTGAATGACTACATCAATGTACTTACACCATCCCAATATGGCGGCCATCTTGTGGCGGCCATCTTGGATGGCGTAGAAGCAAGAGGGCTGTGCTATAAGGGAAGCTATTCATGGCCCGAGGGCATGAATAAATTAAGCTAATGAGGTAATTCGATACCTTTGAAGTATGGTAATCAATCAAGTGTAGTTAATTGACCTGTCAAAGTTGACATGCGAGCTGTCATGCGAGAGGGCTTCATATAAGCCATCTGTCAAAGCTGACATCAGCTTAATTATAAGGTAGCAAGTTATTGTCTCATGACATTTAGTTGTATTTGGGTGGTTATAAAATTGCTTTAACTTATTACCATCAAAAAGTATCCATTTGTATCTTAGAAAAAAGTCAAAGCCTTAGACACCTACAATATTTAACAAAGAATGTGTCTATACATTGAAATATCATGTATTTCTTTTTTTAACTAAAAAATAATGTGTTCATATGTTAAACATCATATATTTCTCTTTAACTCTACACTCAAAAATAAAAAAGCTTTGAAAAGAGTACAAAAATAAAAAAGCTTTGAAATGGTCCCTAACATAAAAAAATATATACTCATTAGGTCATTATGTATTGGTAAATGAACTTACTATTGATCAGACTGAAAGGAAAACTATGGGAAAATGCTACAATACACAAACTTTAAAACCACTACTGTTTCTAAAATATTCTCATATAACCAGGTTACTGCATTTAACAACATGGCAAAACAGAAGTTGGAGGAAAACTGTGAAATGTGCTTAAATTTCCAATCCACAAACTTAGAAAAGAACCATCTGACAGCTGTGACTGTCAGACGAAAAAGGGTTGTGTATAAGCATGGGTATGGCTAACCTGTGCTTAATCTCTCTTCCTGAACTTTGTCAAACAGATCAGCATGGTCATACTCAATAACATATTGTGAAATATATCGGGTATTTTATTCGACTAGCTTTAATGGACTTCGATAATGACGCATGAGATAGATCGGCGCGTAATAACAACATTGACAAGACCATTAAAAATGCTCACTATAGCACTTAAACGGTGTAGTAGAGCACCAGTGAGCAAAATATAGCACTGGTGAAACATTTAAATGCGTATATATACCTACAGAAACCACAAGCGTACACAGGTGCGTAATCACACCTGTGAAAAGGAAAAGTAAACATTGGGAACATTCGCATTTTTCTTTAAGCTACAATTCCTACCTTATCCTATGCGTGCTTCTTCCTGAATCCTGACTCTTCGCGTACACTTGCAATAGTCCATTCCCCGTTGCTTATTCGGTAAAATCCAGTTCAATCACTCTCGTAGCTGAGCAGCCTTTTTCCTCGCTTGTTTGAGCAATCCACAAAATTTTTGAAACTCATCGCGTCCCTCAGAGCTGCACTCGACGCCGTGCATGCTGGGAAGGCTGCTGACGCTCACGCAGCCTGGTGAAGGCGCCCAAGGCGCCCTCTCGCCTCTTGTCAGTGCACTGGCAGCTCCGTGCGTCAAATCAATTTCTATCTAATTTCGCTTTCGAAGCTTTATTTCGTTATGCCCAGAATCCAGTCATAGTATTAATTAGAATTTATTTAGCCAGTTATAATATGACAAAACTTTCAGGGAGAGCGAATATACTTCAGTTAGTGGCTGCCAGGCAGAGAGATAACAGGTAGTGCAGTGCGTGAATTAGCAGAGTTGCACTATTAAAATGGATTCCCCTGCTTCAAAAACTCACAGAGTTGATGAGAAAGTGTTAATTGATGACAGAGAGAATCAGGAGACTAGGGTAATTGTCAGGGATGATGAAAGTTTGAGTTTAAACAGTCAGTATCATTCCATTGACATAAATGAGACCCACAGTGTTGTTGACCAGGATGAAAGATTGAGTTTAAACAGTGGTCATGATTCCATTGACATAAATGAACTACAACTCGATTTGAATCAAAGACCTGATTGGGATGATGATGATGATGATGATGAGAGAGACTCCAACAGTATATTATATTGGTCACTGTGTGGTAGTTCATACCCAAGGGCCCAAGTAATATATCTTGTGCAGGTAGGAATGTGTTTTTTAATAATCACCTGCTGTCTAATTAATTTAAGTCTACAAATTGGAAATAGCAATTTATGGTCTATCCTCCTATCCTCAACTCTTGGGTACAACCTTCCTCAACCCCAGGGGATAGATAGAGCTAAAAAATTTACAGCTAAGAAGAATCCAAACAGATCTGACTCACCCCCTAAGTCAAATGTGCTTTGATAGTAAATTAAGATCACATATTAGAAAAAAGCATAAATTGCAACAGTTAAATTACCAGCAACTAACCCAAGGTTTGTTTTTTTTTTTTTTGCTCAAACAAAGCTCCCCTTGATTGAAATGGTCAACATTCTCCATCAATATTTATATCTATTTTCTTTGATGGTCAGAGCTTTCATCATGCTAAGTCTGCCTTTCAGATATCCAAAAATTGATTCACAGATAATTCAATTGGAAATTTGTGTTTTCCTTCCCCTTAATTATAAGGAGGTTAATGAAGCTTGCTTGCTGCACATGCAGGAATTGTTTAAACTGCTAGGTGTGCTATTTACTCTGAATTCCCAATGGACACCTTTGCAAGCTGACCCATGCACAGGGAGATTACAGGAGGGTCCATTTTAGGGGGTAACTTTTTACAACAGGGGCTTAGCAGGCTTCTGTAGATTGAACACCTTCTTGGGTCAACAGGGTCTCCATGTAAAGGCTGGCTGAGACAGGAATTGCACAGTAATAAAATAAAATAAAAACTATTGTTGACTTGGTCTGTTTTAGGACATTTTCTTATTATAACATACAGGGTGAGGATTAAGCACTGCACCTCTGTTCTACTCACTGAAACTTAAAAGTGAATGCTGACAAAAGGTCATTTCATAATCGGACTCCATTCACTAATTTCCTCTGCTATGTAGGCACTTTGCAATCTGCACTCTTTCCAGAATCTCTCTGACAGCCATTGACTTCGCATCTCTGCTCAATTTGCTTCTCAACCTATACTTTACTTCACAAGAGGATTATTTTTCACTCACTGACTCTACAATTCAGCATATTTTGCTTCACCAGCTCACACCAGGATTTTATTCATCACAACTCGGTGACTTTATTCAATTTCACAGTCCTAGTTACTAAAATTTGAAAAATGGCTGCCTTTTTCTCGACAGTGCAGTTGCCTGCATGCTCGGGTGTCATCAGTGACGGTGTCTCCAGCCTGGAGCTCACCCTTCAGCTCGCCCAGAGACAGGAGCACCACCGCGTCCTCATCAAAGGCAACACAGGTGCCCAAGTCAGCAACATGATCGTCCTGTTCTGGAAGGACCTGGAGGCCCTTCTGGACCAGATGGTCATCAGACGCGATGCCCTGCTCACCCAAAAGATTCACCAGCGAATCATCATCTCTCCCGAGCTGGAGCTCGTTAAAACAAGGCTTCCAGGTGACCCCTGGATCATGGGGATCGCCGAAAACCGTCAAGGGGCCCCTGCTTTTCTTCAGATAGACCACGTCAGGACTCTCATCCCCCTGTCAGAGGCCCTGTACGACCTGCTGACCGAACGCATCAGGGACATGATCGAAGTGGGAAAAGTCAGGTCATGTGAACCAGCCGTTCTACAACGTACACGTCACATGACCCTGTTCATGAGGAGGGCCCTGGAGGGCACCCTGCCCGAAGGTCAGGCTGACCGGTACTTCGTCTCCCCAGATGAGGCCCGAGTTATGGACAAACCCTGCCATCGATTGGCAACAGATCAAGAGACTGTCGTAATCAACTCAAGGGCCAGGCTTTTCAGGCCCTACTCAAATATTAATGTGAGTGCGCCTGGAAGCCTGTGCAACCCAATAGAAATTGTCGAATACACTCCACCAACCCACACCCTCACAAAGGTGTACGTGAGAATTCCGTCGGCTGACGCAATCTGCAGACACTTCGCCATGAAACTGTTCATTTGGGCCATCATCAAAGATGTGGGGCCCCCGGGGCATGTGGGGTACTATGATGTGATCAGCTCGGAAGCTGCTCATGGGCGTGTGGCTAGGAATTGGCGATACCTGCAGTATCTGTGTGATGTCACTCTCAGACATCTAAAATTTACCATGCCCACTCCCACCAGTAAATACATGAAAAGCATCCTTTATGGAGTGGGTCTGGGGTCTCCATACCACCTTGCCCTGTGTGCCTTAAACAAGCCCACATGCCCAACCCAAAAGCAATTTATGGAATCAATTGTGTTGGATGCACTGTACTGCAGCTATGTGCACAGCTTTTCTGACGAGTAATCCTAATGACAATTTGCCTACTTTGTGGGAAGGGGGAAGGGGGAGCCTGCTGTAAATATGTATATAAGGTGCCTGCATTTCTAAACTCGTAATTAAATTTCTTTCTAAATGTCAATTTATATTTTGTTGGTATATATTTCTTTCTTACTCATAACTCTATTTCAACCGGTGTAATTGTGCCTGAATTTGTAACATACCAGATACATTTAGAAATGACTGGGTCAATCAAAGGAAAAATGAGGTTGTAATCCAATCCTCTTTGTGAATCTTAAAGGTTATTATATTGACAGCAAAAAAAAAGAACTGCTGCTTTTGCTAACACCTGTCTAGTTACTAGACAGAATTGCTTTTACATGGTAAAGCACATACACATGTCTAAAAAATGATTTGGTGAACAAAGGAAAAATGAGGGCTATCTGAAGCCCTTATTGTGAATCTTAAAGATTACAGGTATAAAAGTCTAAACTGGGTTACCTCAATGGAATTTATGTTAGGGGTTCTGATCAGATTGACTTGGTTAAACATGCTGAAAAAAATCTATTTTGCTCTGTCTCTGTTGGAAGAAGAAGAAGAAGAAGAAGAAGAAGAAGAAGAAGAAGAAGAAGAAGAAGAAGAATATGAAAGAGGTGAGGTGAGAATAAGAAGAAGAAGAGAAAGTTTAGAATAGAGTAAGAAAATTAGAAAAAGATAAGCTGAAAATTAGAAATATGACAAACTCCAGGAATTTCATTTCAAAAAAAACATTTAATAATCATTTCTCTCATTTATCGTTTCTGTATACACTCATGACAATAAAATAATCATAGTAGAAGGTACATAACCAAATCTCCTTTACTTTTTAAAAAAAAAATACAGATTGTTTAGAACAAAATTAACCATAAGACCTTTCTTTCTTTCTTTCTTAGAATGGTATTCAGAAAAGAAATTCTCAACATCCTTACACTATATTGTTAACACTGATTTAATATGTTTCTGTTTAAATGAAATAGAAAAATTAACATCAATTACTCCACACTTTGTTTCAAATAAAATTTTTTTCTAAAATCAGGTCATCTCAATTTTAAACAATAATTTACCATGGTGTGTCAGTACAGTTTAATTGCAAAAAAAAAAGAAAAGCAAACATTTGTTCAAATAAAACAGAAATTTCCACACAGTTCTCCAAAATGTCCTTTGACAGCTGTCAAAAAGTTATCATTCAATTTTCCCCTCATATTCTTATTGACTGCATCTTTCAGCTTTATACTAACTTTATACTATATATTGTTAATGCTAACTCGGTAATTTTCAGGAATTTATACTATATATTGTTAATGCTAACTCGATAATGTTACTGGAATATAATTTTTTTTTTTTAAATATATATGCGAAATTTAAAAAACAATATTTGGTCACAGCTCGACAGTATAGAGTAATTCCGAAATAAGAAAAGCACACTTTGTTTTAAATAAAATAGAGAAATATCTACTCAGTGAACAAAATACATTTTGACAGCTGTCAAACAGTTTTCACTCGACACATGCGCACACACACTCACAAGCAGTTCTCAGCACCATCCCTAAGGTGTAGGGGTAATTCATTTGTTGTTACTACAAACAAATTAGTAGAATCAACACCAGCTTACATAAAGAAACTTCATTACTCCAATAACATAGAATAAAAATATATACACTAACAATGGTTAATAATACACTTTTGACAGCTGCTAAACTGTCACTTTGTCTGCACCAGGTAATACTGAATAGTAAAAATTTAAAAATCATTCAACAAGCTAAATATAATTCTAGAATATATGAAAAAAAGAACCAAAAAAAATTTAGATATAAATATGTCAGCCTAACTATATACAGGTACTTATCAACCTCGAGTTTTGACAGCGGACAGTCACTTCTCATACTTGTATCTCTAACTCGATGAATGGTAAGAAAAAAAATGAAATAATTTCAGAGAAAAGTATACAACAGCTATACATCAAACTAACTAACTAACTTATTTACACAAAATCTGTTATGTCAGTAAAAAATGATGCCACTTTTGGTCCAGTCATAAACTCTGCAAGAGTCCGAGAAAAACAGTAAATCCAAGTGGCTCTAAAAAAAAAAACATCAAATGTCACAACAGTAAATGTTTCTCACACTAGTGTCTTGGCCTTAGCAAGCGTCCTTCCGAAGGAATAATGTTCGACACATCGATATCAGCCGGCAGAATTCTTCTTTTTGCTCGCCTTCTGCGTACATTTTCTTCTGCAGGGGGGTCCACGAGAAGGGGAGGGGTCGGGGGCAGGCCAGGGGCCGGGTGGTGCGCTACCCGCACGGCACGAGGACCAGCCTCTGGAGGCGCTACAGCGGGGCCCGGGGCCTGGGGAGGCAGAGCACCGCGGTCTGCAGGGCCAGCTTGCCTCGGGGGCTGAAAAGGCCGGGGAACGAGTCGGGGGGCTCCATCAGCCGCTGGTGCGATCACCGGTAAAGCGGCTCTCTGAATGCCGTCTGGTACATTCAGGGGGGCAGGGGGGAGTCCGAAAATCATTGTGGTGGGCAAGTTCCAGGTCCAAATCCTTGTAGCGTATCCCTGAAAAGAATCAAAAAGTGAAATTAGATACTACACAACAGAAATACACGAAAGTTTTGATAAGAAATACTGCTGACTCAAAGGAAATTACACTCTTAGCCCGCTCTTTGCTGGGATCAAGAACATCAGTTCATATTAACTGTTCTACAGTCAGTGCAATTGTCAGACATAAAATTCACATTTTGTCATTTACATAATAATGTATACGTACTCTATTTAGACGTCAAGCAGCGTGCTGTCAGCAGGTACAAGTCTTATTGTGTCTGGGGTTCGAACTCTACACTGCTCATTGGCATAGCCCAAGTTACTGCTAGCCTCATCGAGTTGTCTTGCGTACTGTGATGGTTTCTTCTTGCAAATGTCACAATTTTCTCTGATCGTTGACACTGCTAAACAAGGCAGCAAAAGTACATTACAGTATCCCTCGGCTGTCTTAGCTATCCAGTTAGGGTATACTTGGTCGTAGGCGTCAATACGTATAAGTATAAAAGAAGAAATCACCCCTAAAATGGCCATCAAGATCACAAGGGCTGCCGCTGTCCATCCACAGGCCTTCTTCCAGGTCGCCGTCTGGGGTGGCAGGCTTGCCGGCGTCGTGCTCGCGGGAGCGCTTCCCCGGGGTGCGTCCCCCGTGCTCAGATCTCGGGCTGTCCCCATCTCGGTGTAGCCTTCCAGGGTGTACGTGGAGGCCTCGCACGAGCCGTTGTCGATGTCTGCAGGGTCGATCACAGTGCAGTGAACCCACCGGTAATTCAGGGTCACACGCTCGCAAAATTTCTCAGAAAAACAGTCAATCCGTACATCCTTGAATCCGAAGGTGAGATCGAGGGTAGCCAAGTCGAATTTGTTCGTGTCCGTAATCGTCATCGTGAGCCATTTGTCCTTTCTGATCTTGTAGGGAATCTTGGGAGCCGAGTCGCTGTCAATACAAGTGATGCCCTCATTGCTGCAGTCACAACTCCTCGTCTGACCACAAATAAAAGTGTCACCAAAGTCCAAGTGCAACAGCACAGCCACTAACAGTAGCACTCCTTTCATAATTCCAACTTCCAAAAGTAATTCTATCCAATATATCAAGCTTCTTCCTCTCTCAGTCAACAAATACAATCTGTCAGTAAATTTGTCCTCAGCAGTTTACCAAAAGTTGTTTTGACACTTGACAGCATGCTACCAGCATGATGCTATTATGTAATCGCTTGCAGAGCATGCCTTGCACCCTTTGCTCTTGCAGGATCCAGGGTAGCTAGACTAGGCTAGACAGTCAATGTTACATAATATTACTCGCTTTTGAGACTGACTGTCTGCTATTTTAGCAGTTTCATTCTTAAGACTGCTATAGAACCTTGTATAGAAAACTATAAGATCTACATAGTCTGTGTAATATTTGGAACAATTAATATGAGTAATTCAGCCCTTTCCCAATTGGATTTTTTTCTTTTGTTTATTTTGTTAAATCTTTGTCATTGACAATACAAATGTCTATCATATTTATAAGACCCTTGGTTTTTTTCCGAATAATTGACAATGTCAATGCAATTTTTTGTTGTTTTTTTTTTTGGGTGCTCTCTAAGCAAATAGAATAAAAAACAAGCATAAAACAAAATTCTTGGAAAAAAAAAGCAGTTTAGTGGACCAAAGAGATTTTACAGTAGTTTATTATCATTATTTTGTTGTCTTTACAATTTTAGAACTTTGTACCATGTGAGGGTTTACTCCAGCTTTTTCAAAGACTTCAAATGATTGTTCTTACAGCAGACAAAGCTGAAGCTTGTCAATTACACCCCACAGTTGGGGGTACTTCTGTTCACAGGGGAGTAATTGTGCTTGCCCCTTTTTTTTTGGTTTTGAGGCATGCAATGCAGCAGTGAATGTAACTTCTCCTATTGTTGGCACATGTCAAAGTGAGATTAGTCACTGTATTGTTGTAGGGGAACTGTTGCAGGGTAAAGTTTCAGTGTGGCTACACAAATTAGGGTTAAAATGAATGCCATACAAAGGTGTACAGTATTTGCACTTAATTGAGACCAGTTGACTGCCCCATCAATCAATTTCCATTGTACACATGCAAGGGTTCACTTAAATTTCAGGGAAGAGACAGATCAGGTTTTGGTGTTGTTGAAGCAATTGACAATCACATCAGGCAATGGGGATTATCATAGGGGGAATCTAATTGCATTCTCTCACTCTCTCTTGTATTGTCAGGGTCCCTCCTCTCAGCTGTTCTGAACTCAAGGATCAATGATGCATAAACAAAAAGAATTGTGGTAGGAGCTGATGTCACAAATTCAGCATCAGCCAAAGGCATGACATCTTTCTCTCAGTTTTGACAATCCGAGTAAACAACCAGAGTAAATAGGTACCTGGAAATACCATGTCACAGGAGTGAAAGTCGTTTTATTCTCATTGAAAGAGCAGTGGACTTCATACCTACTCATCAGATTTTCTCTTTTACGTTAAACATCAAATAAGAAATACACGTTTGCAGCCTTCAGACTCAGCACTCGACATCTCCAGTACGTCCTCTGCTTACAGGTAAGTCTTCTTTATGTTACTCGGGTTCTAAAAACTCAAAAAATACACAGCCATTATTTTGCTGAGTGGCCTTTTGATTCGATCACTGGGGATGTTAGGAGAGAAGGGGATGCTGCCAGCCCGTTTGAGTGCCTTTTGGTTACTAAGTACTCGTTTTAATGTAATTAAATGGTCATAAAGTGTGACCACGAGCAGTCTCTAACTAATTGTGCAGGTTACTTTATTGTGTTCCCATCATTGGTTCTGTTTTCGTTAAATTCCCAAAGCGCTTGCTTCATTCAGTGTCCAAATTTGACACGGCCTCGATTCCTGTGTGATATGAGGCCACCATTGCTTAGCTTAGACAGCATTTTGAGCCGTGCAAATCATTCAGCTGGGAACTCTAATATTGACCCTAACGAATTATGGACGTATCTCTCCCCTAAATGCATGCATTCTGTTGCATTTCGTTAAATCTTCAATCCCCCTCTCATTGAGCAGCCAACGCTCTAGTCGGAGGAGATGAATTAGATCACTATGACAACTCGCTAGAGGGCGCTGTAGGTCGGTGGTGGTTGAAGACACCACCTAGCGTTAAAAAAGTATAGCAGACCTAAATCATCAAAGTTCAGAAGGCTAATCTTTGCGCACCAAAACTTTATTTCTTTTCTCGTAATCTAGGGCTTTCAAGGGCGTTGCGTGTTCGCAAAGTTCTAGGTCTTGGGGATATGGGGGGTGTCGCTTAACAATGCGGCTGTGACAGGCCACACACCAAATGACAGAAGGGAGACTAGAAATTTTTTTAATCTTTTCGTTCATGGCAATATAGACGAAGCTCTGCCGTACATTTGTTGCAGTTTACAGCCAGTGACTGCTTTCGAATTCCACTTTTCTAATGCCATGTCTGTCTCTCTGTGCAGGACGGCAGAGGTCGCGCTTGAAGCTTTTCACTCTGCTCACATTCCCTGCGACTGTAATAGCAGACGACTCTTCTTTCAGAGCGGCTGCTTTTCTATTGCGACACCCAGCTTTCCGAAAAACACTAGAGAGGGCGCATGTGAAGCTTTTCGCTCGACGCATATTCTCCGCGCCACCAATAGCAGACGCCTCTACTTTTAGGGCGGCTGCTTTTCTTATGAGACACCTAGCTTTCTGAAAAACACTAAAGAGGGCGCATGTGGGGCTTTTTGCTAGGCGTATTTCTCTTGCGACAGCAAGAATAACCGATAGGTGCGCTGCGCGCAATATGTCGTCTGCATCAGCAGCATGAGTCTAGACTAGCACGCCACCTAGGCCTCTCGTCCAAGCCTCAGGCAATAGAGCTTGGGAGTCTTTGTTTATATTGCGTAGTGTACTCAAAGAACACAACGCGTGCACTGTTTAACAGGGAATTCTTCGTCCATCTTACTGCTACGCAGCAAGTGCTTTAGGCCTCCCGATTAGCCCTGTGATCTGTTGGTGGTCCTGAGACTATAGTTTGTCACGTAAAGCCGAGGACAGGCGTTTTGGGTTAGATATCTCAGCAGTCACAAGCTCCACAGGAGAAATACACATACCCATGTATAGCCCAGCTCTGTGGCGATATCAATATAACGGTTTTGTGCATTTTTTTGGTGATTTTTTATTTTATTTTGGCCTATATTTGTCAATTCATGAAAATGTCACTCCAATTTACCACAATGTTACCATTTGCTGCGCTGTCAATCCGACATTAAATGTGTGATGACATCACAAAAAATGCATTGCAGAGCCATCCCAGGCTTAGTTCTAGTCAATTTTGTATCAGTAAAACCACCAATGTCATTTTTTTTTTTTTTTTATGGATTGTAGAAACAATGCTAAATTTCTGTCTCAATGCTTGACAAACAATGCTAAATTTCTTTCTCAACGCTTGATGCGACAAACTGTATGCTTTGGACCTTTGTAAACAACTCGTTTGAACACTGTTGTGTCATGTCATTGCCACCAATGTCCTCTCAGCTGAACCTGCTCGATCAGCTGTGCTGACCAATTGCTGTCAATAGTCAGTGGTGTCACTTTGCCCTTTCACCACCCATCCCAATGAAAAACAAAACCAATGTTGCTTTTGCTGATGAAAATAAATTTATTCTCTCATTCTATTATACACAGTACAATATAACCACATATTTGAATATGTATCACGACACAATCTTACAGAATAAAATTTTAGTTTTTCGCAAGAAAACCCAACACCTCATTGATGAATGTCAAAATAGGAGCATTCCACCTCACAACAGTCCACTAAATATTTATCTAGAAAATACATTAACTACTTTCAATAAAATAAAAAAAATTTTTTTAAAACTAGAACCGCGCGCGGTGATGAAATGTCAGCAAAAAAAAAAAATATATATATATATTGGAATAAAAAGCTTTAGGCTTTTCACATCAACAGAGTAAAGCTTTTTTTTTTTTTACTTTCCTTTCAACTCATCAGCTTTTTCAATCAAAAAACTAGAACCGCGCGCGGTGATGAAATGGCTGCAAAACAGTGACAGACAGTGTAAGGGCACCGATAAAGGTGTGTTCTAAAGCTCCTCAGCATTAGGTACGAGCACCGAATAGTCGTCTGCATTCAGCCCTAATGCTGTCACGCTTTTTCTTCAGCTTAGCCAGCACTTGCTCCCAATTATAACCTCTGCACCAATAGTAAGCAAAAATTAAACAATAAAAGGCACAATGTTTAGTATTTAAGAGTTCCTTATTTAGCATTTCGCATTTGTGCTCCTTGGTGAACTTCTCAAATTCTCTCCCATAGGTTTTACACGGCACTTCGCCTAGGCTGTCGAACAGTAGCACTGAGTCATGGGCGACCACAAGCACAACCCAGTGACCAATATCAGGGCTCCTCGAATGTCCCGTTTGGCTGGAACCGCTACCATTAAGGGGCGACCACAAGAAGGACTTCTGAAAGCCAGCTCCACCGTTGCTCGCCTCGGTGGCAGGAATCGCGACGTTTTCCTGGGGGAATGGCCTGGTAGCTCTGCAGCGCCTTCCGTCCCCTGCAGAATCCCCCGATTTACGGGGTTCACCGCGACTAGGCCTACTTCCGGAGCTCCGTTCACCACTCCTGCTACGACTCCTGCTGCGGCTCCGACTTTGGCTCCTGGCACCGCAAGGCCCCCCATCTCCAAGAAGAGAACTCGTCGTTCTACGAGATATCCGCCGTGGTGCATATCCTCCACAGACTCCTCTGACGTCTCCTGCTCCAGACAACCCTGTCCTCCGAGCCTCCAGGTCCAGCGTGGGATTCCTCAACGCGGCTGCAGTACTGGGTGAGTAGCCATTTTCTTTAATCGTGACATTGAGAATGTAGCAGCTTTGAGTAGAGTCCTTGCTGATGTATGGTAATATTTGGCAGGGTGCTATAGCCATCACAAAGTCACACGTTTTCGGGTCCTTCCACAAAATCTCATAAATGGCCGAAGTGTTCATGTTAGGAAAGGTGGACGTTTCTTTCAAAATCCAATTCTAGACAGGCGGGCGTCTTGATCAGGGTTAGCATAACCACGCTTTCAGGAAGGGCTTTAGAGAAACGTAATTCCACCCGAACTGAGCCGTCACGTGTGGTGGGATACTGTGTGTCTTGGTTTTGGGGATTTAAATCCACTACAAACAGACTGTACCCTCCGGGGAACTCTTCAAGACTGATTCTCTGGCCGTTTGGAGGGGTTTTACTCTTCCCCGCATACAGACTCGTGTAGCCCTGAATATATTTACCCCGTTGGAAATCAAAAGTGAGCGGACCTCTAGCCGTTGGGCAGCCGGACAGACTTATGGTCAAATTATTTAAAAAATAGTGATGAAAAAAAAATGGATTTTTTTGGATATTGCCAATTAGACTGTCCCCTGCTACGAAGGCAATTGCAAGCGAGCTCGGGATTTTGGATTGAAAACAATCCTCCATGTAGTACGAGGTGATTCCGCGGGCTAAACTAAACTTGCGGATGTCCTCTTTCAGGTAAAAGTAGCGAGCACGTGACAGCCCGGAGCGGAGCACTTGCTGGTGGCCTACAAGTACCTGCGGGCTAGGCGTCACCTGTTTCACTATCAGAGTAATATCCTGTATTTCCAAAACGTAGTCAGTGTCTTTGTTATTCGCTGTTATTAGCCTAAACTCCGAACTGGTGGGGACAAGCATTATGTCTACGGAAACTGAATTTAAGAGATATTTCCCCGTCTTGAATACATCCACATCCAATTTCGACTGTACTTCCACCGATTTACTGCCTTCCATGAGCATGGCCCTCTTTCTAAAACCTTCATTGCCTCCGTACGCCATGGAATTAGTGTCCATATACCCGGCAGCGTCTTTGTAAAACATTGAGCATTGGAGTTCCTCATCGGACATTTCCCTCTCCTCCAGTAGAGTGTTCATCATAGCCATATAGCAGTAGCCCGTCACACCTCCCATTACGACCGTGTCATTATAGCGTACCTCGGCTTGGTGCCAGAGTGCTTGGGATAAATTATTCACGGGACCCACCGAATACGGTCCTTCATCCCCTTGTTCGACGCCTTCACCACCACCGGCTTCTTCGACGTCCTCATCCCTTGTAGTCTTGGGTTTCTTCGGCACCCTACTCCCGTCGGGGCGTAAAATACGAAGAGTAGTCCTGACAGTCACGTCGGAGAGGTCCAAGTACGAAGAACCGGCCCCGGGAATTCTAAATTTGACATTGCCCTCCGTTGAGAACTGATTCGAAGCTTTGTACTGAATATACTTGCAATCCTGCACACCTAAATTCGAAATTGGTGTGGTGAAGACGTCGAGGGCTGTTTCGTAACCGAGATCGGCTTCCTTTAAAACTTTTTCTCCGCTGGCCATATTGACAGTTTGATGATTCTCACTCTCTCTTTCTCTTTCTCCAGACCTAAGGCCTAACCAAAAATATCAGCTTTGGCCTTCCCCTTTCTCGGCTGTTTTCCACCGTTGACTGCGGATTTCTTTCGAGAATTTTTGTCACTAGTCTTGGTTCGCTTGCCCGTGCTTTTGGTCCTGCCACTACTCGTGCTCTTCCTTTTCCTCTTACCCTTACCTCCCGATGATTTGGAGGCGACTGAAGGTGCCACATACTTGGGTGTGTTTTTGTCCATTTCCGCTCGCGCCATGTTGGTGAATTGCTCCACGGGTGTGACAACTTGGAGGGGAAGATCTTTAGAGGTGCTGGTGTGCGGTGTCCCCGCCTTATTCTTCAGTACCACCAGTTCGGGTTTTGCTCCCCACGCATAAGGTTTTCCGACCGTTTGTTTGAAATGCTCCACCCAGGCGTCATTACCTATGGCTGCCACGGACTTGTATTGGGCATCCATTTCAAATCTAGTGAGCAGCGACTGACGAGTCTGTTGTTGTTCTTGTTGTGCAGCTCCTGCAATGGTACGTTGTCGCTACCGCAGATTTCTATACTCAGCTCACTCAGACTAGTCACTCTTAGAGGTACGTATTGAACTGAGGGAAAACGCACGCAGCTGTCACGTTTTATCTCGCCCAGACTGAGAGAGGCTATGATAGGTCTGTAGGAATCCCCCAAGCAGGAAAGTTTGCACTCCTTACAAATCACGTATAAACTGTCGTATTTTTGGCCCCTCTTGATGGTCGGGAGGGATAGTTCTATCAGCCTAGACACCAGCACCCTCGTAGCATGCCCTGTTGAAGATTGTAGCGCTCGGCCAGCTCACAGGTGAACTTCACCGGGGTGTTGCCCGTATGCGTCAAAGCGTCCCGATTGCTCTCTAAGAATATCAACATAGTGTCCTTCTCTTTACTGGCGTTTTTTTCTTCCACCGGTTCTCCCCTTTGCAGCTGTTGTACTTCTTCTTCTTCCGCTTCTTTCACCCTTAGTGAGCTTCACTATAGAACTGGCGGCTAGCCATTCGTTATATTTTCGAGGCCAGCTTTGATATTTGACCAGCTGCTCCCTCACACCATTACGTACACGACTCTTTAAGACTTTCTCTATCTTGAACAGCGCGTTCGGGTCATATCTAACCGGGGTTATTTCACCGGAATAGAATTGGCCGGCAACGTCCTCACCCGAGAAGTCCCGCAGATAATACACGGGGACACCTTCGTACATCCGTCTGTCCCTCACGGTGTACACTTCCCCCGTAAACTGTTCATCATACGCCCTGTCAAAGGGTTTCTGCCTAAAGTAGGCTACACGCACAGTCTGTCCAATGGCGAATGCGTATTGCGTCCTCCCGCCAGCACCCGCCTCGTCCCGTGCACCCGGCTCATCTCGAGTCCTTCGCTTCCTTTTGCCCTTGGCGACCGGAGCGTTCGCCCTTTTCAGAGCCCTCTTGAGTGAGTCGCGGTAGCTCTTAGAGTGTGTGACATACTGGTGGTCCCACACGCTCTGCTCGTTAGCCTCGGTTACTTTGGACGGTTGTATGCCTATACTGCTGTGAGGAGTGTTGTTGTAGGAGTCCACAATGGCCTGTAGGCTTCCCTCATAGGCGTAAGAGTTTGAGTGCTGGAAAAATTGAAACAGCTTTTTCTTTAGAGTTTTAATCATAATTTCCGAGTAGTTGGCTTTGGTTTCGGTGTTGGCCAGTACATGCCTCACCCCCCTGTCCTTGAACAATTGCTGTACGCGGCCATTGCGGAATTCCATGCCGCGGTCCGTTCTCAAGAACGAGGGCGTTAGACCGGCTCTGTCGAAAATCGCCGTGAAAGCCCTCTTCATTTCGACTCCTCCCTTATTTTTCACAGGCTCGACTCGACAGAAACGGGAGAAAATGTCCACAGTGACCAAGATATAGCCGTTACCCCGAATTCTTTGGTGAACCGATTACCCGTCAACACCAAAAGATCCGCATCCCAGTTGTGGTTCAGACCCTGTGAGATTACTCGTCTGTAGGCCGGCTGCCTCTGTCTCACGGCCTTGTGGAGAGTCACAATGTCCTGCCCTTCAGCCCACAGTTTTATTCTTCTCAGAGAATGCGATAACGACCCTCCTTCTTTATGCCTGGTGTAGCTTAGAAACGCTGGTGAAACTCCCCGAAGCCGCGGGGTCGTAAAATCTCTTGGTGAGGTAGGAATCTATGTTGTACGGTAGAGCCATGAAGATTGACTTTTTATTATTACTATTATCGCTCCCAGTATACGCCCTCGTCCGTGACTCTACAACTCGACCCAGGCCGTGTTGGGTGCTGACGCTCTGTTGCCTCCGACTCTCCTACCTCCTCTGCTCGTTTCCTCGACTTTACCGGCTTTTCCTACACCCGAGTCGGTGAACTTTTTAGCCCCTTTCCTTTCGTGTTTGTTCTTCAGGAAGTGCAGCACCCTCCTGAGTTTCTTATTGCCTATTAGTCTCAAAGGCACGTTTTTCTCCAGCAAGACGGCGTAGAAAGTTTTGTAATCTTTCGGCAGAGGGAAGCCCGAAGACTGGGTGTGGAGCAAAGAGGCCAAAAAGTTTCTTCTGCCTCCTTTGCCTCCTTTGAAGGGTGCTAGAGCTTTGTAAATGGCCTCTACATTGCGACGAGTCAAGTCGTTTCCGAGGGATGCCTGGACCTCGCTAAGCACCGTGCGCTTCTTCCCCTTAGATTTGACTCGTCTGGAAGGCCCTGACGGGGCAACTCTGTCGAGTCTTTCTCGGAATCCTTCGAGGGTATGTTCTCTTTAGAGGCCTTGGTCTCATTATTCTCTTCCTTAGCCGGTGTCATTCCAGTCTCCGAGAAATGGTTCGACTCGTCGCGTTCGGGAAATGGGTTGTGGCCCGCCCCAGCATCCCGTGAACGCCTTCGCCCCGAGTCGAAGTTTGACCACCTTCGGTCGTCGGAGCTTTGGCGGGGTCCGTTTGAAGGGGAGCGTCGATCCGACGCTCCCCTTCGCTCGGACCCCGTAGCTTGCGATCCTTCATCATGCTGAGGTATTTTTCTTCGGGTACCACGTAAACTTTCCTGTTGAACTTCATTGACGAGGTCATTATTGGAGAGGTCCTGGACTGATTATATTAGAAGAATAAGTAGCGTTCTCTTCGCTACGGACAGATGATGCTAAGTGGCCCTCCTGACTTTGGGGAGGAATTTCCTCCGAGTCACCGGTGCTTAATGGTTTAAGGATTTCACTATCAGCGAGGTCAGTGCGAGCGTCGTCACCTTTTGCCTCCTCTTCGGTCTCCTCCTGACTGAGGTAGTCACTAGCTAAGCCTGACGAGTACTCGCTTTGACTCTCGCTTTCACTCTGAAACTCACTCGTGTCACCATTCCCTTCGCTATCCTTCAACTCGGAGGTCTCGCGTTGCCTTTCTCTCAATGACTCGCGTTCCTCCTCCTCCTCCTCCTCCTCTTCTAGTTCTTCTAGTTCGGCTTCAGTCTCATCCGAAAAGGTTTCGTTAGAACAGGAATCCGAGGCGGTCGGTTCATGAGAAGCTGATGATGCTGATGATGATGATGATGATGATGATGATGACAATTCACTCTCGCATGATGATGATGCTGATGATGATGATGATGCTGATGATGATGATGATGATTCACTCGCGTCTGACAAACCCTCCGTCTCAGAGTGGCTGGAGGACTCCTGACTTTTGGTACTATGCCGTCGTGTGATCTCTTTGTTGGCACGAGTGCACCGGCTGAGCTTATCTTTAGTCTCCTTCTTAGACCTCCTCAGTTTCGGTAAGCTCTCCAGTTCGCGCAGGTAAGGGTAGCACAGTTTCAGAAACCTCGCAATGGTCTTGCAGTGTTGACGTAGAGACTCCTTGGCTGGAGAACGATGACGAATGACAGCCAGCCTCCGAAGGACGGCTTTGCTCTTGGCGAGTTGTAGACAGGTGTCCGAAGATATTTGAAGGCCCCCTCTTAGCACATTCACGATTAATTCTATAACAGCCAGCGCGTGTTCTCCGTCTATCCTCTCGAGTAAACGTCGAGTGAGCTGCGGGGAGACTTTGTCCGTTGCACCAGTAGCCTGAGGAAGGGCATGCTCCGCTTCAAACGAGTTGACATGTTGGCAATTATACAGCGAATGACTGTCCCTTACTTTTTCGTGTACAGAATCAGAGCGTCTGAGGGGAGGATGCCAGTGCTCAGTCTTATGTCCTCATCGCCGGAGCCTGTCAAGTTGTTGACGAGCAGGTAGCCTCGCGGCACACGAGTGGCGTCCTCCCACGCCTCCAAAAGTCTCTTCGGGGTGGAGGGGAACATCTGACGTGACAGGTGATGTATTTGCTGAATGTCTCGGCAGGTCTTCATCAGAATGAGGTAACTGCTATTCAAATTTATGGTTCTCGAATAGCGAGATTGGTGAAAGATGTTCTGAGACAGCATTATAACCGAAATGCGACGGTGGTGTACCTCTCGCGTGAATAGTGCACACATCTCGGAAGATTTGCCAATCTCATCGAGCAGGTCATCCAGTATGAGTAGACTGTGATGGTGGGGGTCTTCAGAACCTAGGCTTTCAATCAATTCCCGCCCTGGTAAACCCTCGTGTAAGGTTAGGTTTTCCACGTCAGCCTCCAATTGAGTAAAGACTTTTTGATACACACCATAGGCGTATACTATTCTTGCTGGAGGAATCTTGTACATGGCTGACGCGTTCCTTAGTATTTTCATTGTCAATACAGTCTTTCCAGACATCGAAGGACCCACAATCATTGTAGAGGAGGGGCATTCGAAACGGAAGACATTCTCACCATGCAACGAAAAGCCCGTACCACGGGACACGACAGCACTTGCTTCCTCATTCATGTTGATACCTCGTAAACCAGGGGTGGTGTGAAAGCCCTCTTTGAATGTTTTTCTTTATCTTTTTAAGAGCGTACCCGGGAGATGGCGTTCCAGGAGTGACTGGAAGGGGAATCACCAGAGGGCCAAAAGCACTCGCAATGAATGCGCGAGTCAAGAGACCTTCAACTCAGTTGAGTGAGGACAAGGCGCGACTGTTGACGCTCCCCAACAAGATGTCTGTCGAAAGGAAGCAGTCCGTCTTGAAAGCCGTCACGGGAAGAGGCGTTTGCGACTGGGAAGGCTACCAGGCGACCTTTAGTCAGGTGAGTGCTATTCTCAAAAATATGATTTTGGCTTCTCCTTCAGCTTCTTCTTTGCCTATAAATTGAACATTAACCTATACAATTTCCCCCCTTATTCAGGACCTATTGACTCACCTGGAGGTGGTATGCGAGCGACTGGTGAAGATCTCATCCATATGTACAGCGGCCAGTGATGGTAAGAAAAGGAAGCGCGAGATGACAGAGGATGAAGATGAGGAGGATGAGACAGACGACGATGAGGGAGAGGAAGAATTGAGGGCACATTTGGAGGCGACTGCTAAACGCTATTTAAGGTAAGTTTTCTCTTCTTTTAGAGACACTAATGCGAAAGAAAATAATAATAAAAAACTCCCCCCTTGATTACACAGTACATAGTACTGAACCCTGTCCTTTGTTTTCAAGGTTGCGAGAACGTCGAATGCGCAGCAAGAAAAGACGTGTGAGTAAGACCGCAAGTCCCGGTGTGCAGCGAGTTACCAAAATGGTAGTGGAGCATAGAGTGGATGTCCCCGTGGCTACACGTCCGAGACACGAGTTAATGGAGACGAAGGAACCGGTGGAACGGTTTAACCCTGCGGAGTCTTCGTACCCTAATTTCATAAACATTACCGACAACACCTCCTCAGTCTGCTCCTCCTCCTCCGTGCTGATACCACCCACTCCTCCTGTGCCAGTGGTCAGACAGGGGAAATTAAGTAAAATTCCCACGCCCTCTAGGCCTTCGAATTGGGTGCCCGATTCTCAACCGGATATCCCGCTGGAACAAGCCTCCCCTCGTCCGTTTCACTCAACGCCCGAGCCCGGTCCGTGCCCTCCTGATGATGTGATGAGAGCTATGGGGTGCAACACTTCTCACGAGTGGAGGATGACCTGTGAAAAAATGGCTGCTCATTTACGGCCTTGTGAAATAAACATCAGGTGAGTTATTCTCAAAGTAGAGTGGTATACGAGGATTTTGTACTTTTCGAGTAAAAAAAAAAATTGGTGAATTTCTTAACTAACTTAACACTTCAAAAATTTCACACCCTCAGCGCCATTCGAAGGGAGAGCAAAATGGAAGAAGAAGAAGACATAGAGCCAAAGGTAGTACAAATAAACGAGACACCCCCCGAGACCACCGCGGTTGCTGTAGTGTCTGTGGCTCAGCCTGTTGTTCCTGAGGCTATGAAACACGGAGATGACAAGGCAGAGAGAGAAACCGTCAAGCTGCCGCGTGCTAATAGCCCTACAGGCGAGCTCTTCTCTTCATGCAGCTCCATTCCCAGCACCATTCCCGAGCACGTTTACACGGACTCGTCCTATGACAGAGACATGGTGGCAGCAGCCGACGAGTGAGTGTCTTACTTATTATTTTTTTCATTATGGCTACATAAATACGTGTAATGGACTTCAACTTCTAAACCATTCATTCATTCCCTCTCCTATAGGGCAGAGAGGATGATCGAGAAGGCGCCCATCATAACAGTACGGAAGGAAGACGACTGTGGAGACGAGCCTCAGCCAGGGTGTTCAACTGCGAAACCAGACGCGTCCGGCAATAAGACTCCTCGGCAGGGTTTCAGACTGCATGTCCCCGAGCCAGGGGAAGGTGGTAAAGTTGCTGAGGATGGCCTCACATCCAGGTGAAGTTCTCGTTTTAATTTCCAAAAAAAATTCCTGAATAAAGAAAAAACAATGTAGAGAGGAGGACTAATTTACCTTTTTTTTCAATTCCAGTGAACGAAAGGAAATTTGGAAAGCGATGAGCACAGTAGGCAAGGTGAGCACAATGCCTGAATCCGACATTGAAGGGGATAGCGGCTTGAAGGAATTGGTTGACATTTTATACAATGCAGGAGAATGCGCTGGGGAGGGAGGCATAGTGGAAGGACTTAATGGGCTTGATGAGGAGGAGGAGGCTGAGGAGGGGGATAGGGCAGGGGCTGTAGAGGCAGGGGTGCAGGAAGATGAGGATGAGGCACCTGTTTTAGACGCTGTAGACGCTCAGGTTGTGAATGAGAGTGATTTGTGGGATGACACACCTCGGGGTGAGCTTCCCGGGTACGAGTTTGATGACAGGATGCTTTTTAGAGGACGTGATTATGCATTAAATTTCCATAGGAATATGCAAATCGATGCAAGACATCTAGAATTTGCTGATGGTCTAGCAACAGAAATTGTCTACAAAGTGTACTTTAATCAGAACTGGCATAACGTGGTTTTGGCAGAGGTTTTGGGGGAATTGTTGGACATCATGGACGCCATAATCGAGAGGCTTAGAGCGTGCTACAGTGACAATGATCTGGTGAGGGTTTATATTTCGAGCAAGTCCTTCTATGCGCCTCGCACAATTGGTCTCATGCCCCTGCGTGAATTGACGGTGGGGTTGGTATCCGATGTGATAGAAAGCGTGCTGCAGTCAGACGAGTCCCTTGTGCTGGATGAGCCCCTGGACATTCACGTCGCTGTGGTGAGGAACCCGAGAGGGGCTGGGCGTGCGGAAGGATTGCTTTACATCTTCGGAGAGGGAGATTCTCTCCGTCACTCAAAGGCCATTTCACAAACTAAAGTGTTGGACAATCTATGTCTGGCGAGATCGGTTACTGTAGCACTAGCTAAGGCACGCAAACTGGAGTGCGAGGAGATTGGCGACGGCGTTTTACTCAGACAGGCCCAAAATCATTTGGACCAGCTGTACAATGTCCGTCGCCAAGTGCTGACAAGAGAGGCCTAATCTCTACAGACACTCGCGGGCTTCACTCTCGATTATACGCCCTCTTTTACGGACATTGCAGCTTTCGAAAGGGCTGTGAACTCACAGATTGTGGTGTTCCAGTCAGGTACTGATTTGACGCCGGTTTACGTGGGCAACTCTGAGAGGCAGAGAACTATCTATCTGTTCTATGCCAAAAGGGATGGTAATGACAAAAGCCCAGGACACTTTCACGCTGTCGTGAATCTTCTGAAGATGTTCAGAGGTGTGACCTTCTGCACAAAGTGTAAGGCCTGCTATGGAAAGAAGGACAAGCACGCGTGCGCGAATGAGTGTAAATCCTGTGGTGTTAATTCGTGTCCCATTATAGAGGAGGAGAAAAAAATGTGCACCACCTGCAACAGGTTCTTGAATTCTCAGGCCTGCTTTGACGCTCACATTGAGAAGGGTGTGTGTGCCAAATCCCTCCGTTGCCTAGATTGTAACTATTTCTACCGGCGGGGCGCCGAACACCGTTGCGGCTATAGATTATGTCAAATATGCCAGCAACAGGTGACGGGTGTACACTATTGCTATATACGTCAAAAGAAACCTAAAGCCATTTCGGCGAAGTACATGTTTGCGGATTTCGAGACGGATCCGAATGGCGAAATTCATGAACCGAATTTGGTTGTGGCGCATTGGCAATGTGAACACTGCGAGGGTGTCAGTTATCGTGACAACCCTCGATGCGCTCACTGCGGAACCCCTTGTGTCAAGTGTCGCGGTCAGGTGGGACGTCATAGGAGGGGCGACGATCTTCGTCACACCTGCATGATGAGCTCCGAATGTGGCATGAGAGGTGTCGAATTGTTTGGGGAGAATATAGCTCACGAATTTTGCCTGTTCTTTTTCGATCGCCCTTTTGAGGGTTACACATTGCTGTTCCACAATGGTCAGGCGTATGACGCTTATTTCCTGATGAATTACGTACTGAACAACCTAACAAGGAAACCCCACATGATACTCAGGGGTAGCAAGGTTATGTGTATCGACACAGGCAAATTCCGAGTTATTGATTCCCTTAACTTTCTGACAATGCCATTGGCACAAATGCCCAAAGTGTTTGGGTTGGGGGGTATACGCAAGGGTACTTTCCCTGTCTTCTTCAATCAGAAGGAGAACTGGGACTACATAGGGCCAATGCCGCACCCCTACTGCTACAGAGTAAATTCCATGAAGCCTCGGGCCCGGAAAGACTTCATGGAATGGTACAGGCAGCAGAAGGGGGCTGTGTTTGATTTCCGTAAGGAAATCTCTCAGTACTGTCAGGATGATGTGAACATCCTGCAAGAGAGCTGCAATGCCTTCCGAGCATGGCTCCTCGGAGTGTCCTCTAGGGAGGAAGTGGTAGACGTAGGGGAGGGAGGGGAAAGGAAGACGCGTACTCGCGGGGTTGATCCTTTCCAGTACAACACGCTAGCGGGGGTGTGCATGGCCGTGTACAGACATCTGTTTCTCCCTGAGGAGTTTGAGGTCAAGACGGAGGAGGGGCGTACACTTAGCGAGGTCAGCACATATGACAGAACAAAGTTCTACGATTCCGACGGTAATGATGTGGATGCCTCTTCTGTTGAAATAAAGGAACGAACTTTCAAGTCCACCCCATTCGCTCGCATGCCTGCAACGGGGTTTGGTGGTCTGGATAATCACAGCATGCTCTCCATTCTGTGGTTGGAGTATGAGGCACGACGTCACGGAGTGGACATCAAACACGCTCGCGCAGGTGGTGAGCATAGGGTACCCAACACTAGAGCGTCAGGAGGCTGGTTGAAACTCGACGGCTACCACCGCGATGAGACCACCGGTAAGGAGACTGCGTGGGAGTTCATGGGATGTGTATTCCATGGCTGTCCAAAGTGCTATCCAGCAAATCCCTTTGGCACTAGCCCGACACACCCTCACACGCAAGAACCCCTGGACGCGCTGTACAAGCGCACCCTGAGCAGACTAGAGTACCTGAGGAAAGAACAGCATCTGGAAGTACACGTCATTTGGGAGTGCGAGTTCAGGGCTCTTAGAGCGAGTGACCCTACCATTGAAGAGTTGGCTGAGAAGTATGATCTCATGCCCCGCTTGGACCCCCGAGAGGCCTTCTTTGGAGGGAGAACAAATGCGGTCAAACTCTATAGAGAGGCAAAGGATGGCAAAAAGATTGGATACATAGATATTTGCTCCCTGTATCCCATGGTGCTGAAAAACGACATTTACCCCTATGGTATTCCAGAAGTCATTGTGTCGCCTGACACGACGGATATAACACCATATTTTGGTTTGATCCAGTGCCGGGTTAGAGCTCCGCGAGCTCTCTACCATCCCTGTCTCCCAGTTCGCAGTAACGATAAGCTCCTGTTTCCTCTCTGTCGCACGTGCGCAGCAAATCTCAGTAAGAAGAGCTGCACGTGTAGTGATGACAAGAGGGACCTCATTGGCACTTTCACCACGGTCGATCTGGAGGACGCCTTGGCAGTTGGCTACGTGATTATAAAGGTGTATGAGGTGTACCACTTCAAGAGGAAAGCCAAATACGACAGAGCAGAGGAGGGCTCTGGGGCTTTTGCAGAGTATGTGAACATGTTCTTGAAGGGTAAGCAGGAGGCCTCGGGTTGGCCACGACCAGACATGACGAGCGAGGAAAAGGCAGAGTACTGCAGGGAATACGAAAGAGTTGAGGGCGTTGTGCTTGACCCGAATAATATAGTATACAATTCAGGGAAAAGGGCAACGAACAAATTATTACTCAACAGTTTCTGGGGAAAGTTTGGCGAAAGTAATAATCACCGCATTCACAAACTGGTGAAGACAGCCCCGGAATTGCTTAGGGTAACAACCGATTCCTCAATCAAATTGAAAGATGTCAACGTGTTAGCGAGAGATAAATGTCTACTGCAGTATGCTCATGCCGAGGGATTTATACCCGAGATGTCTCACGTGAATGTCTTTGTGGCTGCATTCACCACCTCCAACGCGAGACGGCGGCTTTATAAAACCCTTCTAGCTTTGGGAGAAAGAGTTCTCTATTTCGACACCGATAGTGTCGTATATGAGTATGATGAGGGTGATGAGCACGAGTACAAACCCCTTCTGGGAGACCATCTAGGTCAATGGACAAACGAGTTGGGTGAAGGTGAGCACATCACCCGCTTCGTCAGCAGCGGACCAAAGTCATACGCGTACTTGACAAACAAGGGGGTAGTGATAGTCAAATTAAAAGGGCAGACATTAAACCATGAAAATTCGCAAAAGTTGAACATGGAGGCGATATGTCAACTTGTGTTATTCTGGGCTGACCCTGACACCTACCCCCTACCCGAGGGAGTAGAGGCTTACATAGAAGCGCGATATGACAAAATCAGGCGCTGCAAAAGACGCTTTGTGCTCTACAGTAGAGAGGAGCTCAAAAGATTTAGAGTGACCTATTGCAAAAGGAAACTAGTAGAGGGTACTTTTGACACTCTACCCTATGGCTACTAAAGTTCTGTTTTTTTTTGTTTTTTTTTAAAGTACACAAACGTAGGTCAGTTTTGTATTTTATTTTAATCAAGCCCCTATACTATTTAGAACATTGGTTTACTATTGTGACTTATCATTTCAGACACGGGGAAAAATAAATAAAAATGCTACCCAATAGATGAGGACAGAAAACTATATTTTAGTTCTAAATGTTAGTGAGTCGAGTAATACTGATATATTATTATTGTTTAGAGTTGTATTATATCTATATTTTTTGTGATATTCATTTGTACATTTTCATTGTTAACCGCTACAACGATTTTTTTTTTTTTTTTTTAATGTAAATAAACGCACTCTTCATTTCACAAACTACATATTTGTTTTTCATATTTCCATGAGCAAAGATGTGAAACAAACAACATAGTCAATATTTTCAGTTGAAATTATAATCTTTAATTCACCGCAAACAACTACAAAAGTTCTACAACATAGTCAATATTTTCAGTTGAAACTATAATCTTTAATTCACAGCAAACAACTACAAAAGTTCTACAGTTCAGATATTACGAAATAAAAGCGAAAATTCAATTCATTTCATCACAAGCGACATCATAACAATAGTGTAGGAGTCTAGTGTACATTTTACCAGAACCAGATACGTGATGAGCGATAAGATTGTTCCTGACTTTTTCCAGACCACCGAAATACAAGAACATATTCACAAATTCGGTGCAGAGGTAGACGCTCTTATACGAAAGTTTCATCAGCACTTTCTTCACCAACACTGTGAAGGGTATGTGTTCGAATTTGAACAGAACTAGTTCAATATCCTCGGGATGAGGAGGGCCATCGTCGGGCAGGGACTTTATATTCTTCAGTTCCTGACAGGCTTTAAGGTATGCCAAATGTTCAATCACTTCGTATTTGTTTGGTCTGTCGACTGTCACTTTTTCGTAGTCGTAGGATAGCTTATAGTCGCACTCCATGGGTTGAGCTTGCATATCGTGAAGGTTAAAATTGTGAACGCTGGAATCATCCTCGCATTGACTTAGAGTCAGAAACACCTTTGCAGAACGAGTGCCGCTGGTCCTGTGGGTCCACCTGTAGCCCTCAATGGTAATCGACTCCTCATTCTCACCTCGCGGAGTGGTGATTTTGAGATTAACGACGACAGAGAGTTTTTCGTAAACACTCGCGAGTTTCAGGAATTCGGCTTCGGACAAGTTGATGGTCTTGAAGTGACTGATCGGATCGGTTTCTTCCAATGACTCCTTTTCGTGTACTGGATGCATGAAGCCGACGTAATACAGAGTCTCCTTATCATCACGAGCGAACTTCGAAGTGAGCATGTGCTGCTTCTTGGTCAACATTAGTTGAAAATCGGACTTGCCTTTCAAAGCTTTCTGGAAGTCCTCTAGATGTTGACCCAGTTTTTCGAAAGACCTCTTGGACAGATGCACATTGCGTCCTCGTGATTTCGCCGGTGCGCTATCCCGTCCTGCTGGAGGTTTCCTAGTGATAGTAAGGTAACCACTCTTCCACTTATCACCAGGGTGGGCTGTTGCAGAAATTTTTTCACTCAACTGGTAGCACACGGGACCTGAAGGAGGCTCAGGGTCTTCGGCAGAAGTACTCGGCAGAGTCATGCTAGTCGCGGGAACCTCAGGCGGAGGCATAGCAGCGGAGTCGTCGGTCAAGGCATTTGCCTGGGTGAGTTGTGCTGAAGCCATGGTAATGTGTATCTTTTCCTTTCCAAAGAGAGAATGGTTTATGTCTGGCCAGCCCCTGCTTTATATACTCCTTGGCCATTGCGTGTCACCACCTGTTCGTGTCTAATTACAACAAAGCAATCTTGCATACACGATACCTTATAATTAAGCTGATGTCAGCTTTGACAGATGGCTTATATGAAGCCCTCTCGCATGACAGCTCGCATGTCAACTTTGACAGGTCAATTAACTACACTTGATTGATTACCATACTTCAAAGGTATCGAATTACCTCATTAGCTTAATTTATTCATGCCCTCGGGCCATGAATAGCTTCCCTTATAGCACAGCCCTCTTGCTTCTACGCCATCCAAGATGGCCGCCACAAGATGGCCGCCATATTGGGATGGTGTAAGTACATTGATGTAGTTGAATGTCAATTTCCTAGGATATTTATGGCATTTTTGAGTGGTAAACCATTAAATAGTATATTTTTATGTTGTAGATTTCCTCTTTGACCAAGAAGATGCTGGACTGCAGGATGTGCAGAATAATTTAACAGTGCCTCATGCAGGGAGGAATCAGCTGGGAAAGACTCCGCCAAATATTCTTGTATTTCGTGCTGATCAGTAAACTGATGAGTAAAGTATTTTTCCCTTTGTTTGGAGTCTGCTAATTTAAAACAACAGAAATTTCTTCTTATTTTCCTCCAGCTACATCTACACACCACATCCATCAATGACATCATTTTGTGGGGTTTCTTGAACATTTTTGTTGATTTATTTGTATGGTTTTTTTTTACTTGCTTTAATATTGAAGATGCACACTGGTCACTTGTAGTCATCGATTGTCATTTTAAACACTCATATTATAGAGCTCAAAATATTGTCCTTTGAAGTTGCAGTCATGAATGATTTTGGTATTGTTTTACATAAACTGATGTTAATAAAAATATTGCAATAAAAAAGTTGTTTTTTTCTGCTTTAAATCTTAGTTGATTTTTGGAAATGGCACACCTTTACTGAGGTAGGGGCATTTTTGACAACTTGGCCTTGTCATTCCCCTGAATCTAAAACCCAATCTGTCCTTGAAAGAAGTTGAAATCTGCTTTGGGGGGGGGGTGAGTGACCTTTGCCCATATCTTGTGATGTTGATTAACTTGATTTAATACATTTCATATTCAAACACTGTCGATTTTCTACAATACTTTTTAATCATCTGCCCAACATGATTAGCGTTTTCTTGGTTGCATTATTAAGGTTACTCCAGCAGTCAAAGAGTGATTCCTGCACAACATAAATCAAGAAGTACCATATTCTGTTTTCCATTGAATTCTATACAACAGTAAGCTGTACTTCTTGAATGAGATTCAAATTAATAGTGAATAAATAATTATGGCATATCCGAGTAAAATTAGAGGAGAAACCAGTGATGGCTTCATTTGAGCCTTGTTTGTGTTGCATCCCCCCACCCACATTGAATTGATAGACACCTTTCCTGGTGTATATGATATTATGAAAGCTTTTAAAAATTTGGAAGTGTAGTTTCACTCATAAAATAAAGGGAAAATACGTGTTTCCTGTCACTTTTTGAGGTCGGAAAAAAATTGTGTCTGTTGGTAGATAAGGGGCTCTACGTCGCAAGAAGGCCTGTGTTGCTGTGTTGATTTTTACCCATAAACCCGACAGTGCCCAATCACTGTATGCCTCAGTCTTTTTGCTTTAACTACATGCCCCAGTCTGTTGAACTTCCATCATACAGAGGCCCAATCTGTTGAGGCTTCTTGAAGTAGAAAGTCACAAGTATCACACAATGTCTTGACAATGAGCACAATGTCGCTACAATAACTTGTTATGCATGTTGAGAACTTATTACATCATTGAATGATCATTTTTGTGTCAAGATGTCTTTTCTTTAGTCTATAGTCTGTAAAGAAGCAATAATTTGCTTAGAAATGTACTTCAGTGATATTTTACAGCATATAAAACTATCCTGAGAGAAAATTCTGTGGCCTTGCACAACTTATAGAGCTATCTCCTCCAAATATGCTGGTCAAATACTCAAAATTTAAATCATATTTATTACTTGAGGCTTCGTTTTAGTCATTGTCAACCTTTTTGTGTAAATACATTTGATTGAATTGTCACAAAAATGATTTTCCTACTTGACATACGATTTCTGGGTCAAATTCATAATCACAATGTGTTGACATAAACATGACCTATTTCTAAAACAATAGGTAACAACATTGTGATGTAGCACCCGGTGTCTTTAAACTTCAATAGAACTTGCCATAAACAAAACGCTTTGACAATTTTTTTAAAGACATGGATTATGTGATGTATAGTTCTTCTGGCAGCCCATTGGCTGACAGGCTGTGATGACGAACTTGCATGGGGTTTTCCAGACCCAATTTTAACTCTGACACTGTGTTGAAACTGTGACACTCAGTTTTGGTGGATTCACATTGGCTAGAAGCCAGGGAACCTGACCCAGTTTAAAATGACATCACAGCTTGTAGTTAATTTACATAAATTGCAATGCTAGAGAACAGTCATCTCTGACATCACACTTCAACAGCAAAGAAATGAACTTGAGATTCCACATAAATGTAATGACCACTGTAAATCAGTGGGTTGTTAGGTTTTTCTTGGAACTCTTTATTTAGAGTCTCTGTGGTTTGAAACTTTCTGGTAACTTGTTCCAGAGTTTTGGTGCTGCAAAGGAGAAAGCTAGATCTATACATTTGTTTCGGCTGTTACTTGTCAAATTATGGACTCGTCTTGGTTTAAGCTGGACCAATTTTGCTGAATGAAGAAGGTTGCTTGACCATTTAAAGCCTTCCAATGTGTTGTGATCAGCTTAAACTGTATTCAGCAGGAATAGACAGCAAATGAAATAGCTTTCTGTGTGATCCCACGCTGTTTGCCTGTTTCAATTTCTCTATGAGACAAACTGCTGAGTTCTGGACCACCTGAAGTTTTTTCGCCAGGTTTTGAGAGATGCTGTACAAAAGTCCAGGTACAGCCTGGAACCGCCGACATTTTGCGTCGCCGCAAGCCGATTTTCCAACCAGATGAAGTAAGCTGAGTTTTGTCAGTCATAGTCTAGCAGTTCAATAATGCATTGTAGGATATGTTTCGGCACTTTACACACTGCTTGGTCTACTATCTGATTGACAGAGGGTATGAACACACTGTACAGTTAGACGCTCAGCTCTCGACTGTGTATACATCAAATTGGCATTCTGGCTTGCCCAGAAGTCATTATAACTGACCAAATAACTGTCATGGGTGACTCTGTAATGTCCATGATGGCGTCTTGTTGACCTACAGTGTCAAAGCAATCATACATGTGATTATAGTAGGTGTGGCCCACAAGCGGAAGTACGTACCAGTCATTGATAGACATGGTATATCAGGGCTTGTTAATCGATTTAATCGAGGAGTGTATAATTTCTTTCTGCAGTTCTGCAGTTCTGCAGTTCTGCAGAAAAAAACTGCAGAATTCTGCAGTTTCCAAAAAAATTGCAGAATTCTGCAGTTCTGCAAAAAAATTGCAGAATTCTGCAGTTCTGCAAAAAAAGTGCAGAATTCTGCAGTTTCCAAAAAAAGTGCAGAATTCTGCAGTTTCCAAAAAAAAATATGCAAGAAGCTGCAGAATTCTTCAGTTCTCCAGCTCCCTGCATGATTTCTGAACCTCTGTTACTTTCTCCAGCTTCTTTCCAAACTGCAGAATTTATTGCAGAATTGCAGAATTCTGCAGTTTCTTTCCAAACTGCAGGATTTATTGCAGAATTCCAGAATTCTGCAGTTTCACTCCCAAACTGCAGAATTTATTGCAGAATTGCAGAATTCTGCAGTTTCACTCCCAAACTGCAGAATTTATTGCAGAATTCTGCAATTTCCTTCAAAACTGCAGAATTTATTGCAGAATTGCAGAATTGCAGGAAGAAATTTAAATGTACTGATTTAATCCATCCATATACTGGCATATGACAAGTCCAAGAAATGCCGCGGACATGTACGTGTGTTTTATCATTCAGTTTCCTCCCATGAGTCTGCTAATTCAGAGTATTCCAGAGAGGTCACAACCTTCCATGGTTAGACCTAATTAAACCATCTACAAATATCTACATATCTCATTGGTTTCACATTGCAACATCTTCACAAAGCGGAGCCGGAGACTCATGCTCAACAGTAGAGTCAACACCTTTAATTTCAAGGATAATTTCACCATGATTATTTGAAAAGTAACCAGGATTCGAAAGAAACATTTCAATTTCAATTTTGTGAAGTTTAAAGCAAATCGTATATTGCATAAAAAATTTGTAGGTACATTGCTGTACTTCTGACATGAAAATGGGGGACAGCATTTAGTTATATTATATTCCTGATAAAACCATCATAAGCATCCATCGTGTTTAAAATGTGGTATTTAATCAGTTAGGTTATTTCCTGGAAAGATGTCTTATTTTGCCCCAATATATAGCGGCTTCTTCTTATTATTTATTTTTTTTTGGGGGGGGGGAGTAGCTAGGGCTTGCAACATTGCAAATTGGTTAGCAATGGTACTTCCATTCAAATTATTACAATAAAAGTTTCAACTCATTTAGTAGCTGCCATCAGGTACAATGATAGAAAACTTCACATATCTTTGTGCAATACTTTGGTGTCAAATTAAATCGTCGTGGCTACCGTCGAAAATGCAGGTCATAAAATTTCAAGATCCTGTGATGACAAATTTCCACAATTTTTTTATGAGTCTTGAAAGTTTGCCATTTTACATGATTAATTGGAAGACAAGGACGTTTGATTCAACCACGATTAAATAAGATAAAATTAATGAAATTTAAGTGCCCATGCTGACCTGCAACCTATAGGATGTTTTTATAAAAAATTTTCAAAAAAGACGTATTCATTCAGATTTTTGATAGTAAATATAAGTATTGAATATAGGTCTGTGTATTATCAGTCATACCCTGCTTGTTTGGAGATGTGTCTCTATCCTGGCTGTGCATAGAATCCCTTTTTCAGTAGTTTTGGATAACATGTTTAATTAAGAAATGGTGCTTCCTGAGTTTTTTGTCAAAATCTGATTTATTCTTGATAGTATTTTTTCAAAAGTGTTACGGGACAGCTTTTGGAACTTATGAGCATGTTATGTGAAATTTTCATAAGATTAATCCCATCCAGTATGTCACAAAACAAATATTTGCATTGCTGCGTTGTAGGGTAGGTTGTCGGAAACTTAGGGAGGGTGTACGAACCTTACCGTAAACAGAAGTTTCAAAAACAAGTCACTAAAATGAGAAATTTAACACAAAGTGAATCATTTTTCAAGTAAATTACTGATGTGTCTTACAATAACTTGGAAGAGTGTATTTTTGGCAGTAATTTGAGATTCACCAAAGTTCTGATATCTGTGCCTTCCCCCCTAATATTACTTTAATACCACTAAGAAGCATGAAGAATGCCTAAAATGCCCTTTCTTAATCATTCAGATTGATCTATTTTGTCGTAAGAGGTCCAGTTGCGGTTGAATGTTTAAAGAAATTGTGCTATATTTGCATAAAACCAGGGCACTTTGAAAGTTTGTGATAATTGAGATTTTAAAATCAATCAACATATCAAGTGAAATGATCATTTTAATTTATGGCTTTGGTTTTTCAATTACTAGCAAGCCTTGAATAAAAATTAATATATTCTAAAATCTGTCCAAATTTTAAGAAGCTATCTAAGAAAACGAAGAAGTTATTCACATTTGTTTCCAGAAATGTCGCATCTCAGGCCACAACTTCAGTGCATTTAGCATAGGAACCAAAGGGAAAATTGTTGGGGAGAGTGAGGCATAACCACCCCCCTAAGACAAAATGTCTTACAGGATGATAATGACCAACACAATTACGAACTCCAATTGGCAATATGACACACTCTTAGAGCACTTTCATAACTCCTACCTGCAGCATCAAATGACCCTCCCTTATAGCACAGGGATATGAAATAGTTTTTGGTACAAGGTGGGTGGTTATGCCCCATGCTCGGGGAATAACCACCCACCCCATGGGGCATAACCCCTCCCCCAAGGTACCAGCAACAAAAATAACTGGAGGATTTCCATATCTGGTGGAAGGATACAATGTCCCTTTCTGATGAAAATGCAGGTGCTCTTGACTTGAAAAGTATCAAACCATATCAGTGTACTGAATTTTGCTATGATAATGACTTCTGAGATATTTCTCTCCGGGACGCTCCCGCCAATACCAATCTTTAGGTCTTTCAAGACAGCCCAAATGACATAATCTATGCTAACCCTTCCCCAAGTTTCTCACATATTTACAGTAAATTTTTGAAAACCCCCCTCCTTTTTCTGTCACCCCCCTACTGTATTTTTTCCAGGGGCGGGTGGTTATGCCCCATATTGGGGTAAAACAGCCACTACCCCTATTATCACTCATGACATGATTTAATGACAGTTAAATCCATTTTAAAAATTAGTCAGAATATGAACCAAAACATGCCTATCACCGATACCTTACATCTCCTTTATGTAGAATGCCATCACAAATACCGTCACATGTAAAAATAAGATGAAGCGCTTAAAAAAGCTAAAAAACTAAACAAACTGAGCTGGTCAGTATGGTTCTGCCTTTTGCTTCTTTTAAAAAGTTGTCTTTCACAAGTAAAATCCCCTGCACTAACAATATTTTCACTATGTGGAACCAATCACCAGGAACCACTGGGTGGGTGGTTATGCCCCACTCTCCCCTCTGTGTTTTTTGCAACACAAAATATATATCTCCTTTATTTCTCAATCGATTTGAGAAATCTTTGTGCCAGTGTTTTAGTTGTGCTAAGATATATCTGTTAATTCGAGGTTTGGATCTTTAGCAAACTATTACATTTTTTGTAACATACCAACATTATAAGACCCAAATAGTTTCCAGTGTACTGAAAATAATCCTACAAGAGGAGGAGAAACAATCCTATAGAGATAAAATAACACTATATCCTTCAGGAGCAAGTGCATCAATTGTAGGTGATTCAAAACAGGACAATAAAAAATTATTTGTACTTGAAAAATATATTTTTCATGTATCGTTTTGGCAGTCAACTCCTGACCAGGCCACCTGTATTTTAAAGCTTGTAATTGGCTGCCCAGAAACAACAGACATGTCTCAGGTGCTCTGATAGGATATGTTACATGATTTTCTCCATTAAAGCAAAAATGTACGGGATTGTTTCACTCCATACATGTTCACAGCAGTTCAGCTAGCTGTTATTAGAATTTTGAAGGTCCCAGAACAGTAGGCCTCATGGCAGGATACACCCTCCGCTCCCTTTGGTTATTCCCGTAATATCGGCTCCCCCCCATTTCACCCCCCGTTTTGCCCCCTGCTTCCCCCTCTTCCCCCCACTAAACCCCGCTTATCCCCCAATTGTCCCCGCTAACACCCAACTTGCCCACGCTTCCCCCCGCTCTTACCCCCCACTTCCCCCCAACTTCCCTCCACTAACCCCGCTTTCCCCCATAGTTGCCTCCCACTAGTCCCCAGTTACCCCAACTTACCCCATCTTGCACCCCACTTCCCCCACTTGCCCCCACTTTCCCCGCATAACCTCCTCCTTTCCCCCCAATTCCCCCAAGTTACCCCATAGGGTGGGGGGTGTATCCTGTAATGAGGCCTAACAGTGTTTAGTTGGCCAACAATATTATTGAATTCATTTTCAGTTGCCTTGACTGCAAGAAATTCCTGAAATTAACTTTTACAGTAAATAAAAGCTGCATGTTAGTCATGATCAGGAAACTTCTAACCATTTGCTCCTATCACTTTCCCAATTGGGGGGTCTCAGCATACCTGAACTACTGCAGACATCAGTTCTATTGCTTGTGTATATGTTGATAACAACATGCTTCAGCAGGTTAACATGTTCACATAGCTTTGTTTTGAGGATTTATTTCAAAACACTGAATTGCTTCTCTCTGGAGCACCTCAAATTGGTCGTTAGGATCGTTATTCCCATTGGAGGATCGTTATTACCCCATGAGGATCAAAATCGCTCTGGAGGATCTCATTTGTATCTATGGGGGTGTTCTTTAACTTTTAAGCCACTATAGAAATCTCAGTGGTTCACATGATGATATTGGCTCTGAATCAGTGGAAATTTGATCTTTTTCTTACCTTGTCGTAATAATAACTCGGAGACAATAATCTGATTTTTCCTTATACCACGCAGAAGGGAAATATACCATTAGATGAAGTGCTTTGTACAACAATAAAATTATAGGCCTACTGCCATTACAAGTCAAGTTTTTAAATACTGAACCCTGAAATATGTAATTTAGCGGAAAAAAAGTTACAATTCCGTTTTATATTCCTAAGAGCAAACAGTTGGCAGAGTTGGCGGAGATATACGTTCACATATTTATTCAAAAGCAGAGTCCTGGTCATCCTGCCTTGCATTGTCTTCATATCTATTAAATACTTTTTCTCATCAGCTCGTGCAGGGGCACCCCATGATCTATACAAATTATCTGTTATGAACCAGGTGCCCGGCTGGCTGGCAGACTGTCAGCTGAGATTTTTCCAAGCCAGCAAAGTTGTCAGCTGGGAACCAACTTTTGGAGTTCAACGATGAAATCTTTTGTCAGGTAATGAGAAAACAGTTGAAGTGGCTGGCTGGGGAAGAAATATTCATTTCAGCTGGCTGCGAGGTGCTGAATGACGCTTAGGCTGACTGGCAACCCAGCTGGCAGCTTAACAGACATTTTCTCCCAGTTGCATAAACAATGAATCTAAGTGTCACAAAAGACGTGCAACCAGGAGCTTACACTGATGTGGGCATTATAATAACTCACTATCAAGTGGTGGCCCTGCTTTTAAAAGGCCAGAAGTTCATTTACAATTAATTATATGATTAAAAAAAAACACAGCCAGTTTATTTGATTTGGTCTACAAAATAGAGCTGCACCGGGTGCACCGAGTTTGTGTTTCCGTAGCAACTGAAAGGTAATGTAAACATTTCCTATAGGTATGATATTTTCAATATAGGCCTTGATAGTGAAACTGAAAATAGTTATGTGAAAATTGTCATTCAGCCACTTCGAGTAAGTGTGACGATTGACGCTAAGACACAACATTATTATTTTAAATTTATTCAAAGTGTGCAATAATACACAATGAGTAAAACCCAAGCAACAAAAGTTGCTATAAAATTATTTCGACTATAACTGTCTGCAAGCAAAGAAAACATACAAAATGAACACCAAAATCAAATTTATATGATAATACTCCAAACCTCTCCTAGATATCTAATAGCCACACTTAAAACTTGTTGCCATTATCTCCTTGTCGTAGTTTTCGCACACAAAACAATCAAAAAGGCTTCACTAGATAAGTCTACATTGTACACAAATTCTCGCGACACAGGGTTTCCTTAATGAATAAACTTTTCCCATGCTGCTAAACATCTTCATGGTTTATCTCAAGTTCTCCATTATGGGTCGTCGTATGGCTATCCCTCTGATACTTCCAACAAAACCTCTGACTACAAATAGAACATCCATATGGCTTCTCTCCACTGTGTGTTCTCATGTGTATATCAAGATATCCTTTTTGGCTGAACTCCTTGCCACAGATAGAACATCTATACGGCTTCTCTCCACGATGCATTCTCATGTGGTTATTGACATGATGCTTGTGAGCGAATCTTTTACCACAAATAGAACATCTGAACGGCTTCTCCCCACTGTGTGTTCTCATGTGATAGTCCATGTGATGCTGCCGACCAAACTTTTCACCACAGATTGAACACACATATGGCTTCTCCTCACTGTGTATTTTCATGTGTAGTTTGACATGACCCTTTTGGCTGAACATTTGACCACAAACAGAACATCCATATGGCTTCTCTCCACTGTGTATTCTCGTGTGAATTAAAACTTCACGAATTGTGCTGAAAACTTTACCACAAATTGAACATCTATATGGCTTTACTCCAGTGTGTGTTCTCATATGTGATTTTTGATTGCTTTTCGTGCTGAACCTTTTACCACAAACAGAACATTTATATGGTTTTTCTCCGCTGTGTGTCCGCTTGTGAAAAATGATACCATCCCTTGTTCTAAACGTTTTACCACATATAGAACATCGGAATGTCTTCTCTCCTCTGTGAGTTGTATTGTGACTATTTAGACCTCTTTTATCACTGAACCTCTTGCCACAAACAGAACATCCAAATGGCTTCTCTCCGCTGTGTGTTCTCATATGAATTATAAATTCGCCTTTTCGTCGACACTTTCTCCCACAGATTTTACATTGTTGTGATTTAACTTGACGTACAACGTTGGAAATTGAAGTCTTTGTCTTAGCACTTTCATCTTTCGTAGTAGGTTTATGTGCTACATCTGTTTCCTCAGTGAGGTCACTTGGTTCTGCCTTTGGCATCAAGCTAGCATAAAATTCACCATCATAATGAGTTTTGACATGATCTTCCAATCCACTTTTGTTGACAAATCTTCTGGCGCAAATGTCACATTTGTGAGGTTTGTTTCCATGGCAACCAATTGATGGTTCAGTCTTCTTTTGTTTTACAATGGTATTTGCAGCCATCTTCAAAGAATTTTTTTCTTTATAAATATGTCCATTTCTTTAATGTAATGGCTCTTGGGTATCAAACTGTCAGTAAATGAATATCTTTTTAGCTTCCACTAGCTTTTCCAGAGCTTAGTGTGAAAGCTTTAAATGTTAGAATTCCTACATAAACTCCAATTGTCCTGGCAGCTTCATAAAAGCAATAACTGTTGTCAAAATATAGTTCAGGAACAAGATAAGTTGACACTCACATGTAGACAGCAAATTAATTGTCCAAGAATCGATCGTCACGATGGCAATAAAAATACATCGTTCATGGATAGTCAGAATAAGACTTTAATAGCCCGAAAAGGTTTCATTAATCCATGGTTCGACTCATAGAAAATTCCATCAGCTATTTCTTGCGAATGATTCCACCATTTCCCAGAATCTGGTCCTTCCTGCAAATGAAATAAATCTATATATAATGTTTTGTATATGATAAGTTGGGGTATTATAATTACAATACCTTTCATTTAAACTCTAACAATACTCTGGGTTAGGGATTCTACGATACCAACTTTTTAACTCCGATCCGATACCGATCCTGGTATTTTTTAGCCATGTTTGATACCATTCTGATACTGATACCACTACAGGTGTCATCAAATCACTCGCGAACACTCGTTTTTGCCAATTCCACGGCAACCAGGCCACCTAGAAGAAAAATTTCTTCACTCACATGCTTCTGGTGGCTGTTTATAACTTCCAGTCACATTTTCGCGAAGCTTCGTGACTTTTTTTGGCCGATTTTCGGCGATTTTAGACGCATTTTGACGAATATTTCTGAAGTCCAGCCATTTGCTTCATGTTGTAAACAAAGACTTAGCTTGTGCGTATCTATGACGTCACATCAAATAGACAGTGGCTTCCCTAGCGGTTCAAGCTTGTTCACGAAGTAGATGAATCAAACTGTAGTCAAAATTTAATGTACAGTAGTGCTATGCTGATCTGATCCTGCTTTCTAGTGCTTGATCGGCATCGATTCCAATCCGCATTATCAGATCAGTACATCCCTACTCTGGGTACTCTGCAGGCTTTTAAAACAAATATGGGAGAACATACAGCAAAACAGTGTGGTGTCGTCATTGGTGAAGAATGTCTAACCGATGTCTCTACACCAACTGCTGTGCAAGATGATGAGGGATAACCGCACAGACCATGAATGACCAGGTAGAGTAGTCTCGGCGTTATAAGACCATTTTGTCGTCTTATTATAAATGAGTACATCAGGAAAATTAAAGCAGTTCAGAAGCGAGCGACTAAGAAGGTCGCAACTCAAAGAAATTTGGAATATCCATGCAGAGAGTCTGAAGGCCTACATGATAGTGGTCTACAATATTCTCCATGAAATATACAATCCAATTATCCAACAACATCCATCAAACTCAACATTTGCCAAATAGGTCTCAGGGGTAACAGGTTGGATGAATGATTGAGGCTTTATGTACTGTATCTATGCAATTGGTTGGCTAATTAGGAGAAGAGGACACAGCAATGTGGCGAGGATGATTGAAACTGTTGTCCGACATAGGACCATGTGAGCCAGCAAGAGATGCGAACCCTGGACCCTGCGATTGGCTGTCCAGCACACTACCACTAGACCAACCTCCCCCCCCCCCGATGAGGCAAGAATGATTGAAACTGTTGTCTGACATAGGTCCATGTGACCCAGCAAGAGCTGACCAAGCGATTAAACAAGCGATTGGCAGCCCAGACTGCTAGGTACCACAGAGCTAACCCTCTTCCCCTGACCGGTATACAAGCTGTTCCAGATCAGAACATCTTCTAAGATGTGAAAGCACTCCTTTGAAACAGATCACAGGTTGTCAAGCCCTGGAATTCCTCTAGGCAGCAGAAAACAACCATTTCAAGACTCCTCTAAGCTTAGATCTCACAGAATGGCGAGTGAGAGTTTCAATGCTAAGTTAGTTCCATTTGCAGGGGCACCCCATGATCTGTTATACCAAATATATGTTATGAAGCAGGTGCCCAGCTGGCTGGCTGACTTTTCGCTAGGATTTTCCTTACTGGCAAAGTTGTCGGCTGGGAGTCAATTTTTGGCGTTCAACCAATGAAATTTGCAGTCAGGTAATGAGAAAGCAGTTGATGTGGCCGGCTGGGCAAAAAAAAGATTCATATCAGCTGGCTGGGATGTGCTGATTGACGCTTGGGCTGGCTGGCATCCAAGCTGGCGCATAACAGATATTTTCTCCCAGTTGCATAAAAAAGTTAATCTCAGTGTCACAAAAGACGTGCAACGAAGACCTTACACTAATATGGGCATTATAATAACATGTTGTCATGAGGTGCCCCTGCATTTGCTTGGCCAATTTGTACAAGGGCAGTTTTCTGTGCAAAGAGAATTATTAGTGATTTTTAACATGACTTCTTGAGGCATGTTTTGTAGGGTTTGTTGCTGTCTACAAGTTGACCCCTATTAACTGCCACCTAGAGTGCAAAATTCGCGAGCTCCTGTGAGCGGTCAACCAAATTTCAATCTCTGGAAGAAACCAGCACAGTGTGGAAGATACCAGGACAGTTCTATCATTTAGTAATGGTCTAGTTTATTTCCAAAAACTCTGTAAGTGTCTAATCTGACTTTGGTTGGCTTCAATTTTAAGCAGACAGCTTGTAAATACCAAAATAAGTTGGAACTATTTTTATCATGGATACATTGTACATAGCTCACATATAATGCCAGTATAGAGGGGGCCACTTGTGGCATGGACAAGGCATTTTGTTGAGTGTTACACAGCTTTTATGAAATTGTAAATTATGTTGTTGTCCTAGTTAATAAATCTCCATAAAGTAACAGAATAGATATAAATGAGCATTTTTGTTATCACAAAGCAAAAACATTTGGCTTTGTATGGACACATGAATAAGTGAGAATGCATTCTTTTTTGACACTTTTCTGACTACAATTTAACATGCACTAAATAGCATAAGTAGATTGAAAACCATCAAACTTCTGATGAGGAAAATCATTCCTTTCACAGGCAAAGTTTATGCTAAAGTTTCAAAACTTTGTTTTGTCTCATGATTTCCAAACATTTTCATTCAAAGCAGTGAACTGGATCTTTGCCAACAACCATGCTTTGTGAAAGTTGTTTGGCGTAGTAATATGGACAGCTGTTGTGCGACCTGATCTGGTGATCTGTCCAAAACAGATCAAATTATTGTTGACCCAATTTTCCAGGGACTGTCAGCATTCTGCTGCCACTTGACAGGCCCGAACAGAGACAGGGTTTGTTGGTAAGGAGAAAAGGGGCCTGTTTTTGACATTTTTCATTGTGTCAATCAATTAATCATGCAACAAAACAAAATTGTGATTAAGCTTATTTTATTTTTTATTTCCAGTGTTTGCCTGAGTTGGCAGATTTGAAGAGCAAAAACAATTATATCTGGCCTTTTAATTTATTTATAATAAAAGATCAATACGCCAGTCTTCGCAAAAACATACGAAAATATGATTAAAAACAAACACAGGCAGAAGACAACAGTGAGTAATGATGGCTGAGCCATGTTGAAAATTGAGATTAGATAATACACTAAAACTCTTTAAACATACATTTATTTCAAAGATCATTTAAGCTTTGGTCAACTCTGCTACACAGTTACAAACTACAACTAATCTATTCAAAAAGGATATCAAATCATTATACAAGAGTATCTATTAAAATAAAGTATTTTTAAAACATAAAACAATTACAAAGATTATGTACGTCACCAATGCTGATGATGTCATACTGGCTCAGCTGCTTTTGTGACGTCATGTGCTGCCTTTGTGATGTCATGTTTTATAATTATGACCTCATGTGTGATCTGAAAAATGGTGAAATTTTTTTAGAAAATTGTTATTCTGATTTTGACAGCTTCAATAAATAGAGATGTCCAGACAAATGCAACTGAAATTTGGCAAAAATTCCAATTCTAACCCTATAAACAACCTTGTCGATCTTACCTTTACAGTTAAAATTATGAAGAGTTTATTTCCTTTTTTTGCCATTTTCCGAAAACTGCAAATTTTAGTGACTTTGAGTGCTTACAAAAAATTCATTTCAAAAACTGCTGAAGGCATCATAATGAATTTTGGCATGCTGCTTACTGACAAGTTTGCTTCCGCAATAAGGCTATTTTCAGAACTGTATTTGGATCTAAGGCCGTGAGACAGCGATTCGAATCTGAAAGATAGTGAATTAGCTCCATAGTCCCATGTTCGTGGACCCAGAAAAACCCTATAAAAACATATTTTTAGTTTGAAAATAGTCTTATTGCGGATCCGAATACCTCAAATAATGAAAATAAATGAGTTCTGGTTATTCTGATAGCTCAGTCTTGAGATGAATTTTTTGTAAGGCCGAATACTTAAAAATATGTAAAATTCTTTGTTGCCATGGCAACCGTAACCATGGGAACTTAAAATTTCACGGAGGGTCATAATTTGGTGCCCTGAAGACCTGTGTAAAATTTCATAACTCCAGCTGCAACAGTTTCTTCTGGACAGCATACACACATTTTTCGACCAGCATGACGTGCCCTTATTTTAAAAAAGTCACTATAAAAGTCACTACAAATCACCATTAATTTTGCTGCCGGACAGCGGACGAGGACCAAATACACTTTATTGAAGTGACAAAATATTTCTTGTTATTGCTACAATTTTTCTGTATTTCTTTCAAATGTTCATATTTCAAACCTTTTCATATTTCCAACTTTATAATAGGTCCCAGTCTGATAAGCACTGTTAGCTTTTCTGGGGTCATTTAAGATTTAGTGAAAAACAAACACTCAACAACCCACTTTTTTCCAGAGTGCTTATAGTAGAGCCTTTATTTGCAGTGCTGCTAATCTGCAAAGAGCTATGATGCAGTGATATTAGCCAAATTATGATTCAATTGCCATGTGGCTCATTCATGTGGCTTCCCTAGACTACTGCTTCAGAATGTGTATAAATCAAGATGCACCTGTAGGCCTACTTAGTAGTTATTAGTACCATATATACAACATAAATTACGACTTTCTTCACTGTGTGTTCGAAGTGTATTGCATCTTGATTTTCTTAACTTCCAAACAAATAGAACAGCAGCCATAGGCGCAGGAGGTGAGGGTCCGGGGGAACTGCAGTCCCCCCCCCCCCAAAAAAAATTTAGGAAAATCAATTTTCCGTGCACAATTTAGGGCAATTTTGTCGTTTAGTATTTTGGGGACTATTTGCAATTTCTTTGGGCAACCCTCCCAAAATTTGACCTCTGATGCCTATGACAGCAGCCAGATATAGTTTCTATCCACTGTGTTTTTTTATATGCGCATCAAGACTTTCTTTTCTACTAAACCTGGTACCACAAATGTAACATCCATATGGCTTCTCTCCACTGTGTAATCTCATATGCCTCTGTAGACTTGACCTAGTAACAAACTTCATCCCACAAATAGAACAGCCGTAAGGCTTCTCTCCTTTGTGTGTTCTCGTGTGGCTATCAACAAGTTGCTTCGAACCAAACATTTTACCACAAATTGAACATTCGTAAGGCTTCGCTCCAGTATGTGTTCGCATGTGACGATCACAATTTCCTTTTTGACGGAACTTCTTTCCGCAAACAGAACATTCATACGGCTTCTCCCCACTGTGTGTTCTCAAGTGGACTTTCAGGCTCCCTCTTATGCCGAACCGTCTACCACAAATGGAACATGCATACGGCTTGTCTCCACTGTGTGTCAACATGTGTGTTGTAAGGTAATACTTATCCGTGAACTTCTTTCCACAAATAGAACATCCAAATGGCTTCTCTCCACTGTGTGTTCTCAAGTGCCCTTTGAGATGCCCTTTTTGACTGAACTTCTTCCCACAAACAGAACATTTGTGGTTCTTCTCTCCTCTGTGGATCCTCATATGTGCATTATAACTTGATTTTTGACTGAACTTCTTCCCACAAATGGAGCATCCATACGGCTGCTCTCCACTATGTGATCTCATGTGTAGCTGAAGTATGCGTTTTCGCTTGAACCTTCTTCCACAAACAGAACACCTATAAGGCTTGTCTTCAGAGTGTGTTATCATGTGTAGAGCAAGATATTGTTGTGCTATAAACATTTTCCCACAAATATGACATCCATGACATTTCTCTCCACTGTGTGTTTTAATATGTCTATTAAGACTTATGCTTAAGCTGAACATTCTGCCACAAATAGAACATCCAAATGGTCTCTCTCCACTGTGTGTTAACATGTGTTTATTAAGATCCGTTTTTTGTGCAAACTTCTTATTACAAATAGAGCATCCATACGGCTTCTCTCCACTGTGTGTTCTAAAGTGTAGGGCGAGTCCCCCACTACTACTGAACAGTTTGCCACAAACAGAACATCCGTACGGCTTCTCTCCACTGTGAGTTCTCATATGAATTATTAATTCACATTTTGCTCGACACTTTCTCCCACAGATTGTACATTTATGTGATTTCACTTGACTCACAAAGTTTGAAGTTGAAGTCTTTGTCTTAGCACTTTCATTGTTCAAAGCAGGTTTCTGTGGTACATTTATTTCCTCCATGCGGCCATTTGGTTCTGCCTTGGGCATTGAGCTAGCAGAACATTCCCCATCATAATGAGTTCTGACGTGGTCTTCTAATCCACTTTTGTTGACAAATCTTCTGGCGCAAATGTCACATTTGTGAGGCTTGTTCCCATGGCAACCAATTGATGGTTCAGTCTTCTTTTGTTTTACAATTGGAATTGCAGCCATCTTTAAAGAAAATGTTTCTGTATAAATGTGTCTGTGTCTTTAATGTAATGGCTCTTGGGTATCATAATGTCAGCAAAATAACATTTCCAGTGCTTAGTCTGAACTTCTTAAATGTTAGAATTCCTGCATAAAGATAGACTCCAAATTGTCCTGGCACCATCACAAAGGCAATAACGGTTTTCCAAATAATATTATAGTTCAGGAATTAGATAAGGTGACACTCACATGTAAACTGCTAATTGTCCAGGTATCATCATGATGGCCATAAATGTATATTGTTCATGGATACTCAAAATAAATTTAAATGGCCTGAAAAAGTTTAATTAATCCACGGTTAAGGAATCCGAGAAAAATCCATGAGTTATTTCATGCGAAAATTGTCACCATTTCTCATGCAGAATCTGGTCCTTTCTGCAAATGAAATAAATTGATATGTAATGCTTTGTATATGATAAGTTGGGGTTTTAGAATTAATTCAAACTAACAATACTCTGGCAAGCAGTCTGGGTACTCTTCAGGTGTAAACAAATATGGGGGAACATAGGGCAAAACAGTGTGGTAGCGAAGAATAAGCTTGACTGATGAATCTGACTAAATGGTGTGCTAGTTGATGACGGATTTATAACCGTAATAAACATGAATGACCAGGTTCAATGGTCCCTAAATTATTAGAGAATTTAGTAGCCTATTCTAAAGGGCCTCGGGGGCCCTGGACCCCCTACTATTATTATAATACCAAGATATGTAGTAGCTTTTTGAAGAAAGATAAGACAGCACCAGTCCGCGAGGGCCAAAACACATCCAGACCTCCCCCCCCCCCCAGACTATCGTGTCTGGATTCACTGCTGCCAGTGGCCACCAAGCTTGAGATTCCGAAACAGCTTGGGCAGTGGGTGAATATAGATCGTTTATGGGCCACAGCTCGGCCCCTATTGCATGTACATGGATGATATTTGGTACACATAGCCTGTATGATTTAGTTGTGCCTTTTGATCATTTGATTGATGGATATTTTATACTTTCTGAAATATTGACTTAAAAAAATATTATTTTGTTTCGGGCCCAACATTCAGCCACTATTGCATGTATATATATAGATTAAGTTGGGTACATATATAGCCTACTTGGTCTAGATTTCCTTTTGATGGTCTGACTGATGGATGTCATCGAACTTCATTCGCTAACTTGGGTATGTTACCAGTGGTTGAAATTGCCCATGTCACATGGGGGGAGAGATCACTGAGTGGCAAGGCCTTCGAGGCCAAACTTTCGAGGTTGACGGGGGATTCTGGAGGCCACCAAACATCACCAGCAGCCAACAGAGGCGACAGGGTTTCAGATGTCCAAAAATGAAATCTAAGCTTCATACTTCAGAAAACTAGTTATTGCAAAGTGCAAACCCCATTTATGGGTCAATAGAAATAGGTTAATCATAAAAAGTGGTTGTGTGCTAAATAAGCTTTAGAGCTTTTATATTGCTTTAATGTAGAGTTATATAAAAACCAAGAATACGTAGGGGTGCCTAAACTTTTGCAAAATCCGACAAAAAGACGCAGTATTTTTTTTAAATTTTCATATTTCCATTGTTCTTTCAGGGTAAAATTAAGTGCATGGAATCCTTCACTCACACAATTCACGTTGAAAGATTCTGCAAATGGTTTGTTTGAAATTTGAAAAAATGTGACCCCTCTCAAAGGGTGCCCAAACTTTCGCACTCCACTGTATATATATTAGACAACATAATGCCAAACTTCTGTGAAGGAGACCTAGATTTGATAGGTAGAGTCAAGGAGGGTAATTCCGTCCACTTTTGGCTAAAACTGTATTTCTAGGAAAATGGGAATATATACAAAAATAAACATAGGCTGCGCAGCAGCAAACCTTCAGCGAATAACACATTTAGAAGATTACATTACATCATAAAATTGGCGTGTTTACCAAATTCCGTATATTATAGGTATGCAACAGTGGTCGAGTAATGGCGTTCCATTATCTGTTATTTGCCTGCTGCCCTGCGATCTACCTGTGTGCTTGCCAGGGTTTGTAAAAGCAGGGAAAGGCCTTATTATACTAATTTACTTATATTATGGTATGGTTTTATGCATGTACAAAGTTTTTCCAATCATTCAAAAAGTGTTAAATACAAGTCAAAAAGCACTGCTACATTTTATAGGTGATACGTGTAGGAAATGGCATTGCTGTATATGCAATAGTGGGCACGTTTTGGCTCCAATAAGAAAATAAGTATTTTTAATATTTTTTCTCAATATTACAAAAAGTATAGAGTATGTATCAGTCAGACCATGAAAAGGCACAACTATACCACTTAAGTCATATAAATGTGTACCAAACTTTATCCATGTACATGCAATTGATAGTGACCAAGTCTTGGGCCAGAAACCAAAAAATTATTTTTTCTCCTTTTTTTTAAATATTTCAAATAGCATTTAATATTTTCCACCAGACATTTCAAAGGACACAACAAGACCTTATGGGCCATGTGTGTATCAAACCTTATCCATTTACATGCAATAGTGACTGAGTCTCAGCCCAAAAAACCAAAAAATACATTTTTCTATTTTCCAAATTTTTGCAAAAAGTATAAAATATCCATCAATTAGACCATCAAAAGGCACAACTAGACCATATAGGCCACATCTGTACCAAATTTCATAAGTGCACATGCAATAGTGACTGAGATTTGGCCCGGAAACGAACAAAAATAATTTTTATATTTTCTCAATTATTTCAAAAGGTATTGAATATCTATCAATTAGACCATCAAAAGGCACAACTAGACCATACAGGCTATATGTGTACCAAATTTCATCCATGTACACTCAATAGAGGCCGAGTGCTGGCCTGGAAACGATCTATCCGCCCGCCGACTTCAAATAAAAACGTGTATACAATATAAATTAAAAGAATCACATTGTGCACAAGTGCACGAGTATTGTAAAAACTTCATTCTGGCTAAAACCTGGTACTGTGCTATTTCTGAGTTCTGAAATCTGTTTTGTACATAAAATATCACATCTTTCGCGAAAAAACATTTTCTTGATGGCTATAAAGAACTAAGAGACAACATTTTGGAAATACCACAGACTAGTTTCTTTTATTGTTAAAACAATAAATTCGGCAAAATTAGTTGAACAACGAGTTCATCTTTCATTTAAAACTCACACAACTGTAATAAATTTAATTTTATGCCTATATTAGGGGGTGGACGGAATTACCATCCTGGACGGATTTACCATACCTGACTCTACAGTGTGTCTCATCTAGCATGCGAACTGGAATTTAGTAGGCCTAGCTCTTTCTATTGCCTGTCTCAAGCCAATGCATGAACTTGGAGGAGTGTTGAAGGCCTTATAATATGTAAATGGCACAGCCATGAAATTCGCGCAGCACTTAAGTTTTTTAGGACTTATGGTTTTACCATAACTTTCATTACATTTGTTTAATATTAAATGTATGAAAGGCAGTTATGTTACTGTTTCAAAGAAATTGAAAGATGGAAATACAGAAAAAAGGGAGAAATTTATACTAGAAACTATTAGAAAGAAAAAAAAAGACCAAAAATAGACAGATAGATATAGATAGATAGATAGATAGATAGATAGGATAGCAAATAAATAGGATTAAGGATAAATAGAATTGATAGATAATCAGCTAAATAGTGAAAAGGAAGACAATACTGAAAGCTGCCAATTTTAAGTCTATGCTAGATTGTTGATATTACATGATAGTGATAACAAAAACAATAACATGATCTGCATGTAGATTAATCGCTCACTGTTACATAATCATCAGTTGACAAAGATTATGTAACTTTGATTTTGTTAAGTTTTCTTGCTGTCTGTTTTGAAAAGAAATGAATTACATGTTAATAATTTAATTAGCTTATCAAGGCTTATAATTAACTATTCCATAAAAATTATAGATAAAGGGAATATTACTGGAGAAAATTGAAATTTTAAGACATTTTTGAATATGAATATGTCATGTTTTGTTAAATTCAAAACTAAATCATTGATAAGAAGCTGGTCCCACTTGACCTAATTTCCTGCTGTCGACCATTGATGTTGAGACCATCACTGCACAGATTTTTGAAACCTTTCTTGTACTAAGTTTCGCTTCGGAACTAAATCGCGAGTGGCACTGCAGTACATTTTTGTGACGTCACTGCAATAGACACCATTATTCTGGTTGCGTCATGAATGTCAACAAACAGAATGGGTTGCCGTCATTCAAAATTCCTCGAATATCTGCAAAAAAACGGCACCAAAACATCGCGAAAATGTGATAAACAAATTGCAAAATGGCTAATCTATCCGTGAGTATGTGTATTTCTGCTGTCAGACTTGTAGATGCTGAGAAATCAGGCCAAACACCAGTTCGCATGTTGGATGAGACAAACTGTAGTTTGCTTTTCCGATAGGGGTTAAACGTTTGTGAAATTATTCGACCCCCCTTCCTTCCATTTGAATAGCATTGGAGCGGGGGGGTTGAATAATTTTTCAAAAGTTGTGACCCATATGTGAAATGGAGCCTGCAATTCGTATTTAGTTATACCTCACAGTAGATTTAGTATATGTCATCTAGTACGTGATGCTATCATACTTTTTATGATTTGATACATTCTGATGTCACTGCACTCATATTTTCAAAACCTGTTTACTATTGGAGTCTATGAGAAAAAATCAAAGGGGTTGAATAATTTTGCTGCCAGGTGTATCACCCCACATAGGCGTACGGGACGGCTGTCTCGCGGGGGGGCTGTGACTATTTTGCCCTGAAATTTTAACATAGCGCAAATGTGACCAGGGCAGTGGATCTGCCCTGATTGGTCAGGATTTGCCCTGATATATGCCAATTGCCCTGATGCCAGGGGGTCTGCAGCCCCCCCTGACCCCCAGCGAAATACGCCTATGCGACACCCCATAGATACAAATGAAATCCTCCAGAGCGATTTTGATCCTAATGGGGCAAATAACCATCCTCCCAGGGGAATAACAATCCTACGGACCAAGTTGGTGTGCTCCGGAGAGAAACAATCCTGGATTTTCAAATAGATCCGAGTAACAAAGCTGTGTGAACATGTTCACCTGCTGAAGCATGTCGTTATTAACTTACATGCAAGCAATCAGACGGATGTGTGCAGTAGCTTAGATATGCTGAGACCCCCAAATTGGGCAAGTGAAAGGAGCAAATGGTTAAAAAAGACATGTTTATGACTAAAATGCAGCTTTTATTAAAGTAAAATTTCATTCAATGCATTTCTTAAGAATCAGGGAAGCTGAAAATGTATTCAGTAATTTTGTCAGCAAACTGAACACTGTTCTGGACCTTCAAAATTCAAATAACAGCTAAATTGCTGTAAGCATGGAGTGAAACGATCCTATGAGTTTTTATTTTGAATAGAGAAAATCATGAAGCACATCCTATCAGAGCATCTGCCACAATGACACATGTTAGCTGCTTCTGGGCAGCCAATTACAAGCTTTATAACACAAGTCACCTGGTCAGCAGTTGACTACCAAACTGATATTTCTTCATTTACATTAATTCATCAGATTATTCGCCCATTTTGAGTCACCAAAAAATTGACTCTGATGCACTTGCTCATGAAGGACAGAGTTTTTTTTTTCCTCTATAGGACCATTTTACCTTCTCTGGTAGGGTTATATTCAATACACTAGAAACACTTTTGGTCTACAAAATATGATTTTAACAAGAGCTGAATAAAGTCTGAAAGCAATCAAAGACTAAATATTGAAGAATAAATCTTCCCGTAACTCTACTTGTCCTTGAATTTGTTCTGAATTGAGAAAAATACATGATAGGTGGTAGAGTCCTAAATGGCAAAAGTGTTATAAAAGGTTCTGAAAAGTCCACTTGTTTGGCATCATGACACTCCTGCATGTGGAGATTGCTCTTGAGGATCTGTTACTGCTCCATAAGGATAAAAATCGCTCCGGAGGATCTCCTTCTTATCTATGGGGTGCTCAATGCAGACCTATACATTGTAATAAGCATATCACCGGAGATGGCCATGTGATTAACAGTATACATGTACGTGTAGCATAGATCTCAAATCTATGCTGTTTTAGTACAGTACCACTGCCTCATAGTGCCTATACAATATATTAATGTGACTTTGGTTGCTATTTATTAACTATTAATATCCAATTCTTATTCTATAAATGGAATGTTATTATATAAAAACCTATATGTCAAAAGTAATGGTGCATTGTCAGTATTTTTGATACAACTATACATGTACATTTCCTACTAATCAAATCCTGTCATTTGCCTGTAACATACTTCTTATAATTAGGGATGTACCGATCCGATACTAAGGATCGGTATCGGTGTTGATCCAGCACCAAAAGGCAGTATCGGATGGGATCGGTGGCACTACTCTCCATTTAAGCAATGGTATCAGTATCGGAATGGTATCGGAAAACGGTGGTACCAGCAACAAAATACCAGGATCAGTATCGGATCGGAAGTGAAAAAGTGGTATCAGTGCCTCCCTACAGTTATCATGTAAGTGCTATTTAGTCATTTTAATAGATTAAATAAGTACAGTGGTCCCTGCGTTATAAGACTGCCCCTTCTGTGGTCATGAAGCGGTCTCTCGTGGGGATGCGGTCTCTAGTTGGGGTGAAAAATGCACTAAAAATACTACTTAGTGCTTGAGGAAGGCAGTCACATAAGGCAAGTAGGTTTTAAAAACAGGGGGTCTTATAACGCAGGGACCACTGTCCATGTATTGTCTTACAACCATTCTGTAGTTTGGTTCAAACATCTGCAAAAACACTTTTCTTATACTTTTTCAATAATTTGCTTATTTTTTGGTTTCCTGGATGTATTGATCAACAATACCAATCATTTATGACACTTTTGGGGAATCCATCAGTCCGAAATTATTGAAAGACTAGAAATTGCCCATGGTGGAAAATGTATGAGAAAAAGGTTTTTATGCTAATAAATGTCTCTCTATCAGTGTCTAATATGCATGTAGGACAAATTATATGTGAACAGATACATATGATGTGCAGGTATGTTTTTGTGTGTATACTGGTATATGATGGTATGGAACATGTACAGAAAGTCATAGAGGCATTTGATGCTAACGAAACTGCAAAGTAGCAGTGGTGTAATAATGTGGGGTTTAGGTTTGAATGTTGTAGATGTAGGGGAATGAGTGACTGGTGAATAGTGTGGCCTCCTGCCGGCAGGTGTGCTGCAGTCTATCTGCATGGATATGGCAGTATTTGGTTTGGTAGTAATCAATTGAAAAGGAAGTTGCAGCAAAACTGAGATATATAGTGAAATAATTAGCCTTTGATTCCGATTTAGAGATTGCCAAAGTATTACTGCTGTAGTTTCATTTGTGAAAGGAGGAGAAGACTTGAATGAGGAAAATGCAATGTCTGGTTTGAGAGGTTTTGAGAGATCCATGCAATCCTGGTGACAGTTTTGAAATGGCATGGAAATCGTAAATAAGAGAGAATTAAGAAGGGTATTTTGTGGTTACAGAAAGATATCACAGAAAAATAAGGATAGGTGGATAGTTTTGGTGAGTGGGATGCCCAGAGAATGCGTGTAGAGGTTGCCCAGCAGTGATGAAGTAGGCCAAGATTTAACTGCAATATTAGCCGGTAGGGATAGGGATGGTCAAATTGAAAGCCTGGTTCTGGTTCTGGTATTTGATATCCACCCGTTTCAGTCGAGTAACCACCTAGGATTAGGCGTTACTCGACTGAAACGGGTGGATATCAAATACCAGAACCAGAACCAGGCTTTCAATTTGACCATCCCTATCCCTACCGGCTAAGTCAAGTGTATGGTTTCCAATGTGATGGCTTGGGGTGTGGTGACCCCTGGTGCCCTCTGTGGTCATTTTTGGAAGCTTAGCGGAAAATCCTCTATTGACTCAGGTTATTCAGCACAGATCAAAAGTGCTATCAGGCAGATGGTTGCCCATTTCAACCACCAGTCATTTAAAATTTCTGATAAAATATATTTATCAATTTCAAATTAGCAAAATATACAACTTACAATATCATATACTATATATATAACCCCAATTTATGTGAAATACAACCACAATTAACTTGGTCACGGTTTATGACCCCACTCTCAGCCACATGCTGAGCTGCTCATTAGGCAATGATTAGGGTATGTAACCTGAACCCCTAATTGACCAGTGTCGGATAACCAGCAATCTAGGCTGTCTCTCTAGTCTATAGAGCATCCTAGACAGTGCCTTAGCAAACTAGATTTACCTATAACAGAGACATATTTCAAATGTATCCACTCCAGCTGGCAACAACTAGAATTTCCGTAAGTCTTGGAAATTCAGTTATTCTGCAGCAGGACAAGAAAATATGAAAAATGTTGAATTAAATGCTACCCATAGCACTATACTAATGCTATCAGTCTGTATAAATTCCATGTCAAATAGTATGTAATTCATTCAAAAATTTAGATGCTTAATTGGCTAAGCATGTTTCAAACCTGTAGTTCTCAGACAAAGAACATTGAAGGCAAATCATTCCCCCCCCCCCTTACGACATTTTCTGGATATGCCCCTGCATCAATTTAATAAATAAATAATAATATCTGCCTGTCAATTGATCATCTATCTATCCATCTATCTATCTATTTATCTATCTACTATCTATTTATCTATGGTGCACCCCGGGTGCACCTATTATATTTGTTATATACTTTATCTTTCTATTCTGCATTTCTCCCTTCTTTTCCATATATACCAGTCTTCTTTCCTGATTTTGCCTTTCACCAGGCCTTTCATACACTGAATATGAAAAAAAAAAATATGGTAACACTAAGTCCTGCAAAAACTTATTCAAGTGCTGCGCGAATTTCATGGCAGTGCCCTTTACATATATAATTTAGCTTTTTCTGCTCTGATCCCTTGACGTTGAGGCACAGCAGCTCACCATAAGGAATCGGACTGAGCTGGCTTCAGCAGCATCCACATGGGCAAAGCCAAGTTAGCCAACCATGCAGAGCTATGCAGATGCTAACAGTCTAATTTAAGACTCAAGCAGACCCACTCCACATGTGAGCTGCAGTTGGCCTTCTGCTCACTGCTCAGTGATCACCACCAAAACAAACCTGATGTACATTTTCCTGCAAGCATTTAGTAAGCATCTACATGCCTATTTACCAAGATATGGCCTATATGTAGCTCATAAGTAGGAATAATGTACTATATAGAACTCACTTGTAACACCAGTCTTGCTATGCCGACTTCAGCAGCCCAATTTCCATATCAGCTTTCTTCCTTGTCCTCTGCATTGACTGCAAGCTTCTGCTCTGCTCACCAAAGCCACGCTGTGTTGTTCTATTTTAAGACATGAGTCACATGACCTGCATTTGCAGACTGAACCACCTCACCCTGCAGCCTGTAGCAGTTCTGCTAGGCAGCGTGCACCAATGACTCAGGAGCTCCTGCTGCTTCTTCTCATTAAAATCCTTCACCCCCATGCAGGGGCGTATCTAGAAATGGCCGACGGGGGCATAACATGGGCCAATACGGGAGTTTGGCTTTTCCTATTTCCCATTCTAATACCAATGCCCCCCCCCCCTAAATACGCCACTGCTATCATTAGTAAGCCCAAACCTTTTATCATTGATCTGTAACCCTTATAGCTCTGTCTGTACTTTTATCTTAGGGGGGTGACTAATATCAAAGGAGGGGGCCTTGGAATTTTTTTAAATAAATAAATAATTTCTTCAGTTTTTGGTGGAATAAATAAATTCTTTTTGGCAGTCTCCCAATAAACCTCCAATCACAGATCACCCTCCCACAAGAGACAAACCTCCAGAGATCATCATAAGAGACAAACCTCCATAAGAGACAAACTTCCAATCCCACAAGAGACTAACCTCTAATCAGAAACCATCCTCCCATAGGAGTCTAACCTCCAGTCAGAGACCACCCTCCATAAGAGACAAATCTCCAATCAGAGACTGCCCTCCCATAGCAGTCTAACCTCCAATCATACACCACCCTCCCATAAGAGACAAACCTACAATCAGAGACCACCCTCCCATAGGAGACAAACCTCCAATCAGAGACCGCCCTTCCATAGGAGTCTAACCTCCAATCATAGACCAACCTCCCATAAGAGACAAACCTACAATCAGAGACCACCCTCACATAAGAGACAAACCTCCAATCAGAGACCGCCCTCCCATAGGAGTCTAACCTACAATCAGAGACCACCCTCCCATAAGAGACAAACCTCCAATCAGAGACCGCCCTCCCATAGGAGTCTAACCTCCAATCAGAGACCACCCTCCCATAAGAAACAAATCTCCAATCAGAGACCGCCCTCCCATAGGAGTCTTACCTCCAATCAGAGACCACCCTCCCATAAGAGACAAACCTACAATCAGAGACCGCCCTCCCATAAAAGACAAACCTATAATCGGAGATCACCCTCCCATAAGAGACTATAACCTCTTACCAAAAACCACCCTCCCATAAGAGACAATTTAAACCTCCAATCACAGATCACCCTCCCACAAGAGACAAACCTCCAGAGATCATCATAAGAGACAAACCTCCATAAGAGACAAACTTCCAGTCCCACAAGAGACTAACCTCTAATCAGAAACCACCCTCCCATAGGAGTCTAACCTCCAGTCAGAGACCACCCTCCATAAGAGACAAATCTCCAATCAGAGACTGCCCTCCCATAGCAGTCTAACCTCCAATCATACACCACCCTCCCATAAGAGACAAACCTACAATCAGAGACCACCCTCCCATAGGAGACAAACCTCCAGTCAGAGACCGCCCTCCCATAGGAGTCTAACCTCCAATCATAGACCACCCTCCCATAAGAGACAAACCTACAATCAGAGACCACCCTCACATAAGAGACAAACCTCCAATCAGAGACCGCCCTCCCATAGGAGTCTAACCCACAATCAGAGACAACCCTCCCATATGAGACAAACCTCCAATCAGAGACCGCCCTCCCATAGGAGTCTAACCTCCAATCAGAGACCACCCTCCCATAAGAAACAAATCTCCAATCAGAGACCGCCCTCCCATAAGAGACAAACCTACAATCAGAGACCACCCTCCCATAAAAGACAAACCTATAATCGGAGATCACCCTCCCATAAGAGACTATAACCTCTTACCAGAAACCACCCTCCCATAAGAGACAATTTAAACCTCCAATCACAGATCACCCTCCCACAAGAGACAAACCTCCAGAGATCATCATAAGAGACAAACCTCCATAAGAGACAAACTTCCAGTCCCACAAGAGACTAACCTCTAATCAGAAACCACCCTCCCATAGGAGTCTAACCTCCAGTCAGAGACCACCCTCCATAAGAGACAAATCTCCAATCAGAGACTGCCCTCCCATAGCAGTCTAACCTCCAATCATACACCACCCTCCCATAAGAGACAAACCTACAATCAGAGACCACCCTCCCATAGGAGACAAACCTCCAATCAGAGACCGCCCTCCCATAGGAGTCTAACCTCCAATCATAGACCACCCTCCCATAAGAGACAAACCTACAATCAGAGACCACCCTCCCATAAGAGACAAACCTCCAATCAGAGACCGCCCTCCCATAGGAGTCTAACCTACAATCAGAGACCACCCTCCCATAAGAGACAAACCTCCAATCAGAGACCGCCCTCCCATAGGAGTCTAACCTCCAATCAGAGACCACCCTCCCATAAGAGACAAACCTACAATCAGAGACCACCCTCCCATAAAAGACAAACCTATAATCGGAGATCACCCTCCCATAAGAGACTATTACCTCTTACCAGAAACCACCCTCCCATAAGAGACAATTTAAACCTCCAATCTCAGTCCACCCTCCCATAAGAGACAAACCTACAATCAGAGACCACCCTCCCATAGGAGACTAACCTCCAATCATACACCAGCCTCCCATAAGAGACAAACCTCCAATCAGAGACCACCCTCCCACAGGAGACAAACCTCCAATCAGAGACCACCCTCCCATAAGAGACAAACCTCCAATCAGAGACCATCCTCCTATAAGAGACTAACCTCCAATCAGAGACCACCCTCCCATAGGACACAAACCTCCAATCGGAGACCACCCTCCCATAAGAGACTAAACTCCAATCAGAGACCACCCTGCCATAAGGAACAAACCTACAATCAGGGACCACCCTCTCATAATAGACAAACCTCCAATCAGAGACCACCCTGCCATAAGGAACAAACCTACAATCAGGGACCACCCTCCCATAATAGACAAACCTCCAATCAGAGACCACCCTGCTATTTTAAATTGCACTCTTTCAAAACAGCTTAAAAACTAACTTCTAATTGAGGTGTGGAAATTAAATTTTCTACGGATCTGGCTGAATATCCCTTCCTAGTGTCTGGAAAGTTTCACTGAAAAGCATTGATAATCGGCTGCATCAGGCCACATTTAGTGAAACTGCTTCAAAAACCAAAATCACAACCAATGCAAATCGAGCCAGAAAACATTTTTGCATTTTAAGTCCATAAGAGTCTCATTTTTGGAGTTCACGGATGATTAAAGCTGTTCGCTTGACTCCTTCGAACATTTTTACTGCATTTTGTTTGGTTTAGGTTGAATTTTGCCTTAAAGGGGTCACCCTCAACAGAGAATTGTCAAATAAAAAAAATACTGTATAACATATCAATAGTTTATTTATCTTTTTCATAACTTATTCTCTATTGAAAACAACTATGTCTCAGTCTGAGTCTGAGTCTGAATTTTGCCTAAGTTGGTCATAGCGCTCCTGAAAAAAAGCAAGATTTTCAGAATATACCGAAAAAGTTATGAATGTAGTGTGAAAGTAGAATGTCTCCGCTTCGTATCGATGTAAAAACTGAAATATTCTGTAAGGAAAATTTTGAGATATTTGAGTTTTATTGTTTATCACATTCCATTACGGACCATTATAGCTCATTATCACCGATTTTTTGCAAGTAACAAACAATTTCTTTAGAGGATATAGCTGACGATAACATAGAGTGTCGTATAAATCATTTACGTCCAATAGAAAATGTATTTTGGAGGAAAATTACCATCATTAAATTTTGTTTATCACATTTTATGTTTATTGGCATTTTGAGATTAAAAATATGTGTAGTTTAGACAACTGTGCTCAATAAAATCCAACCAGAACTCTATTATCTATCCTAGATGTGACAATCCTTTTGTTGGCCAACATTTCCATTTATAGGTCTTATATATATATATCCATTTATTTTCCTGGTGCTTTAAACTTTGAAGCAGCCAGCACTGTTTCCATTTCTCTCTTGCCTTGATACAGTTTATTTAGTATTTCATCGGTGTGAGAATTCAAGTTTCCATTCATCTGAAATCTGGGCTTCATAGCACACTTCTCAGTTTCAATTAATTTTAAGGACTTATAGTAGGTTTTGGTCTTAACATGGATCATTCCGATGCTCAGAAAGAAGTTCATGTTATTTGTTACAGGAACGTGTCAAGATTATTAAGTTCAACTGACATAAAAGCGATTCAGACCTTTGTATTAAGCAGGTTTACTCTGAAAACTATTAGTAAATGAAAAATGAAAGTGGCAACAAAACCGCATTAAAGCAGTATTACACCTGATTTTCAATTGAACCAGTGTTGAAGGGCAAATTTGAGCCATCAACCCTGTTTTTGCTGTAGTTCCTCCTCCTGCACTGCATATTAAGTTGGGGATAGCGAATAAAATCTATATTGAATTGAAGAAATTCTTCTTAGATCTTGATCACTGGCCAAACGTTCTTTACATTCAAAAGGAGCAGCACCATATGGAGGTACATTTGAGGGCGATGAGTGGTACAAGTTCCTTGCAAACCTTGAATAGTTGAGTAACATGTTACCTCAACACTTCACGAAGTTTCACACTGTTTTGTCACACTTTGTGATGCTCTTCAAGCCTAATTTAGCCTTACAATTGATGATGTTTACCAAGGCAATATTGCAAAATTTGAAAGAGCATACCAAGAATCAGGGATTTCTTTCACTTTCACTATTAAAGTTCATGTCCTTCTCCGTTGTGTGCCAGAGTTAATTGAACAGATGAAGAGGCACTGGGCCTCTTTTCTGAGCAGGTTGTCAAGAGCTGTCACTCAAAATTTGACAAAACTCTTCAACAGCTACCGAATCAAGAACATCAATCATCCCAATTATTGAATAATCTCTTTCAATTAAAACACAAATATCTCAAACTTTCCCAACAGCATATTTTAGTTTTTACACAGATATGAAGCTGAGACCTTCTACTTTCATGCAACGTTCATTATTTTTTCGGTATATTTTGACAATCTTGCATTTTATTCAGGAGAGCTGTGTGGTGTTTTTCACATTTTGTTTGTCACACAATTTTCGAAAAAGTTGTGTCATAAGCTTGGACAATTACCCCTAAGTGACAGTTTTTTTTGCAATGCAATTTGAAACCTTTAACATGTGGATGTGATGGGTATTCTTCACATTACAGCCTCATTCAACTTTGTGAATCCCAAGTTTGAAGCAATCTTATACAAATTGTGTCTGGCTCACTGAAAAACCAATGGGTTTTCTTCAAACTTCAAAATCTTTGACCTAGGCGTTAATAAGCAGGCGTGGAAGGTTGCAAAGAATTCTCTTGAGTAGTTTACAACTTCTGCCTCTTCCCTGGGCCTCTTTTAAGAGGTGTGCGATTTTAAGTGTGAGCAGTGTAGAATTAGTTATTGCTGGGAAGCAACAGTCCATCATTGGAATGGGTAGAGCAATCGGGTTAATGGAGTTGCTTCTGAGGCCACTCAGAGAATCTACCTTTGCTGAAGTGCTGAGGCTTGGTGATTGGAAATATTTTGTTTTTGGTTATGGATTTTATCTCATTGTTAAACAGACCTGAAATACGGACTGGGATTTTATATTCCTAACCCTGTGATTCTCATCAAATTTGATTTTGAAGAGTTTTTGGTTTTTCAAAACGTTTTTGACTTTCGTTTTGAAAAAATGAGACGGTTTGCGATTCATATTCCAGTACCCTGTGATTTTCATCGAACCTGTTTCAAGAAGTACATCTCGTCTTTTTAATTAATGTCTGGTGATGTGACAATGGAGAGCTTGTTTTCCTTTAATATGTTCCTTGTTTCTCATTTTCATTCATCTCATTTTCATCCCACTACATTTTGGTGAGTCTTCAAAAAACTCCACAGAGTTCGATGGCCCCAATTAATATTGTCGAATATAAATTCTTTGTTTTAAAGAAATAAAGACAAAGTCATTAAAAATACATACATTTTTAAAATAAGCGGTTTATTAGTTTTTCTGTCATTTTCTTACAAAAAATTGCTGTAACCGTGAAATACCAGGGCAAATTAGCCAAAAATCAAGTAATATCATTTCAGGTCCCTTTATTTGTCACTAGATATTTTAAGGCAAATACCCTAGTTTGAGTTTTTGGGCTTATAGCCCCTTTAAAGCATGAACTTACAATACAAATAAATTTTGAAACCAATTGCAAATACTTAGCATGATTAAATTTATAATAAAAAAATAAATCTTCCAGGCCAGTTTTCCAATATTGTAAAACATGACAAACTATGAGACTAGTCACATGAGAGGGTGCCTATGACATCATACAATTCTACATTCACACGGAATTTACCTATAACTTATTATAATTTTGTGAATGATGTCACGATTGCCAGAAGCCATTTTACAATATTATGTTCAACAGTACATCAACACTTGAGGTGTCTGACAACTGTTTATTATAATTCCCCAATTAAAACAGTTAATTTAATTTATTACTTATTTTATCACTGAACAGTTAAATGCAACAGAAAGAACAGTCACATGGCTACTCTCTGTGTTGGGTTGTCAAGTGTCTATCCAGGTGGCCTTTTTGACCGAACTTTTTACCACAAATAGAACATCCGTATGCCTTCTCTCCACTGTGTGTCTTTGCGTGAACATTTAGACCTCCTTTTCGACCGAATGTTTTGCCACAAAGAGAACATAAGAAAGGTTTCTGTTGACTGTGTGTTTGCATGTGGCTAACAAGACTGTAGTCCAGTAGAACCTTGAGATAACCGTACCACCGAGAGGGTACAGCTATTTTATTGTTGATCTTGCATAAGTGGAATATGGTGATTCCAAATCTGATATTCTTTAGTTTCTCAACCTTGAGCATTTTTAGATATTTTGGTTTCCATGGCAACCATTTTGGTAATTTGGACATCTTACTTACAAACACTTATTTGTCCATAACTTTGTTAATTGTGATTGGAAATATGTCATTTTTACACAAATCGTTGTTTGGAATATTGTCTCTCCAAAATGTGTGAAATTTACCGGATTGCACTTTTCACGAAGTTGCCATGGCAACTGATATCTCAAAAACATCGCAATTTTTGAAAACAGACTTCAGAAAGTTGTCTTCTGTGGCAAAATTATAAGGTAAAGTCAGAAAATTAACATTGACAAAAAAAGTCAACTCTATGACAAAATGTATTATTAAGAAAAATTGGAAACCCAGCGGTAAATAAGGTTGCCATGGTAACCAACATCCCAAATAGCAATTTTTCTAAAAATACTGATAAATATTAAGATAGTCTATATCTTGACAAGTGTTGTTGGAAACTACTTCAAACTTGTCATTATTATGTATTATTTGCTCAGATTCATTATATGTGCATTTCTGGTTGCCATGGTGATTGTCATAACAAATGAAACTTCAAACAATATCAGCTAATTGAACCTGGACCGGTAGAAAATAAAATGAAATTTATCATACTTAGATGATGCTGATAACAATCAATTTTGATACCAAATGAAAGGTAATATTCACAAGAGTTGAACAAGGTTGTTGTTTCTATATTTTGCTGAGAGAACATAAGCATTTCCATGGCAACAAGTCTGACAGAAAAGGCAAGAACTCCCTGAAAAAACCTTTAAAAGTGAATATCATTTGATGTATGCACACTAGAAACACCGTTTTAGTGTCTAAATATATGTTTTCAGGCATGCCGGTTTCAATGGAGCCATGCAAATATTTGTAGGGGGTCACCCTCATTTGCATATTCAACTTTTCTCATACAAAAACAACAAAATTTTCAATATATTTATGTCAAATTTTCCATGCTCACAATTAAAACTTAAAAAATCGAAAACATGAAAAACATTGACATATGAAATTCTCACTTTCCATGCAATACTGCTAATAGTGCCCTTCTATGGTTACAATTTACAAACTAAGATATCACCATGGCAACCAAACAAACTTTTATAAATCATGCTCCTAAAATATCAGGTTTCCTGGTTTGAAAAGTTCGTATATGCATTACTTAAACAAGAAGTAGTGAATAACTGCAGATATAGTTAAAAACACAAATTTATATTGAATTACTAGTCACATAACTTACAAACTAAGAATAGACCCCTCTAATTAAATTGTTGAAGTACCTCAAATATCAGATTTGACACATGAATATTCAATAGTCAGCCTTTACTGTATAATTTGTGAGCTGGTAAAAAAATAAATCTTCCAAGCTTCATCTGAGCTGGAATTGAATCTCTATTCTAATCTCACAATCAACAAATAAAGTTATCCTTATTCTATCATCCTAATACAGAAGGCGCCACACCAGTTGTATTTAGAAGTTCAACAAAGCTGTTGAAGTTATTGGTAATTTTGGGTCATATGAGCCATTTTTATGTAGGACCAATCTCAGAAGTTTTTTTCTGAAAGCAGATGCATGTTTCACAATCACAAGTTAAGAATAATCCATCAGAAATAACCCTTAGACCACAGACCCATTACAGTACCTGATAGTCTAGTCTTAAAAGTCACAAGTGGTTTGGGCCTGTGCCCTTGTTGACACTCTCATTAAGGCCATGTAAGTTAAGATGAGTCTGACACATATCTGGCCTTTTTTTTTTCAACCAGACTCCTTTTTTATCCTGGGTCTCCAGGTGTGGTTCATCATAAACTTTATGTGAAAAGAATTTGCAATGGTTTCCTAATACAAGATACAAGATACACAATTTTATTTAAACCCGGATTTTACAACAAATAAACGTTAGCAAAGATTTATGCTATTATGTCCGAGTTAGATTACAAGGGAAAAACAGAGACTAGAAGGATTAAAAAAAAAAAGAAACTGGATGAGCAGGATTAAATTAACATAAAATAAAATTACCAGGATAAAAACAGTTAAAATCGACTAGTAGATGGAAGCACCCTGTTAAGAGTGTCAAATGTAATGTAAATGTAAAAGTCTTATAAATTTAATAGAAGAGCTTCATATCACAGCCTCAGGTTGTTGGGTATTTGTGTAACTACAGTAGTTACGTCTGCAGCTTGGCCCACTCCAGTCCTTCAACATCTTCTTGAAAGTTTTAAAATCTTTACTGGACTTAAGCTCTGCTGGCAGTGAGTTCCAAATTGTTGCACTGTAGTTTCTGATGGAGTGCAGCCCAAAACGGGTAGTTCTGGAGTGATTTCGCGTAAAGACAGGGCCTGATCGTAGATTGTAAGATGATCCTTGAAGGTCGAACCCTTTCTGTTAGAAGGTTGGTCCGATTTTATGATAGATTTTATACACTTCCAGAGCTATGGCCCTAATCCTGGCAATTTCTAGTGCTGGTAGCTTGGCCTTTGCTAGGAGTGATTCATAATCTTAATTATAATCATGAAAAATAAATTTTAAGGCTCTGAATTAGGGTGTACCAAAAAATGAAAAAGTTCTCTGATCTTAACACCTATCGGTCAAAACATGAGGTTTGGTTAGTAGATCACTATGAATTTTTTTTTTTGAAAATCGGAGAAGTCCTTACGCCGGTCCAAGCCTCTTGAAATTTACATGTAAAAAAAGAGCAAAAAATCGCCATTTTCGCCTAGTTTTGTGCCTAATATGCGACCTACAACTATGACTTATGCCTAAAAGTGTAACTAATTACTCCTTTCTAAGTCATGACTTGGATGATATTTATGTTGGGTCAGTTTTATCATTTTTAACCGTAAAAATAACCCATCTTTGGTCAGAAATAGTGTAAAAATGCTCTTTTTAACCAATGAAGTGCTGTATCTTGAGAACTAAAGCAGATAGAGACATGATATTGACACCAAAATCTCCGGAATACCCATATTCATATTCATCTTCAATACATTTTAGGCCCTAATAAATCAGAGGTTCACCAGGTACCTATCTTTAATGATTTGTGCTATTAAATGTATTTTCACTTACGATTCCCATGAAAATAAAGGCAATTAATTAGTCTTTTGCTAATAACTCAAAAAGTATTGGGTAAAGGGCCCTAAAATGTATTGAAGATGAATATGAATGTGGGTATTCCGGAGATTTTGGTGTCAATATCATGTCTCTATCTGCTTTAGTTCTCAAGATACAGTACTAAAAAGAGCATTTTTACACTATTTCAGACCAAAGATGGGTTATTTTGAGGGTTAGAAATGATAAAACTGACCCAACATAAATGTCATCCAAGTCATGACTTAGAAAGGAGTAATTAGTTACACTTTTAGGCATAAGTCATAGTTGTAGGTCACATATTAGGCACAAAACTAGGCGAAAATGGCGATTTTTTGCTCTTTTTTGACATGTAAATTTCAAGAGGCTTGGACCGGCGTAAGGACATCTCCGATTTTCAAAAAAAAAATTTCATAGTGATCTACTAACCAAACCTCATGTTTTGACCGATAGGTGTTAAGATCAGAGAACTTTTCCATTTTTTGGTACACCCTACTCTGAATTTAATTTTCTCGACTTTTTGAGTATTTGTTTTGTCACATAAATGCATTACTACAGGGGCAAAAATTAGTTGGAGGCAACAAAAGATTTATAGATATGCTATCCTCTTCATGCAGTTTAACTGTCTAGAACTTTTGCGCGGTAGCTCAGTAATTTGTTTGTTAAAACTCAGGGTATTGTCGAGATATACCCCTGAAAGATTCACAGACATTTCGGTCTGGATTGTTTTGTCAAGGACTTTTAAGTCTGACGGTTCCTTTTCACCTGCTATCACGGCCTGAAACTTGGCCGGATTGGCCTCCATTTGATTACTTTTACACCAGGTGACGATTTTATTGGCGGCCTTGCATAGTTTATCAATGACAACAGTTTTGATGGGGTCCAGCACCATGACGGTGTTGTCATCTGCATAATTAAATAAAGTTCCGTCTAAGTTGGCAAGGAAAATATCCTTCATGAAGATATTGAATATCACAGGCCCAATTATGGAGCCTTGGGGGACACCTTTCAAAATGGTATTCCATGAGCTGTTAACCCCGCCTAATTTAATGCGTTGGGGCCGGTCTGATAGAAAATCCGCGAGGAGTGGAACTGCTTGCCTGCTGAGGCCGTACGATTAGAGTTTGGAGACTAAAAGGGAGTGAGGGAGGCAGTCGAACGCCTTAGACAATTTGGCCAGAAGGACACCTGGCATAATTTTCTGCTCTTTCAGGGATCTCCAATTATCACGTAACTCCAAAAGAACACGTTGGTTGCTATAATTCTTCCGAAAAGCTGCCAGAGAGTCATGTACAAAGTGTTCAGAAGATTTGAGCTGAGATCTTGCTCCATGAGCTTCTTGAAGACTTTGGAGCTGCTTGTTATGATGCTCACTGGTCTATGGTTTTTTCTTTGCAGTGCATCGTCTTTTTTGTAAATAGGGATAATTTCTGCAGCCTTGGCTTCCAATTGGAATGTTCAAATACACTATAATGGTCATAGCCAATTGGGAACAAATGATCTCTTTAACATCTTTAAAACTTTGTGGCTTAGCAATGGGCCGACATAACAAATGGCAAGATCAGGAAGCATACCAAAGTAATATTCAAGACATAATCAATGTTAACATAAGACTATGAATCTGGACTCATAAATCGTCAATATCCAAAACCAAAAGTTCTGGAAATACATGACATTGTGAATCAGAATTTATTCAATTTCATGAAAGCGGTGAAGCCCATAGTCAACCACACCTCTCACAAGTGAACTCTTTTTGCAGCCACGCCAATCTGATGCTATTGCAATTGGAGCTACACCTCAGGTAGGATACATGGGGTTTCCATAAGTTCTGTCCAACTTTCCATAACTTTTGTTTGAATTACCACAGACATACAATATTTGGGTCAAATAAATTAAGAGGTAATTTGCAAGCAATCTTCAAGAAATAATATAATTGAAATAAAAATAAATGCTTAATTTGTTGCCATGGAAACTATCAAACGTGGCCCAGGTTTTTGCAGTGATCACTTAAAATGAGTTTGAAACCAACACAGTACTGGTGTCTTGACATATTTTAATTAAATAAATGAAATAAACTAATTTTATATATATATATTACATAAATAGTTAATTGTGACGTTATGTATAACCATGGAAACAATTGTATTGTTTTGATATCTTACATTATTTACCATTATTCATTTAGTTACTTCAATTTTTCAACATTATTTGTTTTTTTAACTAGCACAGAGAGTACAGTCCTTTTCAGAAATACATGCAGGGAAGCTTAGGAGATTTAATTTGGACCAGCTCACAAATTTTATAGCAAAGGCCGACCGACTATTGAATATTCATATCTCAAATTTGATATTTGAGATGCTTCAACAATTTAATAAGAGATGTCTATTCTTAGTTTGTAAATGATATGACTAGTAATTCAATATAAATTTGTGTTTTTAACTATATCTGCAGTTATTTACTACTTCTTATTTGAGTCAAGCATACAAACTTTTCAAACTAGGAAAACCTTATATTTTAGGAGCATGATTTATAAAAGTTTGTTTGGTTGCCATGGTGATATCTTAGTTTGTAAATTGTAACCATAGAAGGGCACTATTAGCAGTATTGCATGGAAAGTGAGAATTTTATATGTCAATGTTTTTCATGTTTTCGATTTTTTAATTTTTAATTGTAAGTTTGGGAAAATTTGACATAGATATATTGAAAATTTAGTTATTTTCGTATGAGAAAAGTTGAATATGCAAATGAGGGTGACCCCCTACAAATATTTGCATGGCTCCATTGAAACCGGCATGCCTGAAAACATATATTTAGACACTAAAACGGTGTTTCTAGTGTGCATACATCAAATGATATTCACTTTTAAAGGATTTTCTGGAAGTTCTTGCCTTTTCTTTCAGACTTGTCACCATGGAAATGCTTGTGTTCTCTCAGCAAATATAGAAACAACCACCTTCCTCAACTCTTGTGAATATTACCTTTCATTTGGTATCAAAATTGATCGATATCAGCATCATCTAAGTATGATAAATTTCATTTTATTTTCTACCGGTCCAGGTTCAATTAGCTGATATCGTTTGAAGTTTCATTTGTTATGACAATCACCATGGCAACCACAAATGCACATATAATGAATATGAGCAAATGATACATGATGATGCCAAGTTTGAAGTAGTTTCCAACAATACTTGTCAAGATATAGACTATCTTAATATTTTTAAGTATTTTTAGAAATATTGCTATTTGGGATGTTGGTTACCATGGCAACTTTATTTACTGCTGGGTTTCCATTTTTTCTTAATAATACATTTTGTCATAGTGTTGACTTTTTTTGTCAATGTTTTTTCTGCCTGTACCTTATAATTTTGCCACAGAAGACAACTTTCTGAAGACTGTTTTCAAAAATTGCATTGTTTTTGAGTTATCAGTTGCCATGGCAACTTCATGAAAAGTGCTATCTGGTTAATTTCACACATTTTGGAGAGACATTATTCCAAACAACAATTTGTGTAAAAAAGACATATTTCCAATCACAATTAACAAAGTTATGGACAAATTAGTGTTTATAAGTATGATACCCAAATTACCAAAATGGTTGCCATGGAAACCAAAATATCTAAAAATGCTCAAGGTTGAGAAACAAGAGAACATCAGATTTGGAATCACCATATTCCACTTATGCAAGATCAACAATAAAATAGCTGTACCCTCTTAGTGGTACGGTTACCCCTATTTTGCCCAAGTTCTACTGGACTACTGTGTTTAAGACCGAACATGGCACCACAGATAGAACATCCATGTGGCTTCTCCTCAATGTGTGATTTCATATGAACATCAAGACCTGCTTTCCGACTGAACATTTTACCGCAAATAGAACATCCATACGGCTTCTCTCCACTGTGAGTTTTAATGTGACTGTTGAGAATCTGTTTCACACTCAACCGCCTGCCACAAATGATACATCCAAATGGCCTCTCTCTCTGTGTTTCAGCATGTGATTAATATGATAATGCCGCAGCATAGAAGACGGGACTTGTAACTACTCGATTGGTTGACAATATCCAAGCATTATTTTTTTGCTAATTTAATTTTTTTTTCGGAAATTTTTTTTTTTCAGAAAATTTTTCTTTTTCGGAAAAAATTTGATTTTTTTTGATTTTTTTTCTGAAATATTTTTTTTTGGAAAAAAAAATTTTACGAAAAAAATTTGGGGGGGGGAATATCAAACAGAAGAAGAAGAAGGTAGTCACGTTGTAGTCACGCGTGAAGAGAAGCAAGTGCCAGGATCATATTATGGGATGTCTGAATCAAAATTTTTTATTGAACCATCTGGAGCACTCCACTCGCCTGATAGCCATAAGGGACGAGACACCTCGCTTCGCTCGGTGAGCCGGTGGCTCTGCCCCGTCTATAAAGACTCTGTTTGACGCAGAATTGGGAACCACAAACAGAACATTTTATCTTCACCATGTGTTCTTGTGTGCCGTTCTAGATTATTCTTAAAATTGAATTTCTTCTCACACACGGAACAGGTGAACGGTTTATTTCCTGAGTGTGTCATCATATGTGCATTAAGACTCTCTTTGTGCCTGAATACTTTGCTACACAAACAACTGTTATTATACTCGCAATGCTTGGCTTGGCTGTGAGAAGACCCGAAATCTTGTTTGCATGACCAGTCTTTTGAGCTAATTGGAAAATATTCATCTCATCTACTCGTGTATGTATGGGGAAGGCGAGTAGAGCTCAGTAGTTTTAATATGTCTCTCTGGATTGGAAGTACTGATTTCCTGAACATGGCACACTGGTCATATTCTTGAGACTTACACTGTGTCAAATTACTCATCAGAATCTAACAGTCTCTGAAACACTATTCAAGCTACTGTACTGCAGCTTTCAACTGATTGACTGCTAGAAATAAACGCAAATTCTATCAAGTATATTTATTCTATTCAAGACCCAAGAGTTTAATTTAAAGTTTAAACATTTATTACACAAAGCCATGGATGTAAATTATACATACATATAATTCTATTGGACCCAAAATAACATTATAGCAACATAAATGGCACTGTAAAAGCTATAGAATGAGTTCACTTTAGTACAATGTTATAACAATTAGTTTGGATATTTTCATTACAATCTGGATGAATATCATGCTACCCTCTTGTAGACATCTAAAATAGACATTAGCACAAAGCACTTCTTCTTTATAGATCAAGTCACTGATTCTCAAACATTTAGGCTTACCCTGACTGATATGATCTCTGAACAGTTCTAACACAGTTCTTTGTGTTTCCTTAATCCTGATCTCACATTTATACTAATTAATTATACCTCAATCTTATGTGATTAAAGTCATTAATAGATCACTGAACATCCATACATAAAGTCACTGATTATCTCTGATAATCTATATTTCAACCATCCTCTTGCGATGGGTGAAACCACAAACTGTCTCTCTGTCCTTACTCGACAGGAATAACAGCAAACCGCCTTCTCTCGGCGTAACCACATAAACCCCTATTCATCCCCCCTGAACAGATGTGCAGGTCAGTACTCATAAATGTACAATCAGATCTTTACTGCTTAACTCACATCACTTCAGTCAGTCGTACCCTTGTTAAGAATAGACAGTCTACTTGCAATCAAGCCCAGATAGCTCTCACCAATATGTCCTCTAGTTCTTCAAGACTTACATGATTTTGTTCATTACTAAATATTCTGATACTATTGTTATAAACAAGTTACTAACCTTATACAACACCTGACCAGAGCCATGGCAAGTGGCAAGAGCCACTGCCCTCTGGTCCTCCTGGTTCAAGCTTCTCTCTAAACTCCCACAAAGTGATGATGTGTCCCTGCACTGTAATCCCACTCTCCTTAAATACCTAGTGCCTAGACCACGCCCAAACCATGTCAACCATCTGCATATTAAGCAGTAACTTATTCAATTCAGGAATGACTAATGCAGTGTGCCTGCATCATTTGTAATCGCCAAAATTCATTGCAGTCTCTGTTCTATTGATTTTTGCTGCAGTAGGCCTAAAATGTGCCTCTTAAAGCTTTTCTATCTAATACACTGATATAACAAATGCATGATATAAAATAACATAAACAATTACACATTGGTCCAATAGCAATAGCAAATGATTACAAGTGTGAAAAACAGGCTATACCCACAACATCTATATTAACAATAAGATATGACACATGACCCTTTCTTCACATGGTATACATGTATAACCCAACTCCCCTTTACTAATTAGTTGATCAGATATTGATGCATCGTATAGTACCATACGATATCCCCCCCACTTAGTGGAAAGAAAATACGAAATGTATTTTATTTACAAACCACACTGTCTACACCCACAATTGAACTTTGGGATTCTTATGTCCAAAACATACATTTCTCTGAAACCCAAACCACCTAATCTAGTTCACAATGTCCTCATCACTTCACAACCAGCAGTCAAATCACGAAGTGTTGTCGTCCTCATCAGCTGACATGCGATTGATGAGCCGTCCATCGTGGAGTTTGCAGATTTTTCCTCCTCGCCGTCCGTTCCTGAGTACAATGATGTTGTTCATGTCATGCTACCCTCCTTTCATCTCCTGATTATGGAAAGTATTAAACTCCTCAAATTTAGTTACATAGTCTTTTATGAGGTTTTTGTCTTCCCATTACTGATTGCGTTTTCCTTCATTGCTGAGTAACATCTGCTTCTCCATCGATAGTTTTAGATCCGCAATGCTGTCGAAAGGACGGCAGATGATGAATCCCACACCACAGTTCTGCCATGTGCACTGCTGTAAGTACCATAAGGCAATCATATGCGATTCACAGTTTATCAAAAAGCACAACATACTTATAAACGGTCATTAGAAATGTTCATGTTGCTGGATCCAAAGGTCATTCGGAAGCTTTTCGAATTCAGTGATGGGAAGGATGCCCTTATTGCCCTCAAAGGAAGATACATCATGCCGTCTCACGGAACTCGTGTTTCGATACTGAAGATGCTGCACTGGAACTCTGCCTGTGTCTGCATGTTCGATAGTTGCGTTCTTGTAGTCGTGCCGGTTGCCCTGGACTTCGTGCAGATGTAAAGTGACTTGGACATGTGTTAACCTCCCTGATTAAATGCTATTTTCTACCCATACAGTAAATCCCCAATTACATTTATATTATAAGATTCTTCCTTCATAAATACATTATTGTCTTATGTCATATTCTTACTGCTAAATGAATAATACCACAATAAATGAATCACACAGTAATCTGGCTTGCAGAATATGAAAGTTCCAGAATCATTGAAATGCATTAAAATCTGTCATTAGATAAATTTACTTATGATAATTTCAAGTAATTTGTGGCCATATCCCATGCGTTTCATCTATTTCAGTACTCGAATCACATACACAACATATAAATCTTAGGATGATGATTTGTCAAACATTGTTATTGACAGAAGTAGGACAATCCACATGTCAAAGTGTCATTTATCATAATTCAAGAATGTTAGATCATTTATAATTAATACTTTTTCTTATACTTGTAATATTTCCGGTATTGTTACATGTAATGAACAAATTATATTGTTATCACTAATTAGTTCTCATTGATCAAAACAACCAAATGAGCCTGCAATGTCTGTTTTGCATATCTTCACATTATGCATGTTACGCATATTTCAACTTTTATATACACTGAGACATATGTATCATAAAGAATCAGTGCATCTGTTAACTTGAACCTGTGGTCATTCTTGCAAGCACTTCAATTTCCCAAATGTCTGCAAGCTACCAATAATTTCAGAATGTGTAATTTGGAATATTGATTTTTCCCTGTAAAGCAAATACATGTCACGATTAGCACAGATTGCGCAAATGGTCAAGCAGAATTCTTTGGAGCATAGGTCATCTCACAATGTCTAATAATTTGGAACTAGCAAATATTACTTTCCTTAACTTCAAAGTTATTCATTTCATCTTATACCCTTGGTTATTTATCTATAATGTTCTTTGACTAAGTAGTAGTTACACAAATGTGTAATGAAGCCAAAATTAGATTCACTGCCTTTTTTCAACCATTTGAATTCATCATAATGAGTGCGATAAAAACTCTAGGCTGCATATGGCAAGTACAACACAGGAATGTTGGCTTACAGGACTGGCTATTGATTTATATTTGATTGTGTCTTTGGCAGTCACTTACTTGTTGAAATACATACCTTAATAGAATGCTTTTCCACCTCCAGTTCCATACATTTGAGTCCGTTTGTTCCATGTGGCACCTTGTTGCCTAAGTTATTCATGCTAGTTTAATTCTTATTTGTATCTTATTGCTATTTTGCTAAATCATGAGAAATGAGACAAAAAACGTTTTTCTTTGCTCATGTTCCTTCAAAGTTTGCTCATGCCAAAACTGCAAAATTTCATGTAATTCAATATCCATTTAACAGTACTATTTCTTTTTTTTTTATCTTGTAATTATAACAAAAAGAAACTGACAAGCAACAAGGTCCCAAATGTGACTTACCCACATCTTTGAAGTCCAAAACGTGCTAAATTCATCTGAAAATAGACTAAGAAAGTCTGTTAGTCCCACAATCATAGGTTATTTTTCCCACAGATAAGGTTCCATGTTCTAAGTGGTAACCTCAATGTCTGAGCACCTGCTGCACTGTGTCTATCCCAGTCTGATGTTCTGCCTGCAACTGCTGATCACACACTATTGCACTGCTGCTGCAGCACAATTCAATCAATAAATCCAAGCAGTGCTGCAGGAGCTGCAGGAGCTGCTGCTGGAATAAGGGTTGCTGTTTATGTTAATTAATGCTGGGTGTGCAGGTTTCTGCATGCAGTTAAAATCAATAATTTCACTGCTGCTGCAGTTCAGACACTCTATTGATCCAAAGCATGGCCTACTTAGCTATTCTGGCCAAACTGCTGCGTCATCTATTGATTGACCTGATGAAAACCCCAATGTTCAAAAAGGGTTTCACGCTCTTCAACGTAATCAATTCACACTAATGTTCTTTTGCCTGGAAAAAACCCATTACTGTCATGCAGAGGCCTCCCTTAATGGTCATGCATGATGAGATTTTGTCATCAGGACAATGCCCAAATGGCTGAACCTGTCATTTCAGGAAATGGATGGTCCATTATCCCACTATTGCGAGGGTCTGCTGCCTTTGTGCATGCGGCATCATAATGATTACTCACAATTCCATCAAGGCACTAAAAAGCCTGGGTTGCAGAGCTTGATGCCTGAATATGGTTTTACCAGCAAATTTAAACCCAGCAAAGACAAAGCAAAATAATAATATCTTGACACCTAAAATACTCCAAATCACAATACCTTCCAATTACCTCGTTACTGATCATACCCGGTTCCGGAACCATATCATATCACCTACATAGGGCAATAAGTTACTACCAACCTAAGACTAACTACGAAATAAATATGGGAAATATAATGGTATTAACTCGCTTTTGTTCTTAAACTGTTATTATACTCGCAATGCTTGGCTTGGCTGTGAGAAGCATAAAGGCGCGATATTCACCAAATTGGGAAAGAACTTAGATTTTAAGTAATATAACGGGTTGACAGGTTGATGGGTTGACGGGTTGACAAGTTGACAGGTTGACGGGTTGACAGGTTGACGGGCTGACAGTTCCAAGAGCACTTTGTGACGTCACCACACCAGCACCCTGATGGTAGCGTCACGATCACTGCTGAAGATGTGACGCCACCAATCTGTGGATAAAAGTGCTCATGGACAGGTCGAAAGGTAGAAAGGTTCCAGAATATGGCCATTTATTTTTAATCAATTAACCATTTTCTGAAATTATATTCGACAATTTTGTTTTCTGGAATTTTTTTTCCATTTTTTTTTGTTCAAGTCCAAAGTAAGGACCAATTATCACCTGTTTGGCAGTGAATGTCACTATTTACTGTCAAAATATCAGGGTCCATTACATTGTAAAAAATACCACCCTTCAAGGGCGATATTTATAAACAACTGTTATGACATCACCAGCATTTCAGCTGCCTGATGACGTCACAAACCAAACAATCACCAAAACAACGAGATTGTGACATCATATCCATTGATGCAACATGGTAACGTCACATTTTTTAATGGTAGAAAGTAGTCTCTCTTAGTAGTCTAAAAATTTGAGGTGAAACCAGGTGATAAACACAAAACAACCACGCGTCAGGGCACTTCGTAAAATATCACTCGCTGTTGTGTGAATTAATATCATTCTCGTCCTTCTTAGTGATACTAATTCGCACAACAGCTCGTGATATTGTTACTCAGTGACCCTGACTTGGTTTGTTTTGTTATAATAGTTCCAGGGTGTAACAATAAAGTGTATTGTTTTATTGGTGACATTATCAAAACAAACGTTTCAGCAGGGATGTGGGGGCGGCAGCTCCCATGTGACGCCATGACAACGCTTGTGACGCAATGATTTTTAAGAGTAAAGAGTCACACTGGAACTACTTATTTGGTTATTGGCCCTGTTTTTTTACCAAAATTTTATTTCCAGAAGTTTTTTTTATTATGAAATTTTTCAAAAATTGCTTTTTCCCCAATTTTTTTTTTTCAAAATTTTTTTTATTTAAAATAATCATATTTTCCAAAAATTATTTCTCCTAAATTTTAATTTCTTTCGTCTACCTGTCAACCTGTCAACCCGTCTACCTGTCAACCCGTCAACCCGTCAACCTGTCAACTCGTCAATCCGTCAACCTGTCAACCAGTCAACCTGTCAACCCGTCAACCCATCAACCTGTCAACCCGTCAACCTGTCAACCTGTCACTGGAACTACTTATTTGGTTATCTGCCCTGTTTTTTTACCAAAATTTTGTTTCCAGAAATTTTTTTTATTATGAAATTTTTCAAAAATTGCTTTTTCCCCAATTTTGTTTTTTCAAAATCTTTTTTATTTTAAATATTTTTTCCAAAAATTATTTCTCCTAAATTTTAATTTCTTTCGTCTACCTGTCAACCTGTCAACCAGTCTACCTGTCAACCTGTCAACCTGTCAACCTGTCCACTGGACTACTACTGAAACTATGTTAAGCATGTTAAGCTAAAGCAACAAAGCACATCAAAATGAGAAGTCTTGACTATAATTTTAACATGGAAAAGATAGGAGCTGAGAACCCCAAAATACTCATTTTGGTGAATATCGCGCCTTACTCGTGAGAAGACCCGAAATCTTGTTTGCATGACCAGTCTTTTGAGCTAATTGGAAAATATTCATCTCATCTACTCGTGTATGTATGGGGAAGGCGAGTAGAGCTCAGTAGTTTTAATATGTCTCTCTGGATTGGAAGTACTGATTTCCTGAACATGGCACACTGGTCATATTCTTGAGACTTACACTGTGTCAAATTACTCATCAGAATCTAACAGTCTCTGAAACACTATTCAAGCTACTGTACTGCAGCTTTCAACTGATTGACTGCTAGAAATAAATGCAAATTCAATCAAGTATATTTATTCTATTCACGACCCAAGAGTTTAATTTAAAGTTTAAACATTTATTACACAAAGCCATGGGATGTAAATTATACATACATATAATTCTATTGGACCCAAAATAACATTATAGCAACATAAATGGCACTGTAAAAGCTATAGAATGAGTTCACTTTAGTACAATGTTATAACAATTAGTTTGGATATTTTCATTACAATCTGGATGAATATCATGCTACCCTCTTGTAGACATCTAAAATAGACATTAGCACAAAGCACTTCTTCTTTATAGATCAAGTCACTGATTCTCAAACATTTAGGCTTACCCTGACTCAGTGATGGAAATGGGGGGGAGCTCGGGGGAGCTGAGCTCCCTTGACCAAAAAACAGGGGGAGCTGTACCCTGCTACAGCTCCCCCAATGATCATTGGTGAAATTGAAATTATCAGGCTACTTTTTCAGTCCTCATGGTATTTTTATCCAAAATTATGTTCTGGTGGAAGAATTCTTTCCCTTTTGAAAATTTGGAATGGCGAGCCGCTGCTGCACGAGCCGAGAGCTCCCCCGACAAAAATTTTCCATTTCCATCACTGCCCTGACTGATATGATCTCTGAACAGTTCTAACACAGTTCTTTGTGTTTCCTTAATCCTGATCTCACATTTATACTAATTAATTATACCTCAATCTTATGTGATTAAAGTCATTAATAGATCACTGAACATCCATACATAAAGTCACTGATTATCTCTGATAATCTATATTTCAACCATCCTCTTGCGATGGGTGAAACCACTAACTGTCTCTCTGTCCTTACTTGACAGGAATAACAGCAAACCGCCTTCTCTCGGCGTAACCACATAAACCCCTATTCATCCCCCTGAACAGATGTGCAGGTCAGTACTCATAAATGTGCAATCAGATCTTTACTGCTTAACTCACATCACTTCAGTCAGTCGTACCCTTGTTAAGAATAGACAGTCTACTTGCAATCAAGCCCAGATAGCTCTCACCAATATGTCCTCTAGTTCTTCAAGACTTACATGATTTTGTTCATTACTAAATATTCTGATACTATTGTTATAAACAAGTTACTAACCTTATACAACACCTGACCAGAGCCATGGCAAGTGGCAAGAGCCACTGCCCTCTGGTCCTCCTGGTTCAAGCTTCTCTCTAAACTCCCACAAAGTGATGATGTGTCCCTGCACTGTAATCCCACTCTCCTTAAATACCTAGTGCCCTAGACCACGCCCAAACCATGTCAACCATCTGCATATTAAGCAGTAACTTATTCAATTCAGGAATGACTAATGCAGTGTGCCTGCATCATTTGTAATCGCCAAAACTCATTGCAGTCTGTGTTCTATTGATTTTTTCTGCAGTAGGCCTAAAATGTGCCTCTTAGAGCTTTTCTATCTAATACACTGATATAACAAATGCATGATATAAAATAACATAAACAATTACACATTGGTCCAATAGCAATAGCAAATGATTACAAGTGTGAAAAACAGGCTATACCCACAACATCTATATTAACAATAAGATATGACACATGACCCTTTCTTCACATGGTATACATGTATAACCCAACTCCCCTTTACTAATTAGTTGATCAGATACCGATGCATCGTATAGTACCATACGATAATACAGAACATCCATACGGCTTCTCTCCACTGTGAGTTCGCATGTGTGCATCATAATGTGTCCTTCGGCCGAACGTCTTACCACAAACAGAACATCCATGTGGCTTCTCTCCAGTGTGTGTTCTCGAGTGCTCTTTCAGAATTCCCTTATGACTGAACTTCTCACCACAAACGGAACATTCACACGGCTTCACGCCCTTGTGGGCTCTCATGTGTACACGAACATATCCCTTTTGGTTGAACTTCTTACCACAAATGGAACATCCAAATGGCTTCTCTCCTGTGTGTGTCCTTTATGAACTGCCAAGTGGTTTTTGTTCTTACACCTTTTGCCACAAACATCACATTTCAGTTTATATCTTGTCACTAGATTATTTACTTTTTTTGGCTTTGTCATATCACATTGTTTTTCTTTCCCTGATAGCTTTATTAAATCTATTTCAACGTTTAGATCATCATATGGCTTTATGTTGGGCAATAAACTTGAAGATTCGCCATCATAAGAAATTTTTATGTCATCTTCGATTTTACTGTGTAACTCCACAACATCAAATTGATCATTGGGCTCTACTTGGGGCGTCAAGCTGAAGGAATGTTCACCATCATAATCAATTTTCCTCTGGTCTTCCAAACCACATTGTAACTCCATCAAATCAATTTCACCATTTGGTTTTGGTACATGAATTAAATTAGGTGGGCGTTCACTATTATAATGTGTTTCAATGGGGTCTTCTAATTTACCTTGACACTTCATCACATCAATTCGATCATTTGTTGCTTTCGGCATCAAGCTAAAGGAATATTCACCATCATGATCAGTTTGAATTGGGTCTTGCCATCCAAATGGTAAATCCATTTCACCGATTTGATCATTCGCTTCTGATTTTGCTATTAAGTTCCCAGAACATTCATCATCATCATGAGTTTTTATGTCATCTTCAATTTCAGTTTGCAAATCCATTTCATCAGTTTGACAATTGGCTTTCCTTTGCTCTTGGACATACTTATGCCAACAGAACGTTAAACATTCACCATCATAATTAGTTTTGATGTGGTTTTAATCAACTTTGCAAACTCATTCAAGCATTTAAATCTGCTTCATCCAATGTCTATCATATCTCGTTTTCGTACTATCTTCCAATTTGATTGAATTATTCCAAATATTCCTGAAAAATAAGAAAAAAAGATTTAGAATAAACCAACATTTTTTTAGAAATAACAGGGGGCCTGTATTAGGCATTTTCTGTACATTATTAAATTAATTATGTTTTGAAATTTGCTCAGTTACCATTTTTGACATGGTAAATGGGTCTGGGAGACCAAAAGGTCACCCAGTGAAAAGATATGGTCTCCGAGTCCAGTAGCGTAACTGGGGGGTATGTGATCCTCTGGGGGGGCACCCTCCATACTAACTGTATATTTTAGCCAGAGTTGGAAAGTTCATATGGGGGGCCAGCTGAGGGGGCACAGGTCCAATATGGGGGGCACGTGCCCCCCGTGCCCCCCCCCCACAGGGACGCCACTGTCCCAGTCATTGTTAAATTGGTGTCACTGGGAGAACTTTTTTTTTCAGAGATTCTCATCTGTTGCACGCAGGGGTGTGTTGTCTAGAAATGGCCTAGGGGGTTTGGCATTGCATGGGGTGAACATGTGGTGCTCCGCGGGGTTTCCTATCTCTTTCATGTTAATTTTTGGCTGGGGGCCGGGGGGCATGGCCCAATGACCCCCCCTCTAAATACCATACGGACTTCTGAGAGCTCTTATAGATACATAATATTATATTCGCACAGCGAAACGACCGATCGCCGCTTCGCGAAGCGAATTGAGCACAAGTGAGGTTTCATAAATCTGTGGAGTGACGGTCTCAACCTCAATGGTCGATAGCAAGAAATTAGGTCAAGTAGGTCCAGCTTCTTCTCAATGACTTAGTTTCGAATTTAACAAAACATGACATATTCATATTCAAAAGTGTCTTAAAAATTCAATTTTCTCCAGTAATATTCCCTGTCTCTAATTTTTATGGAAAAGTTAATTATTAGCCTTGACAAGCCAAATTAAATTATTAACATGTGATTCATTTCATTTCAAAACAGACAACAAGAAAACATAACAAAATCAAAGTTACATAATCTTTGTAAACTGATTATTATGTAACAGTGAGCAATTAATCTACATGCAGATCATGTTATTGTTTTTTTTTACTATTATATAATATCAACAATCTAGCAGAGACTAGAATTTGGCAGTTTTCAGTGTTGTCTTCCTTAATATTTTTTGCTATTTGGCTGATTATCCATCAATTCTATTTATCCTTAATCCTATTTATTTGCTATCCTATCCTATCCTATCCTATCCTATCCTATCCTATCCTATCCTATCCTATCCATCTATCTATCTATCTATCTATCTATCTATCTATCTATCTATCTATCTATCTATCTATCTATCTTTATGTTCTATTTTTGATCTATTATATCTTTCTGATAGTTTCTAGTCTAAATTTCTTTCAATTTTTCTGTATATCCGCCATTTACATATTATTTTATTCGCGCAGCGAAACGGCCAAAGGCGAATTGAGCTCAAGAGAGGACTCAAAAAACTGTGCAGTGATGGTCTCAACATCCAACAGTCCACAGCAGGAAACTAGAATGAGCGCTTGGAGATCGCATACCTCAGCCTGCCTTCAAAGGAAGACTCAGGCTGAACACAACTTTCTAATTCTTGATATCTGTTATCAATCAATAATCAAGTAATTTATACAACATTAAAATGTGTTTTTGTAATTTAGAATATATATATATGTTAAAAGGGTGACCATATCAGAGAAACAATTTTTCAATGGGCCCATTGGAACTTAGTATTTAATGGATATGGCAATCAATCAATCAATCTGGTTTTTCATCTCACGAAGTTCAGAGGCTGGGTCGTTGGAGGTCAAATGCCTATGTTTCTTATCTGAGGCCGGAGCCCGATGCCTTCTCTCTCTTAGCTTCTAGGCTGGTTCCCTAGGCTTCTTCTTGCCTGGCCTCTCTTCTCACTCACCCCACTACCTGCTGCTCTTGGACTGGTGGTCTGGCTGGTCCGGAGCAGCAGGCTCCTTTCTGTCTCGTTTATGTACTCTCCTTCTATGTGTGTATGAATGGTGTGTGTCTGTGTATCTGTTTTGTGTTTGTCATCTAGCCGAATTAAAGGCACTGCGGCCAATTTATATTACTTTCACTTGTTTGTATTATGTCCTCCGCCTGGTGGATTCAATGATAGCTTGTAATTTAGAATATATATTTTTAAGGGGTGTCCATGTCAGAGATACTGTTTTTAAATGGGTCCAATGGAGCAATTTTAAATGGATATGGCAATCAATAAATCTATCTATCTGTCTATCTATCTATCTATCTATCTGTTCGTCTTTCTATCTGTTTATGACTCTATCCATCTGTCTTTTCTTTTTAATTTTTTTTCAAGGATTATTTGTCTTTTTTATCCTGCAAAGTATGATGAAGTAAAATGAACTAGCAGCCCAAAAGAGTGTACATTTCTACAGTCTGTTGAGCATTTCTGAATCGCAAGTGAATCTAATTAATTACAGGATTCTATCGATTGCCATTGTTTCTTGGTAGGCGTTGGTCAGTGTAATCATCATCAAATGCAATAAATGTCTGCTTATCCAATTAATCTTGGCTTCAGATATTTTTTATTTGTCAATAGACATATCAATTTTATAGAAACTATACTATCAATTGCAGGGCTATTTCAGTTGAAGGGCTGGAGTAAAAAAGTGCATTCCATTACAGTGCATGCAGCACGGTCAAGGCCTAATTTTGACTTTCTTTTACTGCAGCGGCAAAAAAGCTCCAATATTCACCAAAATTTAATCAGGATTTGTGCAGTACAAATGAACACATCATGCAAAGGAATCTGAATCCATTAAGTATTCTTGGCAGGAGTTGATTAACAAACACAAACTCACAAGCAGACATCCCAGAAACTGCCCACCCTCACAATACTCTGCCTGCCCTGCAGGCTGAGTAATAATAATTAGGTCAAGTGGGTCCAGCTTCTTATCAATGATTTAATTTCGTATTTAACAATACTAAACCTATTCAAAAGTATTTTAAAAATTCAACTTTCTCCAGTAATATTCCCAGTGCATATAATCTTTATAGAATAGTTACTTAATAGCCTTCACTAGCCAAAAAAGGCAGACAACACTGGAAGCTGCCAAATTTAAGTCTATGCTAGATTGTTGATATAAGTCTATGCTAGATTGTTGATATTACATAATAGTATAATAGTAACAATAACATTGTTTGCATGTTGATCAACTGCTCACTGTTACGTCAGTTCATAAAGATTATGTAACTTTTATTTTGTTATTTTTCTTGTCTGTTTGAAATTAAATGAATCACAGGTTTAATAAAAATTTAATTTAGCTTGTCAAGGCTAATAATTAACTATTCAATAAAACTATTCAATAAAAATTATAGGTACAGGGAATACACTTTTGAAGATGAATGTCACATGTTTTGTTAAATTAGAAACTAAATCATTGATTAGAAGCTAGACCCACATGACCTAATTTCCTGCTGTCGACCATTGATGTTGAGACTATCACTGCACAGATTTTTGAAACCTCTTTTGTGCTCAATTCGCTTTGCGAAACGGCCGAATATGCTCTACTAGACATACCCATTGAGGGACATTTCTAGGAATGGAGGCCCCCCCCCTAACCCCCCACTATATGTGAAAATGAAGAGATTGATTGCCAGTGATGGCACTGGAAACATTGACAGGGAAATGATAAAAATCTGCAGTTTGTGTGAAAGCTTGTGTTATGATTGAAATGGTAGAGGAATACGTGAGCAGGGAAAATATGTGAATGGATTTCAGGAAGTATTGGTGATGAAAAAGAGTTAGTGATCTTTTGGCACATTGGCAAATCCTAGACAGCAGGCGTGTGCACTGAGTCCTCTGCTCATGCTGCACCATCGTGGCAGCACTTGGCTATGATCCTGTGTAAAGTATGATGGGTAAACATGGCTGCTTGAGATCAAACAAGTGAGTTTTGCAAGTTGAAAATATGAATTTCTGTCTAAACAGGCAATTGTAATCGTCATCTGTCTCATCCCTGTGCTTTCTAATTGGATCAACTAAGCTGTGCCACAGTTAAAAGAAGAGCACCTACCTCTCAATAGCAAATTATAGCATTTATTGCTAATTTTATGGTCCGTCAGGTAAACATCAAAGGTTTGTGTATTGAAATCGGCAATCGGCGGCCTGTAATTGCCATTAATTGCAATTGTGAAGGTAGTGAAGGCCACAATTACTATCCTGGTTGATAATCAATGTCCTTAATTGCAATCGGGCCACATCAAATGGTCCTGACATTGAGTCAATTATCCAGAAATGACATTTTTCAACATGCAAAGTGGGCTCCTTTTCCCAAGATCAGCCACGATGAAATAGTACTAGTGCTGCCACGTTACTGCACCATGTCTGCTGTCAGATTGTGGTTGAACATGAACGTGGGCAAAGTGAAAAATGCATTGGTGATTGGATTCTGCTATGCAGATTACAGTTGAGAGATAGCGTGTAGGAGCGTGGATAATAGTTAAATACGTTTAGAGCTTGGAAAGAGCTTTAAAATTAGTAAAATGACGAAGATACGACGGTAGAAGTTGGTCAGCCAGTGTGCAGGCATGGAAAGCAGCTGACACTGGAGTGTGTGCATGGTTTTGGCGGGAAGAGAGACGGTGGCGCTAGCCTCTGGCGTGAGCAGTCAGTGAACTACAATGGAGATTCATGCAATCCTGGTGGGGAACAACAGCAGAGGCAGAAAACGTAAATAAGGGAGCTGTTTCACTGTTATTTGCTGTTATCAGAAGGACAGGATAGATCAATAAGGATAGGTGGATAATTTAGGTGTGGCGTCGCTAGGGGAGGAGTTTTAAGCTGTTGCAGGTGTGAGCACCCATGATTTTTGTATCTTATACCCGGCAGGGATATACTAATACGTTTATTGACCATGTCTTAGAAGCCCCTATGCTAAATAAGCCAATGGTTGCACGTTTGTTGTCCTAACCCACCCAAGGTTTCCTTTGTTTTTTTGGTAGCCATTCGCCACTTCATGCCTAACCCTAAGTAGGTGGAATACAACCCAGGAAACTTACATTAAATTTTATTTAAGTGGTGGTACTTTTAATTGATGGGCCTTGTTTGACTAGACCCCCCATACTTAAGGAGGGGTGACATAGAAAGCGAGACTTGCAAAAAGTCACTTTTTTTTGTGAAAACCATTAAACCTAAAATGGAACTTGCACTTTTCCTTCAATGCTCATGAAACTTTTTGGCTAAAAGGCACGCCACAAAATAAAAGGTCTCTTCAATTAGCAATTTGGATTACTCCGCATGTTTAATTTAGAAAATATCACGGATGGTCCAACATGCCCCAAGGTCCAATGTGCCCGGTCTCCCCAACATAAAATTTCAAAATGGATACAGGTAGCATATTTTATTTTATTTTATTTTATTTTGATAACCCCCACAAAGTGAGGAATGATTAAAAACATGTATATAAACAATAAACCAGAACATGTACATCAGTGAATAAAAACAATACAATGCAATAGCACCAAAATTGTAAAATGATTTATGACATGTTTTATGTACATGTTTACACATTTGTGCAGATGATATATATCTATAGGTACACACAGAGAATAGGCCTACAAATTAGCTTCTCCAAGCCACCATGGCTGTCTACTGGTACAAAAAATACTGTCAAAAATAAATTACATGTACATACAATGTAGGTGACCCACTAACGCTCAGGAATCAGGAAGTGAATCTTGGCAGCTGCATATCTTGCAATGTCAACATGATCAAGTGGGTCACTGCCAGCTATGTAGGTCAGTTCTAGCAGCACGAGAAAGGCATGGTTTCACAGCACAACAGACCCAAGTGAATGAATTGATGATATAGGCTTGCATTGCTGGCTAAAATTCCGAATAAAGGTATGTGTAATCCAGAGTTATTCGCACTATCACAATGGCTGTGACAATCACAGATGCATTGACTGTACCTCAAGTTGAACTGCTATTGAGCTGTGAACTGTTGTGTTGAATGTCGACGCTGATGCAGCTGATCACAATCTGACACTCACACTCACAGCAAGTTGGCCTGAGCTTGTGCACACATGCATGTCTGGGCTCTGGCTGGCGGCTACATATGGCTATTGAAAAGTTCATAGTATTATGGGGGGGGGGGGGCACCTGGAATGGCACAGGTCCAATATGGGCCCTGTGCTCCCCATAGGAACGCCACTAGCTATTTCATGGGCTCCCTAGGGGGAAACAATCAGATATGAATGGGAAGGGGGGGGGGGCTCGCAAGTTTTTTCTTACTAAAAAATAATGCTTTCTCAGTCAGTTTGAAGCATGAGAACATTCTATTCAGTGTTCAGGGAGTGGCAGAACTTCAAATTTCTCTAGTTAGTTTTCAGGTAGGGTACAGTGTTAAGGGGTTCAACCATTTAATAATCGGGGGAGATTTCCTTGGTGGGAAATGATTTATTTCATGGTAACGGGAATAGTTATTTGTTTGAGCACTCGACGTCCCTAAATATTCATTCAAATCATGCGAAATAACTGTGTTACAGCCTCTCCACTAGTTATGCAAAAAGAGAGGGCCAGTTTACAAAAGGCTTACACTGTAAAACCGAAACCGTTGGTTTAACGGCATTACCGGCAGCAAATTAGCCGGTAACTTGCCGTAAAATCAACGGTAATGCCGTTATTCAATTTACGACAAGTTGCTGTAAATTTAACACTCTCATGCCGTAATTTGATACTGACGGCAAATTGCCGTAGCTGTAATTTTATGCTAACGGCAAATTGCCGTACACTTTGCCTTAACAGTAAGCTGCCGTAAATTACAAATTATGCCGTTACGTCGTGTTACGGCAATATTGCCTTAATTTAACTACAAATTTTCAAAGCTACCGTAGGGATGACAGCTAGATGCCGTAAATTTAATGATATATGTGATCAGTACCTTCATATAAAAAATTTAAGCATACTACAGATTTTAATTTCAGTGAATATCCCTTATGGATTATCAATATGTATATTCATTGCAAGGTAATTCAAATTAATTGGCCGGCTATCCTCACTAATGCTATTGTTCGCCTGTGATTGCAGTTCACCAAATGTCACCTTCGCTCTTTCAGAGAAATTACAGTTAATTTCTGCTTTATGCGTTGATCATTTTTAGCCTCATACTTTATTGCAACATTATCATTTGAGAAAGAATCAAACACAAAAGAAAGCTTGTCATAAGAACACATTTATTAGTGGATATAAACAAAAAAACAATTAGGCCTATAAAAATGAATTTTAAATTTTGATTTTATTTCTCATTCATCCAAAAGTCTAAAAGAATATTTATCTAAGTTGATATTGAAATTTTGTCCATCGGATCTTTCCTGGGTCAAAATGGATTTTTTTCTTCTTTTGGTTTGCCTCCAAACTTCGAAGCATGGATCTCTCTTTTGTGTCGCCTGGTTCCTGAAATGTGCAAACATAATGACAAGTAAATGTACAATTTATATGCATGTTGTTTGTCATTCTCAGAAAAGTGACACATTTCTCTGAGGTCAATTTTATAAGAAGGGTTCATAATTGATTATATAATTAGCAGGAGAGAGTGTGCATGTTAAACCATATAAAAATTTAGTATGTGAGGGGTGCTCATAAAATTTAATTATTCTAAATATATAATAATGAATTCTGCACTGGGTAATAGTTTTGATATGCATTATGCATTTGTAAAGTATTGGGTAATTTGGAAATTTTAAAGTTACGCTTGTTTCCATTAAGCAAAAATGCTCAAGAGAGATTCAGGACCACTGACATTTGATTTATCTGAAAAAACAAACAACAAGAACCGATGACTAAATGTGCAGTACGGAGGAGTATTACTGCCAATGATATTTTTTATTTTTGGTTTATTCCAAAAACTTCTTGTTTAAACCAAAAAGTTTTTTAATTTATGAAAAACCTTTTTGTATTCCAAAATTGCTCGGTTTATTCCAATAGCTTTTTGGTTGAAATTCAAAAGCCTCTTTCATTTAGTCAAATAAAAGATTTGGTGTAATCCAAAAACCATCGTCTAATTTAAAGAGTTTTTCATTTGAACCAAAAAACATTTTGATTTTTATCGAAATATCTTTTTGTTTAATTCCAGAGTTTTTTCTTTTAACCAAAAATCTTTTTTTTTTAATCTATAAAAACTTTTTTAGTAAAATCGGAAACCCTAGTCTTAGCAAAAAAGCAGGAAGAGTCAGGAGAAATGAGTTGGGAACAGTCATGAGGAGGCAGCTGGGGAGAGTCAGGAGGATGCAGTCTGGGGTTTGATAATCGGGAGGATGCAGTGGGGGAAAGTTGAGAGGGAAGTCACATGGAGAGTTGGGAGGGGCATCGGGAGAGGAGTCAGAAGGCAAGTTGGTAGGATGGATTTGGGGAAAATCTGGGAGAGTCATAAGGAGTTGGGATTGAAGGGCAAGTCAGGAAGAGCGAGTGAAACAGTTGCTAGAAGGGAGTAGGGGAGATTCAGGAGGGGGGTATCAGGAAGAAGGAGTTGGGGAAAGTTGGCAGGACATGGGGGGAATCAAAAGGGGAGTCTGTCGCGGGAGTTGATAAGTCGGGGGGAAGAGGGAGTTGGAGTGTGTTGGGAGTAATCGGGAGAAGGGAGGCAAAATTGGGAGGAAGGGAGTTGGGAAGAGTTTCATGGAAAGTCAGGAAGGCAGTCTGGAGGAGAGAGTTGTTGAGAGTCAGACAGTGATGGAAATGGAAAATTTTTTGTCAGGGGAGCTATCAGCTGTCGCGGCACAGGCGCGCCATTCCAAATTTTTAAAAGGGAGAAAAATTCCAAACCAGGGTTTAATTTTGGCTAAAATTAGGCCTACCAGGAGGACCGAAAAAGTGAACATGATAATTATTTGTTTCTTCTGATGATTGGGGGAGCTGTAGCAGGTCGTAGCTCCCCCTGTTTTTTTTATCGAGGGAGCTCAGCTCCCTTGAACTCCCCCCCCCCAATTCCATCACTGGATTCAGATGAAGGAAACTGGGGAGAGTCAGGAGTATGGAGGTTAGTCTGGAAGAGTGAGTTGTGGAACGTTGGAAGAAGGAAATTGGGGAGAGTCAGGAGGAGGAGTTGAGCACTTTGCAGTCAAACCTAAAGGAACCTTTTTCATATAAAATAATTTTTAAGTAAAATCAACAAACAAAAAATGGGTTTTGGTTCAAATGAAAAACTTTATTTCAAGAAGCTTTTGGTTTAATCAAATTTTGGCTTAATGCAAAAACCTTTCCATCTCAGCAAAAAAGCAAAAGGGGTTAAAGGAGAGTAGAGAGTCGAGCAGAGTCAGGAGAATGTAGGGATGAGGGAGTCAGGGAAAGTTTGGAGGAGGTTGAAAGGGGAAACAAGAGGAGAGTCAGAAGGAGAGTTTAGAAGAGGGGTCAGATAGAGTTGTCAGGAGAGTCAGGAAGTGAGAGTTGTGAGCAGAGAGAGAGTCAGGAGGAGGGATTTGAGAGTTGGGAGGATGGAGTTAAGAGTAGGAGTTGGAGAAGGAATTTGAAAGAGTCAGGGGCTAGGGGAGAGTCGGGAGTAGGGTAGAGTCAGTAGTTGGGATAGTCGGGAGGGGACACCAAACTCAAAACTCCCAACTCTCCCTGATTTCCTTCTTGCGACTCAATAACTCCTTAATCCTGATGCACCTCCCGCCTCAACCCAAACTCCTGACTTCAAAAATCCCGTCTCCCCTACTCGGTTCTCCAGACTCTCTTACCAACGATGCAGTCAAGGCTGAAACATCCGAGACCAAGGCCAGGCCAAGGATTCGGCATCCGAGACCGAGCCAAGGCCGAGGCCATCAAAACATAACCCAGAGACGGGTCTTGAGGATGAGTCTTCTTGAGGCCTCCAACACTGGCCCAAAGACACCTGAGACTGAGGCAAAGCCTGTGATTTGGCCCAGCCAAGGCCAAGAAAATATAGCCCCGAGGCTAACCTAGAGAACAAGGCCAACATCGAGACCTCCAACAATGTCCCTTTCAACTCTCTTCTTGACTCCCTTCTTCCACCTTTCCATGACTCCCTCCTTCTGACTCTCAACAATTCTCTCTTCCCGACTTCCCTCCCAACTCTACCTGAACTCGTCCAAACTTCTGTCTCCGACTCCTGTTTTCTCCTAAATTCCTTCCCTGACTCTCCTTCCAACTTCACTTCCAACTCTCCTTCCATCTTCAATTCCGAATATCCTTCCAACGCTCCTTATAACTGCCCTCCCAATTCTCAACTCCACTTCCAACTTTCCTTGACACCCGACACTCCAATGAAAATTGAAAATTTCTTTGTATCAAACCCGAAATAAAAAATCTTTGGCGGTAATACGCTTCCGCAGTCTCAATGAGGCACAAGATGCTATATTTTCATATCATATGGAAAGCTAGAAATCTGACTTTTGGTCTGCAGTGGTGCTATATCTTAGATAGCACGGCCGATTTTTGCATGGCAAGTTCAATGTGTAAAAGATTGAATTGACATTTCACATTCCCACATTCTGTTTTTCAATTTTTTTTTCTCCCATTTGCCTTATTTATTTTGCTTATGTTACTTAATTGTGGGTGCAAAAGTTATTGAGTTATGATGAGATATCATATGTTTAAAACAAGCATGCCAAAAGAAACAAAAACTTCACACGTCTGATTTCCAGCAATTTTCTTTGCGTTTGCAACCAAAAGCCATACTATTTATCAGCGCACAGCACCTGTTCAATATAACTGTATAATATCTCATATTGAGATTGCCTAGAAAAAAATTGTTTTATTTGGCATACAGTATCAGCCCAAGGCAAACAGTGACACAACTTACCATTTTACTTTTTATGATGTCATATCGTATAATACATTTGTGCAATTTCTCTGAACCAAGTCATCACAATGGCATCCAAATTTAAAGCTGTCCATCCTGGTTTCAGGCAGCAACCTTACAATTCTCTTTCTGGAAAAATAAATAAATATTCTTATTCAGTGTTCTTCAGAAAAAATTAAGTTTAAAATATCTTATACTCTGACATGTTTATATAAATGACTTACACATCGTTTGTATGAATATTGCTGGTCATTGGTGAGAAAGTATGGGTTGAAATGGTGATATTTGTTGGAGTTGTTTACTTCAGCCAGGAACGACGATGTGTCTAACTCATCAGATGGAATAAGATGACTTCAGTAGGAGAGTTTTGGATGGTACTGCATCTTGACTGGTTGCAGAAGGACAACATTTTGTAGTCACTTTAACTGGATTTTATAAGGTCCCTTCAACAAAAAGAATTGTTATAATATGGCAGCTGTTTGCTGAAAACTTAGTGACATCAGTGGATAACATAGACTAAGTCGCTGTGAAGGAACCTAAATCTTGTAGGCAAACCGCATATTTTTTAAACTCTCAAAAAATATTAAACCTCCTCAATTACATTGAAATAGCTTTGGAGTACTGTCGATCAATAACTTTAATGTATAATGGTTACTGGGGGTACATGTAAGTTGTGCCAAAGGGCAACTTGTGTAGCTCACTTTCAGAAGAATTTAGTAAAGAAGGCAATGCCATCCATTTAAAGGGCTCAGTGGTTATGTTTGGCCTACTGACCTCTGGGACACTGGTTCGATTCTCAATCCAGGCAACCCTTGTGAGAGGGATCTTTCATCTTGTGCGATGGTGCACCTTGCCTCATTGCTGTAGTCCCTAATCTAATATTAAGCTAAAAAATTGCATATATACAGGATATAAATCTGAAGGATCCATCCTTGAAATGGGTGAAACACAAGATTTCTTTGGAATAAAGTTGGTGCTGCAAATTGCCCCATTAAGTGACAAAACGAATTGTACCAGCGACTTATATGTAGTTGTGCCACGTTACCCACTTTTCTCTAAGGCCTACCATCATCATCCATATACATGTATTCCAATGTGCTAAAAATAACTTCCCCAGTCTTCCTTCCCTATCATTAATAGAAACACCCTCATCTAATGACAAATGAGGGCAATGAGCCCTCATTAAGGCTGAAAAATGTGTAATGATTCCATCTTGACAGACTTTTTTGAATCAATGGATTGATTTTTCAGGGGCAGGAAGATCAACTAAAGCTGTTTATTATTCACAGGCCCACATGCCCAATGAAAGGACAGAGCGAGTTCTAAAGGCAGATCTTACAGAAATGCCAAGCTCTGCTTTTGGATCCGCGGATTCTTGTTTAACATAATATTATATGACCGGTATTCCAAGTGCATTTGCAAATCTTACTATATTTTGTTACCCAATGACACTCAATATGACTGTATACAAAATTTTATGTCTTGCCATTGCTGTCGTATTGCACTTTTACAAAAAAAACTTAGGTTTTAGTATTGTTCCTTAATGGTTGGACATTTTAAATAGCTTTACAGTAACTGTGTTATTAATATAATGTATGCTAATAATTTATGAAAGGCTTACAGGGTCAGCATAAAATTGAGCTGCGTCGGGAGACCATTGTATGTTGTGCCGCCATTTTGTGCTTCAGGGAGATTTCCAGAAAACCAAAGCTTGATCGTGTAATCTGATGATTAGATATCAATGATGTAACAAATTGGCCAGAATCGAAGTGAGTTTCAGGGCAACCAGACCATATAGAAGATCATGGCAAATGTTTGAAAAAAGTAGGTCAAGTACCAAGTGCTGGGTAAAGTTGTGCCACATGATGGTGAAAATTGTTCGATTTAGTTTATTCCATAAAAACCTATCATTCTGCCTATTTCTTCCGATATAGCATGAGTTCAGCATCTGGCTGATATGCTATATGAAACTTATTAAATTAAATCCTATGTCATGCCATTGGCACAACTCAATCCACTCCAAATTGCACTACTTACCCTAAATTGATTTTCTGAAGAAAGCTGGTTGTAAAAATAAACCAACAATGGAGAAAACTGGTTGTCAAAAGTAAACCAGCAATGCAAGATTTCAAAATCTGACCACACAAATATATCTAGATATACACCTTAACTCCATCCTATCAGAAGGACATCATCTTATACCAATACCAGATGACTGAGAACAAGAAAGTCCTCCATACTTCCATACTTCCAAGTTTTCAATAACAAAATTGAACTTATGAGTGTTGCTTTTCGTAGCATTATATTTGGCAGTTTTTTTTCCATGGCTCATAATGACATTCACCAAATGTGAATACAGGAGTGGCATTGCCCTATTCACCCAGATCTTCAATTCACCCCAACAATAATACTTTATTGAATCATTGAAAATAATGAAACTCATTTGATTTACAACAGTGGGTGGTACAACTTATCCCATGGTACAACTAACCCCATTCTCCCCTACTGCTCACAAAAAGACCTCCAGTGAGTAGCACAATTTACCCCAGTACCTCCTATTAGACTCCTGCACATAAAAATATTGTAAAAGGCTAGCAAATGAATAACAAAACAATATATAATAATGTAGTTGGAAATATTCATATTAGTAATGCATAATTTCACAAGAAAATTCATTTGTTTATATATGGCACTAATACTGAATTAATTATTTTGCAGTCAGCCCCACCCACCTCTTTCACTTAATACAATATTCTCTGGGTGGGTTGATACTCCTGTGCTAATAGACACATGTATATGTAAAGTGATATTACCTTGAAACTTAAAATTTCCTTGTGAATACAGATCTTCTCAAGTCTCTCATACAGTGTTCAACCGGCAATATAGTTGACAAAAAAATATCATTAAGGCAGACTTAAGTACAATAGATTTAAGTTGTCTAGATTATTGTTATAAATCATAAACAGCTAAGAGTCATGTTTGCAGAAACAAACAAACAAACTGCTTTGACAGCATTGTTTGTGTTGTGGTTCAGAACAGTTGGCCTGCTGCAATAAAATTTCAACGGTAAGCTGCTGTAGTGCATAATTAAGCCTATACGGCAACTTCGTAAAAGTAACAGTTACCGTAAAATCAACAGTAATTGGCAAATTGCCGTTTTCTTGATCTTACGGCACATTCCTGTTGGTTTTGCGGTAGTCAATGTCACATTTACGGTTTACTGTTGAATTAATGGTAATTTTCCGTTTTTAAAGATTTACAGTAAGATCAGCGTCAGTTTTACGGCACTTTTTCAACGGCACCTACGGCATGGGTTTACAGTGTATATGTTAAAATTTGCAGCGTCAAGATGGATACCAAGTTGGGAATCGTCTTTACGACATGCTTGAGAATGATTGGCAACAGACATCACGATCGTCATTCAAGAGATGGAGATTAAGGCCCACCGTACTGTTGCCATTTCTCGAGGAGGCCTTTTGAGAAAACTACTGGAGGATCAACAAAAGGTTCGATTTGAATTGAAAGAGGATATCGCGGTGGACACCTTCAGGACAGTGCTGGAGTAAGTATTGCACAATATTTTGGATAGCTTAGTTAGTTAGAGCATCAGTTCAACTGTTGTCTGGGCCAATTCTCATTTGTTTGGTCTTAAAAACAGGTTAAAGTTGAAGTTTATGGTGAAAATGCACTTTCTCAAATCAATAAACAATCAGCAAATCTTTCAAATATTAAGCCAAAGAGCATTATTGAAGATAATGTAATCCATGATAATAGGTCCAATGGCTAAAATGTGTCTACTGCTATATAAACAGTGCCTCTTTTATCTATAGTTTCGGAGTTTTATTTATTCTTAAAAAATTAAACAACAATGTCATATTCTGTACTTTTAATTTTTAGGTTCATTTATACGGATTCCTGCGATATCGATGACTCTAATTTATTCCCAGTCATGTATGCTGCCAAAGTCCTTGATTTGAATCATTTGGAAAGAATATGTGCTGATTTGGTACTACCGAAACTGACCATTGTGAACCTTGGGACATTCACATCGCATGCTGTGGAATTGGGTGCGGAAGAAATAGTTAAAGTCTGCGTCGAGTTCTTCTGGTTTTATACATCCGAGGTCATCAAAACGCCAGAGTTTTTGGATATGTCCAATGATGCTCTGCTGAAGCTTTGCAGTAGTGATGGAATTGCATGTTCTGAAGTTGATCTGTTCACAGCATGTGTTGAATGGGCTAAGAAGGAATGCCAGCAACGGCGACAACAGGAGGCAACACCTCAAAATCTCCGCACTGCTCTCGGTGATGTCCTGCAGAAAATCAGATTCCCAGTGATACCAAGAGAGGACTTTGTAGAAAAAGTAGCGCCACTAGATATTCTGACATTCGATGAAATAGGAAGGTTATTTGTGCAATGGGAAAACGAGAAAGATGTCTCGAATTTTGAGGGAGGCATGAGAACAAGCTATCATTTCATTCAGGTATATATATGTGCATTATTTACTATTGTTAATGCATTGAATCACAATAAGACCAGATGGGTATGGACTATGGGGGTATTTTAAAATGTACTCCACAAGTTGAAGAGATCCCCAGTCCTCTGTACCCACGAGTGCGTCATCTCAAAATACCACTATACGACCGTTTGGTCTTATTATCCACTGCTAAGCTGCAGTGGATATAGTTTTCATATGAAAGAATTTACACACTTTGTAAAATGTCCAGACAGTGCTGCTTCATCCTGCCTTCACTTCCAATGTTCCCCTTTCAATATGTTTCCCACGATACCTTCCCCCAATGTGTAAGACCTTGAAATACATTTTCAGTGACCTCAATTTTCCATAAATGGTTAAAATGTGTTTTTTGGTGCTTGTTTCTCCATGGTCCACAGCGTCTACCCCCCTCCTTTTGGTTCACCCCCTCTCGGTCTCTTGGAGGCGTAACTGGGAGGGGGAGGGCACTATCAAAAAATAAATTTTGGATAAATGATGGGGGCACCATAAAAAAAAATTCTATTAAAATTTAATAACGAAAGTGTGACAAGAAAATCAGATAAATACACTATAATGTTCAAAATATTCACAAATACACATTGTGATTAAAGGAAGAGAGGAGGTTAAACCCCAATCATCCATCCATCCATCCCATAACGTGTGCATTACACATTTTAAACCATTTCCTATGCACCCATACCTCAATTTAAATAGAATATGCCCTAAACTTTTGCGAAATGTTCTTGTGTCGCAGGTGTAGTGCTCAACCTATGCTTTGACTCCCATCCCTGAACTGTGAAGGGGGGGGGGTGTCTTCCTATGTAGTCTCGGGAGGATGCGGGTCTTGGGTGAAGATACAGCAGGGAACTTTTTGGAAGGATATCAATTCAGCCATGTAATAGCCTCTAAGTATCTACAATGTGTGTCTATTTGGTTGGGAGAGTACAGGCCTAGCAGTCCGTTAAAGCTGAGAACTACATGCTGCTGCCACCTGGCACAAAGTTCATTTGCTATGCTGCTCTAAGAAATAGTTCCAATCTAACTGCACAATCACAAAATTGTGCCTTACATGTCTGTTTCATCTATTTAACTAAAATTGATTGTTTTTCAGGTCAAGCGTGTGATTACAGACAACAATAGCGCCCTCAATACTTCTGTTGAGTCAGGTGAAACAACGCCATCTTCTGGTTCAGTGACGTCATCTCCGGGTTCAGCCCAGGATGTTGAAGTGTCTCAACGTCATCCTGGTATTACCTGTGATGATTGCGGAAAAGCCATTTTTGGTATACGATATAAGTGTGGGTAAGTGTTCCCTTGTTAACACCTATAGCCACTATTGTGTCTTTTGAGCATGGATATTAGGCCTTTGGGCAAATTACAGGGCATTTGGGCAAAATAAAGGTCACTCATTGTCACTCAAGTCAACTATTGTGGATTTTGACAATAGATTTTTGCTTGTGTCATCTTCTTGATTTTCAAAAAAATTTCATTTATTCAAAGATTTTTGAACTCTTTTTTATTAAAAAATTAAAAAATTAAGCATACTGCCGAATAGTTCAAACTCTGTTTTGAAATTATATATTAGGAGCTATAATGCCTATATCTATATCTGATAAATCTTCAACTGATCTATAGGCGGCCACGTCCCACATTACGGTGTTGCGAATAATGGTTCCAAACTCCCCGTTTCATCTTACTAAAATGTTCAATTATGAATGGGCCAGATGGCGCTGTCATCACTTCCGTTGAGTTTTTGATGAAATAATGCCATTTTCTGATTTAACAACTACTTGATCTGGATGCCCAAAAAAAGGGGTCAAGACCAGTGAGCAGATGCTAAATCCCTTGCAGTAAAACATTTGAGAACTATTTGCAGGTGAATTCTGGAGTATCTACTCCGTTAAAAGTCCTGTTTTCTGAGAGCATGGGACTCTCCAAGCAGGTTGCTGGAACCAGTCAGTGGCACATCCAGACAGGGTTATCTAGGTGGGGGGGGGGGGGAGCCCGGGCCTCGTTTAGGCATTCGAGGGTCCATGTGGGCGTCGTTTCGGCATTAATGGGTCTGCGTTGGTCCTTATTTTTTTATATCATATGGCTAGCCGAAATACTCGCTCCTCATTGGCTGACAGCCGTGCAATATTCTACGATATTGCACGCATGTTATTGCACGCTCATTTTAACATGTAAGAGATTGGACGGACCTGAGAGGAAGCACCACATTTGAGTGCTGCTGCAGCTACAAGCAAACAAAAAGTTTGTGTTTTTCAATTTTACAAAAAATTGCACTGCACGGCAACGGAAGCAGATAGAAAGCCGGTTTTTGCGGCATAAGATGCGCCTCTTAAAGGGCTACATGAATATCAACTTTTTGTGCTGGTTATGTTATTCAATGGGTACATTCGATTCCCTCTACTCTAACTACTCCGGAAGTTACGTATCTACTCCAGGAAGTGACGGTTCTGCTCCAGGAGTGAACTACTCCAAACTGGGTCCAAATCGAATGAAAAGGAGTACTTACGAACGTCATTATTTTGGGGTTCCCTTGCTATGGGGATTCCCTTGCTACAAGCAATTCACGCCGTCAATTTGCATGGTCAATCAATTGTCTTAATTGTGTGAATTGAATTGCTGCAATTCACATCAAAAGAAAGCAATCAGCCATAAATCAAAGCTTCTGAAGTGTCATTTATTTATGTAAACACCACTACGTCATGGGGTATCCCAATTTCTTGGAGTACTTCCGATCTACTCCAATCTACTCTGAACTACTCCCGGAAATGCAAAACGAATGATCTGGAGTGAACTACTCCACTCCAAGAGCACTTTGGAGCAGCGAAACGAATGTACCCATTGAATCAGAATAGAGCAATAAATGGCCGAAAAAAACGGCTTTTTTGCCAATTTTTCAATGACTTTGTTGTGTTTAAAGGTCTAAAGTCTGCTATAAAGTTTGAGAAAAAAATCTGAAAAAAATCCATGATCAGGTATATCATTTTTGGATTCCAATAGTGTGAAAAAAAATTTTGTGAGTGAAATAGTTACTGAATTTTGACGAGATACATTTTATACAGGCGGGTCAAAAGAAACACAAAACAAGTTTGGACAAGGAATTCTTGGCGTTTTCTTTGCATTTGCCACAAAAAACCATATGATATAACAGTTATTGCACATCACCTCGTGCAATATCAGTTTTTATGGCACCTCGGTGACTAATATTGCACTCGGGCTGCGCCCTCGTGCAATATTAGTCACCTCGGTGCCATAAAAACTGATATTGCACTCGGTGCTGTGCAATAACTGTATAATATCCATCTCAGTGGTCTAAGTGCAGGGGGCAGGCCCCTTGTATCCTCCGCTGTCAGAGAATACTTTGAGCAGGGACTTAATCTCGAAATCTCTGAAAACATTATAATGATTCATAAATACCACTAAACCTATATGCCAATGGTTAATTTCAGGAACTGTCCAGATTTTGACTTGTGTGAATCCTGTGAGAAATTTGGCCTCCACGATCCCACTCACATCTTCTTGAAGATCCTCAGACCTGTACGTTGTAGAAGGTTAAGGAGGCGCCAGGTCGTTCCTTTGCTGGATTTTTCTTTTTACTAACTCACTCATACAAAACAACCGAGGTAGTGCAGCATCATGATCTCCACAAGACCTTAATTTAATTACCATTGGAATTGGATATTGTCATTTTTATCTACTGGTGCTCCACAAGGCTATGTTCTGTCACCAATGTGTCCAGGTCTTCACTTTATGACATGTTGTTATGTATGGGAAACTCAAAACTGTACTTATTAAGTTTGCCGATGACACACCTGTCTGCGGATTAATTAGTCAAAATGAAGAAACAACATGCAAGGCTCAAGTTGAATGAACGTTTGAATGGTGTGCGCAAACAATGTGACTCTCAATGTAGCCAAAACCAAATAAATTACTAATTTTTCATGGGAAGATGTCAAACTCCGCCATCAACTCTGATTTCAAAATCTGCCATTAATCTGGATCTGAAATTTTATCATGTCAAGGATGTTACCACTGCCCTGATCAGCTGATATTGTCAGGAGTTGCCCTGATTTTCCTTTTGTCCAGAATGAGATGCTGGTTACCTAAGGGGGCAACCATTTAATTTCTAGGGGGGCTTGGAGTTTTCATCGACGGGAAATTATTTATTTCACTATTACGACGGTAGTAATTATTTATTGCAAACGCTCTATTCATTCCTAAATCAAGCAACACCTTAAGAAATACCCCCCACCAGAAATTATTTATTTCAAGACTGCCCAAAAAGAATTTATTTATTTCAGAGCAAGAAATTATTAATTTAAACAAAAAGCTACAAGCCCCCCCCCCTTGAGATTAGGTGGTCGCCCCCCTAAAACCATTTTAAACTAATTTGTACCAGGATTTTTTTCTTTTGATTTTATTATTAAATGATTTCATATTAAATGATTTCATGATTGCATCATTAACAATTTTTTGAGAATTTTAACGTTTATTAATTCTACAAAGTTGAATTGATTTTACAACCTGCTATTACATTGCCCATTCTTCCTTCTATTTCACTTAACTTTTGGCCTCAATAAGACCATCCATTTAAATATTGTGAGAATTGGACATTGTCACTCTTTATTGCTGAATAATCATATATATAACGCAAAAAGTGTGCGAAGACAATACACATTCTGATCTCAAATTGTCATCAAGCGCTCAATGTCCGCGAATACTGAGAGTTGGTACAAATGGAAATACTGTGATTATTAAGTTTACCGATGACACAACCGTCTGTGGATTAATTAGTCAAAATGATGTGACAACATAACATGTATACCAGGCTCAACAAGTTGAATGGTGTGCAGCAAACTATGTGACTCTCAATCAATGTGACCAAAACCTAATAAATTATTATCAATTTTCATTAACTCTGATGTTATTACATGTAACTCTGATGTCAAACTCTCTCATTAACTCTGATGTCAAACTCTCTCATTAACTCTGATGTCAAACTCTGCCATTAAGGGGCCAAACAGATGGTAAGGTTGGGTGGAGGGCTATTGATTTACCCCGAGATGAAAATTTTTTTTCATGGTGACGCATCGACAAATATTTTTTTCGCATGCGAACGTGCAAAAAACTTGTTTATCGCAATTGTGACATAAAGGTACCCTAGCTACAGGTAGAAACAAACTTTTCTTTTTAATACTTTCAAGTGCTGAACTAATTTTTTTTTTCAGTGTCAAGTGGGAAACAAAAACTTTTGTTTAACCAAAAGTTCCATAGCCCCCCCCCCCCCAAAGATCATCTGGTCGGCCCCCTTATGTGGATCTGAACATATTGCCCTGATATTTCATCATGTCAAGGATGTAACAAGGGCAATGGATCTGCTCTGATATTGTTCATGAATTGCCCTGATTTACCTTTTGCGTGGATGCCAGGTAGTGTTTGTGTACCCTGAAAATCTTTTTGTCAAACCGCATGTCCAAGATTACTTGTCTTTGCTGTTGTTCTGTTCTATTAGACAACGGTTTATTTTTTCAAGCGCCCCTATGAAAAAATTGTAAGTGTTGTGGACAAATATGCGCGGAAATTGCTATAAATATATTATTCTTTTGATATCCCATGGCCACCGTCTTGCTTTGAGTGTTTTGGAAACACGCTACAACTTATTGCTCACCACTGAATTAACAACCGACAAATACCAATTCTCTCTCTTCAATATACGTTATTGCATTCAAGTTACAAAATATAAAGCCTTTAGACACATCCTCTTCATGACATACATACTTTCCGGGCGCCCATCCAAAAAATGTCACATTGTAAGCTGACAGCGATAACCTACTATCGAGAAAACTCAAGCATTGCGTAGTAGTTAGACACCAATTTGGAGGGTTCTAACATGCATTTTTTCAGTTAGATCCCTACCGGAGATTCACCTTGAGGGTAGTGAGAAAATGGGATTTGAAATCCAGACTTTGACACCATCCATATTTTGGCCCTATAATATTGTAATGTATTTTATTTGGGTTTTACTGTATGTAGCAGCCAGTCAGAGAACCTATCTATTAATATCTTGGCAGCTTGCCCCACCAACTCCATCCTCGTATTAGGGAATGGAATGCTGTTGGTTGGGCAGGATCCAAGAGGCAAAGGCCTCTGATTGGTTGCAGCCCCAATGATCTGGAGGGAGCCTAGCTCTCTCTGGGCAGTTACTGTTTGGTCTTGAACCAGGAATAAATGGATCAACTGCATCTATGAGTTTTATCATCTTTCCATCTATAACTTAATTAATAACCCAGGAATCAAAATATCACATGGTGTAGCTCTCCGGGATTTTACACCACACCAGTGGATTTATAAATTTATAAATTTATGGATTTATGAAGAATTCCTGGACAATTACTGACTAAAGTTTTCCACTGGGTGGATAACCCTTCCTGGACCCTCACAGGCCAAGTGGGAACCCGAATGGACATTTACAACATCATCCTGCTCTATCACATCGAGAACAGCAAATTTAATGGAATTTGACAGCTGTACATTGTACATGGAACAGCTAATTTGATATCTGACAGCTCAGATCATTATACCCCTTGGGAGGTCATATCTTTAAAATTGAATCTACAGATTAATTCTACAATCACTGAATACCATACCGGTATGTTCTTCTAACTTTTGAGGGACTTCACAGCTTCAGAACTGTATTTTTCTACTTATTTCTCTTGTGGATTCATGTCGAATGATCATCTCGCCCGCAAGGAGCAATGAATGAAGTGCGCATGCGCAAGCAAGCGTCTGCTTCGCGGTGAGTCAACTTTCTGGACCGCTCGTTCAGCCGCTTCCAGTGACTTCGTCTACCACTCATATTTATCATTTAAACATCATTTCTACAGCTGACATGCCTCTCTGATGTATATCCTGTACATACACGTCGTTGGAATTCACGTTGGATCCTTATCATTGACACTATAACATCGCTGAAATTTGCCAGGCATGTCCGACATTTGGATCCGGCTGCATCGTATGTCAAATTCCATGTCCTTATTTGGCCGCCAGAGACGCTGAAGGCTGCTTACGATGCGTGCGCATCCAAATGACCTGATTCTCCAAAGTAATTTTGCTTCTCTACTTCGTTATTTCTTCGTCGTTTGCTGAGAAATATACGTTTCTATGAGGTACTATTAAGTCATTTTTATTGATCTACAAATTCATATTTGACTTTGGAGCGCCGTAGCCTTCGTAACACCCAGCGCATCATCCTGCTGCTGATGCTTCTGATCTATAGATAGCATCCCGCTCGTCTGGATTGTGCGCGCGCACCTGGTTGCGCTCTTCTTCTTCCGAGGACGCCGTGCTGTTTGGACTGGAAGGATGTCTTCTTCTTATTAATTTCTTCGTTTCCCGTCCATTATTCTATTGTTTCTACTCGTGGCACATGGTTGCCTTCTTCGTCATCATCTTCCTGTTCTTCTGGATCGTATAAGTATCGCTCGAAAATGCTATAATACTTCGAAATGTACTGACTTCTACTGTGTTATTTTGATGGAACAGCTGATTCTCAGATTCTTTGTTTTGGAATTGTGCTACTATCTAGCCATGTGCTAATGTGTATTACCATGCTAACCTGAACAGCTGATCGCTCCACTGTTTACATTCTTCAGTTTTGTGTTTACATACAGTTCTGTGTTTACATGTGCTTACAGCTGACTCACACTCTGCTCAGTGGACTTACTTCTTCTCAGCTGATCACTTCACTTCAAGAACTTCAGTATTCAAGGCACAACATTGACAACAAGGTATTTTAAAACCAAGACACGACTATGATTAATCAATTTAATGACTCTGGCACTTATAATAATTAATTACATATGACTTTAATTAAGTTTAATTAATTTACATTACCATACAGTGCCATGTTTAATTTAATTGAAAAGTAAATGTTTTGTGATGTTTCAATACTTTCAATACCAATGTTGAATTTAATTTTGTGATCTATGCCATTGTTTACATTGTTTTAAATTTAATAGGATGTTTTGATGTTTCCTATTATGTTGTCATGAACATCCTGCATTATCAATACTATTCACAATAGTATTGATACTACTTACACATCTGTCATTCAAAGTCTGTCATCATATTTCATGAAGCTGGCACAGCTATTCCAAATCAACCTGTTCTATTGCAACTTATTTCAAATAATGTAGTTTTAGGGTCAATAGCTCTCTGTCAATAGTCATCAAAATTGTTTATTCAATCAGTAACAACATTACTTTTGGCACTTCATTTCTTTTGTGTTCTTCTTGATTACTTGAACATTCACCATGCCTAATGAAGGTAATGAAGCTGTTCAACCCCAACCTGTTAATGTCACCATTAACAACAATCATAGGCCGACATTCTCTGGAAAAGAAAGTGAAGACCCAGAGGTACACTGGCTTCTTGTTGAAGACTGGTATGAGGATAACAATATCCCACAAGAAACCAGAATCACCAAATTCCGGTCCACCCTTAACGGTGATGCCAGGATCTGGTTTAGAGCCAATTTTGATACATTTACAGATCTGGCAGCTCTAGAAAGACTTTTTAAGTCTAATTTCTCAATTCATGTCTGCAGGGCAGATTTATTGAAACAGTTCTGCAACTTGCAGATATTGCCAGGTGAGGCATTACTCACTTAAAAAAAAAAAACAAAAAAGTTGGCCATCAAGGCTGAGGTTAAGGACCAAGAAATGGTCACCACACAGTTCATCGAGGGATTGCCTGAATCGATGAAGGATATAGTCAGGGCGCAAGGAAAGAAGTCCATAGACGAGGCTTTCCAAGTAGCCCAATCCTTCTCGGTGGGAAAGCCTCAGGCAGCAGCACCTGCCAAGGACTCCCTGTGTGCCTCCGTTCAGGCACTTCATATCACGCAGGCTCGCCCGTGGTCTCGGGAGAGAAGCCGTGACCGCCGCGATAGATATCGCAACAGATCGGGAAGCAGATCCCGCATTCATGAGAAGCCCCGATATGGCTACTCTCCCAGCCGCGGCAGACAAATGTCGAGAGAGCGGAATGGGAATAGACGCTCCAGTTGGAGTCAATCCCGTTCGGGGAGTCGCGGTCGATACCGCAAACCGACTCCAGGTCGGTATACGCCTGAGAGACCTGCAAAACAGGTAGAATTCAGGGATGAGTCCCCAGGTCCATCGCCTAGATGTGATTACTGCAAGGGCCAACATGACTACACTGTGTGTAGAAAATTGAAGAAATTTCTGAAGTCGAATGCCTTCAAGGCTATGCAACAGGATTTTCAATAGGGGAACAGATTGGCCGCACCAAACTATCTGTTTCCCCTGCTATTGATGATCCTGTTGAATCAAACATGCCTAATGAATTAAATGTATGTTCATCATCACCTCATCCTTTCTCATCTCAGCATCCCTCATCTGTTCGCCCATTATCATGCACTGTTGATGTTACCAGTGATGAAAATTCATCACAAGGTATTACCAGCAGCTGTACTCCAGAGCAGCATTCTTACAATGCAAACTCTGATGAAAATTTACCGGAAAATGACAAAATTGCCAAAATTGACAAAATTTTAAATGACACACACCGAAGCAATCCGTAAATTGCCGAGACCTACGAACAAAAGAGCTTTGAAAGGCTTCATAGGTAAGGTCTCGTATCTCGCGATGTTCTTACCCCAATTACAGGTATTGTTACAGCCGTTACACAAGATTTCCAGCAAGAAAGCTGAGTTCTTGTGGACAGAAGAACATCAACAGGCTTATAATACCATCCTTCAACTGCTAGTCAAACCACCCGTTCTTACACTTCCGCGAAGTGATGGACTAATGAGGCTATATGTCGACACTTCAAGGATTGGAGTCGGCGCAAATTTATGGCAAGTCCAGAACGGCCAGGAAAGGTTGCTAGCCTACTACTCAAAAGCTTTGCCCAAAGCTGCTAAGCATTATGGGATTAGTGAACTGGAATTAACAGGTATCTGTTATGCTGTTTCTGCATTCCGCCACCTGTTGAAAAATACAACTTTCGAAGTCTACACAGATCACGCCAGTATTCCGCTGATTATGAAATCAAAAGCTGAACCTTCAACTGACAGAATTAAGCGTCTTCTTGAAAAACTTAGTAGCTATTCTATTAAGATTGGTTTCAAGAAAGGCTCTGAAATGGTGATTTCTGACTATTTATCTAGAAATCCCATTGTGAATGACACTGATTCTGTTGATGACATTGCCTTTCCAATGTTGACTCGAAGAACCGCACAACGTCAAAATGTGCAAGTACCTACTGTTAGACAAACAGTAGATAGCCAAACCTCCAAGCAGGTTTACAAGGATGCAATGCCAAGAGCACCACCACCTCAACCACAAGTTAACAATGCTCCTGTGGCACTGCCACAGCAGAATGCTGATCCACCTGTGCTACCACCGGCTGATAATTATCAACCACCGGTTGAGTACAACAGACCACCAGTTGTACCACCACCCATTGCACCTGTTGCACAACCTGTTGCACCAGTTGCACCAGCCGTTGCACCAGCTGCACCGCCACCGATGATTCAACCACCGCAAGATCATGTTCAGCCTCCACCAGAAAGGCAAATACAACCGCCTCCAGTCATTCAAGGACGACAAACACCTCCGTTGTCTGATAATGACATCACTGAAACACATTCTGAACCATCACGTCATGTCTTAAGAAGACCTGCACCATTAGATCTGCAAAGTGATGCTGTTTTGGCAAAACATCTCCCAAAACAGGCTGACATTGACAGAATGCTCAGAAAACTAGAGACAGCACGTCTTCAAGATGTTCATTTACCTTGTAACAAGCGTGAACTCGCATTGTTGCAATCACAATGTCCAAATTTCAAAGACATTTATTCGTACATCTTAGAAGGTATGTTACCCTCTCCAAAGTTAGCTGCAAAACGCATTATGTCTCAAGCTGAACAATACATTATGATTGACAAAATTTTATTCAGACTTCCGATTGATGATACAAGCCCATTGCGATTAGTCATACCACAATCCTTGGTGCATGAAATCTTGTTCGTGTATCATGACAGCCTTCTGGCTGCACATCAAGGTATAGCTCGAGTGACAGCAACAATACGGCAAAAGTTCTATTTTCCAAGAATGCACCAACTTGTTCTAAATTACATCAGATCATGTCGTATTTGCCAGGCGCGCAAATCTCCTGCTGACCAGGAGCGCCCATTCCATCTGAACATACCTGTCAATTATGTTCCGTTTGAAACGATACATGTCGACCTGAAAACTTTACCTCTTTCAAATCGGAATCACAGGTATTTACTTGTATTAGTGTGTAATATCACTCGATACTGTCTATTAATTCCAATCACCAGCAAAGATGCAATGACAGTCGCTGAGGCCATTTTGGAAAAATGTATTTTTCAATTCGGTCCCTGCAAGAACTTCGTGAGTGATCAAGGAAGAGAATGGGACAATTCCGTCTTAACATACATTTTTAAGGCGTTACGTGTCAATCAACGCTTCGTATCTGTTGGAAACCATCAGTCCAACAAATCCGAACGTTTTATCGGTACGGTTTCATCATTGTTGACTTCGTATCTCACTGCCAACGGCAGGAATTGGCATTTATATGCTAATGCGATAGCATTTGCATATAATTCCTTCGTGAGCCCAGCTCTCGGAAACAATAGCCCTTTCTACCTTGTGTACTTGCGTCACCCTCCAACGGTTTTCGCAAGCCCACCATCAACACAAGTTACAATTGGCTACCAGGATTATGTCGCTCTTTTGAAGAGCAGACTTGACACAGTTGGCAAAACAATGCTTGATGTGCAAGCAAAATTACAACATGTCCAAGCTGAAGCACAGAAGAGGAAAGTGAGGAATCCTCCTTCCTATTCTCCTGACATGTTGGTTTACTTGCTGGCACCAAGTAGCAGTGCGCTACAAGCTGCTTCCAGAAAGATCCGTCTGGATTATGTGGGTCCCTTCTATATAAAGGAGGTTCTGGATCGTTCCCATGTCATTTTAATGACATTGGAATCGAAACAAGTGCCCTCCATCATCCATGTCTCCAGGCTCAAGCCTGCATGGATACGTTGTGGCCAAGATGCAGTTACTAACATCAATGAACTGCGCAAACGCTCCAGAAAATTAGTTCCTTCTGAATTGAACTATGCCCACACAGAAAAGCAGTTACCTGCACAATTACCACCTGCTACATACAACATCAAGAAGTTGCGCTACAAATGTGGCGATCTTCAAGCTTTGTTGGACACCAACATGTGTATTAAACACAATCTGTGGTTCTCTGTGTCTGCGAACTCAGATTGTTTACCTGAAGTACCCTCAGTACGAACTGTTGGGTCTCTTCAGAAATTTATTAGACTTCTTGTCTAAACTCACACATACTTTTGTATTGTTATTATTATTCGTATCACTACTTAATTATATGTACTTCAAGTAGGTTTACTACGGACTTGGTGTAACTCACTTACTCCAAGTTCCTCATCAAAGCCATCTACCACTGTATACTTTGTATACTATGTTTTGAATACCCCAAATACGGGATCATTTTATGGTGCACTTTTGTTGTTTGACATTTCAGGTGACTGTTCTATTAATATGACCTATTTTTGCACATTGATGTGTCAGGTCAACACAGTTGCTTTTGATATTTTACATGTATTGGTACTTGCCTCCATTTAAAGGCAAAATTTAACTAGATGGTTGTTCAATTTGATGTCTCAAGTGACTAATATTCAATTTATTAGTCTTTGAGTTATTTGTATTATACCTACAATTTTATATATAAGTGTGTTCTATCAGTTCAACTCACTTTCCAAAAACAATTCAGAATTGACTTATTTTACCTCCAATGTGTTAAAAATGATAAGCTGACAATGGATGCCTACGCTTAATTAGGCTAATCCTATTTCTTGGATGACAGAAGCAATTGTCTCCAAAATTTTTTTAAACCAGCTTCATTTTACTCCTTGCCTCAATACTTCATGTGTATTGTACAGTTAAATGTAATCACTGATTCTCCAGTAACATTTGACTTCAAGGATATTACATGTATTTTGATACACACATGTCACTACAATGTGACATGACCTGTTTTCCTTATTTGTATTTCATCTTAATGGTTATGAATTTAAATTTTTTTTTTAAATTTAAATTTTATTCATTCTTCATTTCATTCATTCCTCATCTCATCAAGACCTGTACTCTCCACACATGCTTACTTTTGGTATTTAACTTCATTACAATATATAGTCTTTTCCCTAACCAGTCTCCTCAAAATCGGCAACGTTATGGCACTTGTCACACTAATTCAGCTACATCTATATATAGACTATTCCAAACATTAACGTATCTTTGACTTAGCATAAATAAATAATTCAAAATTCTTTCAAAATTTTAATATGAGTTGAGAACAGGTCCTCATTCATCATTTCTATTATATTATAGTTTGCAGTGCAATTTGTGTCCTATGCATTATTTTTTTAATGATTATATATATTTCTTTCACGTCTGTTATTAATCTGACATGTTAAGTACATATTACGCTATCTGTCGTAACAAATTTTTTTTCATACCTTTTATTAGTCCAATGTACTGATAATGCTTATTATCATCAAACTGATGACCTATTATTTTTGGGATAATTTCTCCCATCTGATTGTATTTACATCCTAATGTTATCATATTCAATTGTTGCTATATTCAATTGTTGCTATGTGAAAATGTTATTTCACATCTTGTACTGATTATTATGTAAATAATGCTATTTCATGTTGTTTTACATCTTATACTGCTTATTATGCTAACTAAATTCTATTGGTATATCATTTACTTACTAGAAATACAATCTGTATTTTATGGTAACTGTATTTTTATTACTCGCACATGATTATGTAATGGTATTATTATTGGTATACTTATGTATCCTTATTACAACAAATTTTTTTGCTGTTTCATGATGGACATCGTGTCTTGAGTTTCTACAGCTAAACTTATGTTTATATATATTATGTTATACTTCGTGTTATTGTGTGCTGTGCATAATTCGAAAAGCAGTTATTCTAATTCATTCAAAAATTTTATACAAATTTTTTTTATACCTAAAGCATGTAATGCAATATCTATATTTATTAATTAAAGAAGTAACTTTGAGAAAATTTTCCTGTAATTCAAAATTATTAAGTTTTAAATTATTTAGCAAAATTTTCTAATATACCTAAAGCATGTAATGTATTTTATTTGGGTTTTACTGTATGTAGCAGCCAGTCAGAGAACCTATCTATTAATATCTTGGCAGCTTGCCCCACCAACTCCATCCTCGTATTAGGGAATGGAATGCTGTTGGTTGGGCAGGATCCAAGAGGCAAAGGCCTCTGATTGGTTGCAGCCCCAATGATCTGGAGGGAGCCTAGCTCTCTCTGGGCAGTTACTGTTTGGTCTTGAACCAGGAATAAATGGATCAACTGCATCTATGAGTTTTATCATCTTTCCATCTATAACTTAATTAATAACCCAGGAATCAAAATATCACAATATATATATCAAAGAGGACCCCAAAATAACCTGAAAGACACGGAGGGTCAAAACTGCTGTTTCTCTCACTTTTTATCAAATATTTACCAAGAAAAAAATTACGGACAAAATCTGAGATGTGGGAGTAGCACACCCCGTCTGAATCTTAGAATTAACTAGCTCTTAACGTTTTTGAGAATTGGTAGTGAAGAGATTGCAACAATTAATGAGAGTGGGCTTTCACAAGACTACCCAATGAAGTGAGGATTTTTTAAAAATATTTTTATTGTCAGCCAGGTGTCTTGTTTAGTTTACATGGTGCATGAATAATTGGTGGTTGTTTAATGTAAATTTAATGTGGATAAATATATAAATTTATAAAGTCAGCAACCATTGATGATGTCCCACTTCTTGTTATATTTCTCCATTTCATTGTACTTTCTTGCTATGTACTGCTCAATTCCTTTTATGTTTTCTATTCTCTTCCGAAATCCTTCAAGTGTTGGTCTTCCTTTTAGCATTTTCTGTTGGTAGATGTGCATTTTTGCTGTTATGATAATACGATTAACTACCTCTTTCCTGGTGTTTGCCAGCATGATGGTTGTGGGAGTAAAGTTAATATTGCACTGGATAGATTATTTTGCCCATCTTTGGATTTGGATCCAGAGGTTGTGGCTGAGAAGTGAGGATGCTTATCATTCTGTACATGCTACTTGATTTTATAGGTAAGAAGTAATTGGCCAGTCCTGATCCCAGAGGTTAGCCTGAATATTAGGAAATATAGTTTAAACATTTTTTTTTTCAGGGGGTTACTGTGATTTTGTCCCAAAAATTCTAGATATTGAATACAACAAGTTCTAACAAGAGAGTTTGCAATCTGTCAAAAGTGAGTTGTTATTCACACTTTCCCTTGTTTAGATCAGTTGAAGCAACCACACGTAACTCACTGACTGTCAAATTGCTTGGTCTAAAACAAAAGAGTTTTAAAACTGTGGTCAAATGCATTGCTGTGTTTTTGTCTTGAGCTGGCCCTTAGGCCTATAATCTTCTAAATTCTAAGGAATTTTGAAGACAATTGTTTGTAGTACTCAGAGCATTGATTGCAGTGGCATTGAGTTGAACTTGTATTTGTAGCTGTTTAAATATTTTGAAAGAGTTCTGAAATGTTAACATGCATGAGGTTTATTCACGATTGACCATATGGCCAGACACCTTTTTGAGTTGTGTCACAGTTATTGCAATTTTATTGTATTTGACCACTGTTTGAAAACTCTCTTTTATTTTTGACCACTAGCAGTTTGGTGAACAGTCATGTCTGGTTACTTTAAAGAAATAACCAAGAGACATCGTGAATAACAGCCCAGATTTGTGTGAAAACCTCAAGGATTAGAACTTGCACATTTCATACCAAGGGTGGGGGGGCTTGGGAGTTTTTTGTTTTTTTTAATAAATGATTTCTGTTCAGTTTTCGTGTCCTGTCTTGACAACCAATGATTGATCTATAAAAGTTCCATCGGTACCAAGAGTGGTACATAACATCTTACTACTGTGTACTGCACCCTGCTGGTCCAATAAAATCAAGTAGTACCGGACGTCAAGGCCTATCAGTCCATCCTACCCCAATCCCTCTCAACAACCCTCCTGGCAGGATACACCCTCGTGCCCACATAGTCTAACAGGGTAACCACTGTGATGATGGGGTAACCAACGGTCGTTGAGGGATACAGAGGGTAAAGCTGGGGGTAGTTGAGTTGAGCTGAGGGGCTAGTTGATGGTATTTGAGGCCAGGTGAGGGAATTAAAGGTAAGATAAGGGAATTTGAGGCTACAGGAGGATAAGAGGGGTTTAGGTTAAGGAATTTGTGGATTGGTGAGTGTGTGGCGGTGTAGGCCAAACCTACCATGAGGTCTCTTAATTGTTTCTTACATACAGGGCATAATATGAGAAAATTTAATTTAAATCATTGCTCATTTTGCCTCACATGAACTATGAGTAATTTTTGGCAAGTCCCAGCATTCATGCAGGTTGCTACTGAATGAAAATATATTATGATCTGTGATTATGAAAAGAGAGAATCAGCTACTATGATTTTTTTTTTGTGACAAGCTCTGGTTTGGATTTTTTTAAAATAAAAAATGAATAAACTCTTTCTGGGCAGTCTTAAAATAAATATTTCTGGTGGGGTTTTTATTAACGGGGTGTTGCTTGATTTAGAAATGAAAATTTTGGGATATGGGATGCTTGAAAAATAAATAATTAATGTCGCTGTTGCCACAAAATAAAATAAAATTTCCCATTGAGGAAAAATTCCAAGGCCCTCCCCCCTGAAAATCTGGATGTTCAGCTTAATTCCAATCAATGCACACCATCCCATTGTAAGAAATTTGTTGTTTGTCATTGTTCTGTGACTGAAACAAAACTGAACCAGAAGTGGTCAAATACAAAAGAAGAATTGAAGCTGTGAAGTGAACTGGCAGTTGATAACACCTGAAGCTGTGAATCTGTGTCTTGACCATATGGTCAATCGTGAATAAACCTCACTGCCAAACTCTTATCACCATCCGGCTTGAATCCAACACATTCCATGTGAAACACAGTAACTGTATATAAACAGCTATGGATTACTGGTTGTGTCCATCTGTTTCCTGCATTTCCACCCGGGAACTTACAGCTTTCTCTTCCACATTCATTTGCCATTGTGTTTCACAGTATGTGACAACTTAATAATTACTGCAGAAGAAATATCTGAATGTCTTTGTCACGACTGAATGACACATCTTTTGCTAGTAGCAGGGTAAAATCATTATTATTTTCTACTTGGATGGTATAAATTATTAATTTGCAACTTGCAGTATTAACAGTCTTTTACATCATCACACTTCGTCATACAGGCTGTAGAGGCAAATGCAACTTCAAGGTTTATGTTTAGATAACTTCAAAAGAATTATTTTAATGGATTTTGAACATGATTTAGTCTCGCAGTAATCTAGAAGTTTCTTTTGTCATTAATAACTTGAATGCAGTAAGTTCTGCAAAACAGACTTTTTATTTCAGTTTGGAAAATTGTGAATGATTTCTGAGAAGCATAACTGATATGTTTTTATCTCAGTTATCAAAATGATAAGATTTTAATTAGTAAATGTTTACAGATAAGGTAAAAGATGTGAGAAGACACTTGAGATACATGTAGAAAGAGAAACCATTGTTCTACCATCAATATTTTCTATTCCTGATCAGTGGTTAACTGGAAGGGTCTCGAACAGGGAGCACCTTGGGGGGAACAGGAATCTCTGGAGGGCACCCAATATAGGCCTACTAACTGTATATTTTAGCCAAAGAAGTTCATATGGGGGGGGCACCTGGGGGGGAACAGGTCCAATATGGGGGGCACATGCCCTGCTGTGCCCCCCCCCCCATAGGGACGCCACTGTTCTTGATGCTGAACATTATACTTGGACTGTATTTAAGGAGAGGTCTTTGTAGAAGATATTTTGAAGTCCTCATATTGGTTCACATGATTAACAGAATATATGAACATTTGCAGCATTCAGATGGACACCGATATAGGGAATCGTCTTTATGACATGCTTGAGAATGATACGATGACAGACGTCACGATCATCGTCCAAGAGACAAAGATTAAGGCCCACCGTGTTGTCGCCAGTTCTCGAGGAGGTCTTTTGAGAAAACTACTTGAGGATGAAGAAAAGGTTCTATTTGAATTGAAAGAGGATATCTCAGTGGAAACTTTCAGGACAGTGCTGGAGTAAGTATTGCACAATATCATGGATAGCTCAGTTGCTTTGTTACAGCATAGATCTGTTGTTTTGGCCAATTCTCCCAGTTCGGCTTTCAATACAGGTCGAAGTTATTGGAGTTTATGGTAAAAATGTATTCTTTATATGCAGATCTTTCAAAATTTAAGTTAAAGAGCGGTATTAAATAATCCATCATGATAGGACCAAGAGCTAAAATGTGTTCACAATATAGACAGTGCCTCTACTATCTATAGTTTAGGGAGTTTCATTTATCATTTAAAAAAATAAGCAAGATTGTACTTTTCATTTTTGTACTAAATTAACTGTCATTCTTGCCTTTTTAGGTTCATTTATACTGATTCCTGCAATATCGATGATAATAATTTATTCCAAGTTATGCATGCTGCAAAAGTCCTTGATTTGAATCATCTGGGAAGAATTTGTGGTGATTCAGTACTGCCAAAACTGACCATTGCGAACCTTGGGGCATTCACGTCGCATGCTGTGGAACTTGGTGCGGAAGAAATAGTCAAGGTCTGCGTTGAGTTCTTCCAGTCTTATACATCGGAGGTTATCAAAACACCAGAGTTTTTGGATATATCCAATGATGCTCTGCTGAAGTTTTGCAGTAGTGATGGAATTGCATGTTCTGAATTGGAACTATTCACAGCATGTGTTGAATGGGCTAAGAAGGAATGCGAGCAACGGCGACACCAGAAGGCAAATCCTGAAAATCTCCGCACTGCTCTAGGTGACGTCCTGCAGAAAATCAGATTCCCGGTGATACCAAGGAAGGACTTTGTAGAGAAAGTAATGCCACTAGATATTCTGACATTCGATGAAGTTGGAAGGTTGTTTGTACAATGGGAAAACAAGAAAGATGTCTCAAATTTCAAGGGAGGTGTCAGAACTGGCTATCATAGAATTCAGGTATATGCATTATTAGACCCCCCATAGGACGGGCCTCATGTTATCTTTCGCGGATGTCATTCCTACGGTCTACCTGTCTGTCCGTTTGTGCAATCGACAAAAATGGCTGTACGCTGTCAAACAGACAGCTGGACAGCCCAACACTGCCAGATTGTATCAACGCAGGGTGATGCAAAAAAGTGAAGTTTTGAAATGCTAATGGGGCACCCCCTAAAGTTGTTCCAATATATGAAAAAAAAGTCAGTAAAAAATTTGAGGTCAATTGGACAAACATTAGAGGGTGCTACCCCTTCATGAAAATTAACATTAGTATTCATTGCAAAAATATCCAATAATTCGGCATGTAGCGAGTTCAACTATATCTAATGCACAAAACCAATGCGGTATGGTCATAATTTTTGGGTCGGTCTGGTTGTCAGAACACCGGATCAAAGCAAAATTTGATTCTTTTTTATTTCTCCATGCTCCTACAACAAGACTAATAAAGATAAAACAGTCAACATTTACTAAATTTGCAGTATTTAGTAACATGACTAGTTTCAATGTCACAGAAATAAAAGTTACCTTAATAGATAGAGCCCGAAAAGAGCTTCAATTTGAATACCGACACTGCTATACTCGGTCCATCTGACCCGGTTGAATTAGCTCATTTGTCATATACAATCATTTGCGAAAATTCATAATATCCGAAGCACTGATGTAATACTATAGAACATAGCAATATAGCAATGTTGGTATTCAAATTAAAGCTCTTTTCTTGCTTAATAAGATGGTGTAACTTAAATGTGTGTACCTATATTCCTGGTTATGTTATTCAATACCGCGTCCAACCTTAATGCTGTAAAAATCGGGCAAAATTTGTTGCTTTAGGAGGGCCCTGAGGCCTGAAATGACCGCATATTGGCAAAATATGAGTGGATTTGTGATGAGAATCGTGGAAAGCTTAAATAATAAAAAAATTACCATTACGCTTGTGATAGGACAACTTCCTTCACCCACCACCCATAAAATTAGGATTGCGCCCATTGCAATACAATGTTATAATTCAAATTGTGGTAGCACCCTCTAAAATTTGTCCGATTTGCCTCAAATTTTAACTGAATTTTTTTTTTCATATATTGGAACACATTTGGGAAGTGCTCCATTGAAAATTCAAAATTTTGTTTTTTTATGCGCAATCTGCATCACCCTAATCAACGCTTAACCATGGGTTATCCTAAAGTGGTTAAGAGGCTCTGCCTGTAAAAACCTGCAGAGGGTGGCCGGGGACCCGTCAGACTTTGCAAAATGTCATATACCGGGGGTTAGCTTATAGTCTCAGGAGGCTCAAAAGCATATTTTAAGGTTCAGAAAATTATTGGTATCCATAGCAACAGCCCCAATATTGACCAAGGTCAGACCCCTCTTTTTTACAGCTGTTTCAAAAAGTGCAATTTTGCCAATCTTGATTTTATACATTTTTGTTGGCTCTGCCAAGATTTTTTACCAGGTGGATCAAGGTCTGTCAGTCATTTTTGGTCAATATAGGTCAATAGAATTTTCACAGACTATTACTGGGGTGCAGGCAACGTATTGTGTTCTCACTACAGCGCCCCCTAGTGGCCATGTTTTCTCTATTATCTCATACCTCGAAAAGTCTCAACTTCAAGGCAAATTTATTTCTATATCCAACGAGACCCAGGTAAGTGGTGCATGTTGGGTTTTACCCCAATAGCTGTATTTCACAAAACTGCCATAAAACTCGTGGGCACTCATTCCATTTTCAGTGGCGCCCCCTATGTATTTTGTGAAAATTTCAATTTTTTTGAAAATTCCATGTATTTTAGCATGCTATATCTACAGAATGGAAGGAAATGAAATTCTGAAAGTTTTTGGAGAAAAAGGTCAAAACAGCTGCAGCCCAGGGGCGATGCAAAATATTCCATGGGGTAAAAGGTTATAGAGTGATTAAAGCCCCCTGGTGGCCGTTTTTCACATTTTTGCAGAATTAATGAAATTTACGCCAAAGACAAATACTTTGATGGAAGGAGTGTGCTTTGATTAAGTTGCTTCAACCATGTAAAATTGAAATATAATGTCATGCCTAATTATGCAAATTAACAACTGCATCTATATATGGAAGTAGCACTACATTGTATCAACCCCTGGTGGCTATATTTTCAAATCTGTTTTTGGTGGATATATGCATCTCACACAGATTTAGCAGGCTATCTCTCCAAAACTAAAGCATCGAGATGTTTGAAATTCATGGTGGTAACAAGGCAAGACATCCTCAGAAAATATATTCATGAAAACATTCCATGGGGCAAAGTTCACTGCACTCTGCTGCCCCCTTGTGGCTATTTTAAACACATTTTTGAGTTAGTATGCCTGTCACAAAAGTTTATTTGTCCGCACCTCCCAAAAGTAAAGCAGTAATGTGGCTCATATTCACGGTGGTAACAAGGCAGGACACCCTCAGCAAATATATTCATGAAAATATTCCATGGGGTCAAAGGTCATCACACCCTACTGCCCCCTGGTGGCCCTCTTCTATATATTTTTCGGTGAATACATGCATGTAAAAGATGTTCAGCAGGCCATATCTCCAAAATGAAACCATAAAGGTGGTTCATATCCATAATGGTAGCAAGGCAGGACATCCTTAGCCAATATATTCATGAATACATTCCATGGGGTCAAAGGTCACCACACCATGCTGCCCCCTGGTGGCCCTCGTCTACATATGTTTCGGTGAATGCATGCATGTAAAAGATGTTCAGCAGGCCATGCCTCCAAAATGAAACCATAAAGGTGGTTCATATACATGATGGTAGCAAGGCAGGACGTCCCCAGCCAATATATTCATGAATACATTCCATGGGGTCAAGGTCACCACACCTTACTGCCCCCTGGTTGCCCTCGTCTACATATTTTTCGGTGAATGCTTGCATGTAAAAGATGTTCAGCAGGCCATGCCTCAAAAATCAAACCCTAAAGGTGGTTCATATTTATGATGGTTGCAAGGCAGAATATCTACAGCAAATGTATTCATGAAAACATTCCATGGGGTCAAAGTCACTGCAATTAACTGCCCCCTGGCGGCTATTTTACAAACATTTTTCAGTGAATATCCCTATCAGCGTGCCTTGGTGGCCCAACGTCGGCCAAAAGCCGGTCCGATGCTGCTGACATCGGACCGACGCCGGGCCGACGCCGGACCGCCGAGGCACGCTGACAGGGATATGCCTGTCACATAAGTTCAGCAGGTTATATTTCCAAAAGTAAAGCAGTAAGGTGGTTCAGATTCATGGTGGTAACAAGGCAGGACAAATTTATTCACACAAAGATTCCATGGGGTCAAAGTCACTGCACATTATTGTCCCCCTAGGGGCTGTTTTCAACCCATTTTTCAGTGAATTTGTGCATGACACAAACGTTTAGTAGACCATACCACCAAACTTATGCATTAAGGTTGTTCATATTCATGATGGTAACAGGGTAGGACAGCCACAGCAAATTTATTCACAAAAATATTCCAAGGGTTCAAAGTTAACTCCACATTGCTGCCCCCTGGTGGCTCTTTTCTATAAATTTTTCAGTGAATAGATGTTTGTCGCAAAAGTTCAGCAGGCTGTTTCTCCAAAACTTTGGCAGTGAGGTGGTTTATATTCATGGTGGGAACAGGGCAGGTCAGTAAATGTATTCATTAAAACATTCCATGGGGTCAAGGGTCACTGCACATTATTGAACCCTGGTTGATCTTTTGTCTACATTTATCAGGGATTATCATAATGCCTATCGCAAGAGTTTACGGCAAGGTTCAAGATTTGAGTAAGATTTTTGTAGCATTTTGGTCCAAAATTTTATTTTTGAATTTCGGTATGAAAAATAGCCTATCTTATGTAAAATTTCTCCTTGAATCATAATCTGAAATCAGAAATACAAAATCTTTCACCCTTCTCATTCTGCAGATGTTTTTATAATTTGTCAATCGGAACCTGGCATTTTTAGCTAGCCATAGGCGTAGCTATTGGAATGGGTGATGAGTGTATGGTATTCTGTAACCATAAATCATGTAAACACTGTAAACAAAAAACAATACACATTTGAACCAAGAACTGGCTAGGTGGCTTAAAATACATTTCTAATGGATGCTTTAATAAGAAATTCAAAATAACGGGTACAATTAAATCAAGTAGCACAAAAGAAATCAATGTATCAAAAACAATGCTTTCATGATTTCAGTTCAGAAGTAAACATAGCTTATGTCAATGGAGGCAGGTGTATGTTTACTTTTGAATTTTATAACCCATACATGTATTATATGGTACCCGACCAAAATCAGGAAAACATGTTGTTGGTTATATTGACTAAAACGTTCATGTCATGAATCCATTTTTGAGCAACTTGACTATATAGTAAACATAATGTTGAATCATTTGCAAACATCCATTTTAAATACATCCTATATAAATTCCTATGGGAAATCACAAAGTAGTTTACATATATGACCTCAACCGTACATTGGTGGGTGCAAGGGATCCCGAAACTGGCAGCATCAGTCTCTGTCTCCAGAATGCTAAGTCCACTATCGGGAACAAGCCGTCAGCAGAATTACCTGCAGAGTCCACCCCTGCACCAGTTTTGATGACTGAAAAATGTAGACAAAAATCAACCAGGGGTCAATAATGTAAAGTGACCCTTGACCCCATGGAATGTTTTCATGAATACATTTACTGACCTGCCCTGTTCCCACCATGAATATAAACCACCTCACTGCCAAAGTTTTGGAGGAACAGCCTGCTGAACTTTTGCGACAAACATCTATTCCCTGAAAAATTTATAGAAAAGAGCCACCAGGGGGCAGCAATGTGCAGTTACCTTTGAACCCTTGGAAAATTTTTGTGAATAAATTTGCTGTGGCTGTCCTACCCTGTTACCATCATGAATATGAACAACCTTAATGCATAAGTTTGGTGGTATGGTCTACTAAACGTTTGTGTCATGCACAAATTCACTGAAAAATGGGTTGAAAACAGCCCCTAGGGGGACAATAATGTGCAGTGACTTTGACCCCATGGAATCTTTGTGTGAATAAATTTGCTGCGGCTGTCCTGCCTTGATACCACCATGAATGTGAACCACTTTACTGCTTTACTTTTGGAGATATGGCCTGCTGAACTTATGTGACAGGCATATATAATATATTCACTGAAAAATGTTTGTAAAATAGCTGCCAGGGTAGGGTGTGTCAATTTTTAATTTTTATGCAAATTCAAAAAGCACTAGCACCTAAAAGGTGCGTTTTGACCTGGGGAATCCAAATCTGTTCTCGAAATGGCGATACGACAATTCTTACCTACTTCAATTTTGGTTCAAAGTTTCAATGTTTTTTTCGTTTTCGATCATTTTCGCCGATCCGCGGTTCTCTGTAACTTTGTCAGTCTTTGTCATACAGTATTCTAATTGCCATAGTTGGAAAGCTCTTAAAAAGACATACATTTTGAATACCAACATCATTGGTCTAAGACGATATCTTGATTCCCATTTACTCTTCTGCCGGCACTTCATAGAAATGAAATGTTACTGACAGTCTAATCCTGTTAAAAAAAGGCTTTTACATTTTTTTCGCTGATAATTGCTGTGATTTATATTCTCCAAGTTCCAGAATAAACAAATAAAATATTTTAAAAATTTTTGGTTATGGAAATTCCTGCTTTATGAGCTTGGAAGTTTTAATGCAAACTTTTGTGGGAAATATTGGAATAAATCATGGAGGGGCTGTTATATTTCATATTTTAACTTCATAAGAATTGAATATAGGACAACATCATTGGTACCATGAAAATGCCAAGAGTATTTCCTTTCATGTGGTACCACTCATGTTGCCATGCAATAAATTCTGACAAAGATATGATATGAAATGCAACAGACCTCATCTCAAATTTTGCGAGTTTTCAACTAACGTTAATGTTGAAACTTCATCACTCACAAGCCAGGTACTCCCATGGTGAAAATCAAAAAGTTTTTTGTATTAGGTCATTCTGGAACTTAGAGAATGTAAATCACTGCAACTGTCATTGAAAAAAAAAATCCAATGCCATTTTTTAACAGGATTAGACAATCTGCGTCATTTTCATTCTAAAAAGTGCAGGCTGAAGGGCCAATGGGAATCAAGATATCGTCCTAGACCATTGATGTTGGTATGCAAAATGAAGGTCTTTTTGAGAGCTTTCCAACTATGGCAATTAGAATGCTGTATGACATATATTGACAAAGTAATAGAGAACCGCGGATTGGCGAAAATGGTCTAAAACGAAAAATACATTGAAACTTTGAACCAAAATTGAAGTAGGTACGAATTGTCTTTTCGCCATTTCGAGAACAGATTTGGATTCTCCAGATCAAAAGACACATTTTAGACACTAGTGCTTTTTGAATTTGCATAAAAATTAAAAATTGACACACCCTACTGCCAGGGGGCAGTTAATTACAGTGACTTTGACCCCATAGAATTTTTTCATGAATATATTTGCTGAGGATGTCCTGCCTTGCTACCACCATGAATATATATGAACCATCTTTATGGTTTATTTCTTTAGGTATGGCCTGCTGAACTTCTCTTGCATATTCACTGAAAAATTTCTAGAAGAGAATCGTCGGAGGGCAGTAAAGTGCAATGACCTTTGACCCCACGGAACGTTTTATGACTATATTTGCTGCGGTTGTCCTGCCTTGTTACCACCATGAATATGATCCACTTTACTACTTTACTTTTGGAGGTATGGCCTGCTGAACTTATGTGACAGGCATATATTCAATGAAAAATGTGTGCCAGGTGGCAGTTAATTGCAGTGACTTGGACCCCATGGAATGCTTTCATAATACATTTGCTGTAGATGTCCTGCCTTAATACCAATATGAATATGAACCACCTTTATGGTTTCATTTTGGAGATATGGCCTGCTGAACATCTTTTACATGCATGCATTCACCGAAAAAAATATAGAAGAGGGCCACCAGGGGGCAGTATGGTGTGGTGACCTTTGACCCCATGGAATGTATTCATGAATATATTGGCTGAGGAAGTCCTGCCTTTCTACCACCATGAATATGAACAACCTTTATGGTTTCATTTTGGAGATATGGCCTGCTGAACATCTTTTATATGCATTTATTCACCGAGAAATACATAGAAGAGAGCCACCAGGGGGCAGCATGGTGTGGTGACCTTTGACCCCATGGAATGTATTCATGAATATATTGGCTGAGGATGTCCTGCCTTGCTACCATCATGAATATGAACCATCTTTATGGTTTCATTTTGGAGGTATGGCCTGCTGAACATCTTTTTCATGCATGCATTCACCGAAAAATATATAGAAGAGGGCCACCAGGGGGCAGTAGGGTATGGTGACCTTTGACCCTATGGAATGTATTCATGAATATATTGGCTGAGGGTGTCCTGCCTTGTTACCACCATGAATATGAACCACATTACTGCTTTACTTTTGGGAGGTGTGGACAAATAAACTTTTGTGACAGGCATACTAACTCAAAAATGTGTTTGAAATAGCCACCAGGGGGCAGCAGAGTGCAGTGATATTTGCCCCATAGAATGTTTTCATGAATATATTTTCTGAGGATGTCTTGCCTTGTTACCACCATGAATTTCAAACATCTTGATGCTTTAGTTTTGGAGAGATAGCCTGCTAAATCTGTGTGAGATGCATATATCCACCAAAAACAGATTTGAAAATAGAGCCACCAGGGGTTGATACAATGTAGTGCTACTTCCATATATGGATGCAGTTGTTAATTTGCATAATTAGGCATGACATTATATTTCAATTTTACATGGTTGAAGCAACTTAATCAAAGCACACTCCTTCCATCAAAGTATTTGTCTTTGGCGTAAATTTCATTAATTCTGCAAAAATGTGAAAAACGGCCACCAGGGGGCTTTAATCACTCTATAACCTTTGACCCCATGGAATATTTTGCATCGCCCCTGGGCTGCAGCTGTTTTGACCTTTTTCTCCAAAAACTTTCAGAATTTCATTTCCTTCCATTCTGTAGATATAGCATGCTAAAATACATGGAATTTTCAAAAAAATTGAAATTTTCACAAAATATATAGGGGGCGCCACTGAAAATGGAATGAGTGCCCACGAGTTTTATGGCAGTTTTGTGAAATACAGCTTTTGGGGTAAAACCCAACATGCACCACTTACCTGGGTCTCGTTGGATATAGAAATAAATTTGCCTTGAAGTTGAGACTTTTCGAGGTATGAGATAATAGAGAAAACATGGCCACTAGGGGGCGCTGTAGTGAGAACACAATACGTTGCCTGCACCCCAGTAATAGTCTGTGAAAATTCTATTGACCTATATTGACCAAAAATGACTGACAGACCTTGATCCACCTGGTAAGAAATCTTGGCAGAGCCAACAAAAATGTATAAAATCAAGATTGGCAGAATTGCACTTTTTGAAACAGCTGTAAAAAAGAGGGGTCTGACCTTGGTCAATATTGGGGCTGTTGCTATGGATACCAATAATTTTCTGAACCTTAAAATATGCTTTTGAGGCTCCTGAGACTATAAGCTAACCCCCGGTATATGACATTTTGCAAAGTCTGACGGGTCCCCGGCCACCATCTTCTGATTTTGCAGGTTTTTACAGGCAGAGCCTCTTAACTCCTATAACTTTACTTTTAACAGGGTCACTGGAAAAATAACTTAGCCATGTTTTAAGCTGACCTCATGTTCATAATGAACAAATTATTTTCCCAGTAACCCAGTTAAAAGATAAGTTACAGGAGTGAATCACTTTAGGATAACCTGTGTTAGCGTTGATACAATCTGGCACTGATGGACTGACATCCACGGATGAAAACTTTAGGCCTCTCTATAGTGGGCCTAAAAATCAAATAACACAAATCAGTAGGCGCCGTAATATGGCTGCCCTGATCTGTGTCATTGCGGAAAGCTCATCGCGAATTTTGTGCCTGCATTGCAGTACATGACTGAAAGTATTTACAATACAATACAATAGAATCAGTAAAAGTAAGACCATCTTTACATTCCATGACATTCACAAGGTTTGATCATCAATCTTGACGTCCTTCTATAAATCTATTTTGACCACTTCTGTTCAGTCAGGTGGAACGTCATCTTCTGGTTCAGCTACCCAGGATGCTACAATGTCTCACCGTCATCCGGGGATTTACTGTGATAATTGCTTTGAAGATATTGTGGGGATACGATATAAGTGTGGGTAAGTACGATATAAGTGTGGGTAAGTACGATATAAGTGTGGGTAAGTACGATATAAGTATGGGTAAGTACGATATAAGTGTGGGTAAGTACGATATAAGTGTGGGTAAGTACGATATAAGTGTGGGTAAGTCCTTTCAGTGTCCTTTCAATCATTGAGGCCTTTTTCCTCAGATTTTATTATAGGGCATCTAAATTGCCTCTAAATAGCCCACACCGGTGCTGATAAAATTTTGTGAACTTTTTGCCGATGTATATCATTCATTTACATTTACATTCTCTACCATTTCAGCCAATTATGGTCATTTCCCCATTTTGCTTACCATTTCCCCAATTTGCTCATCATTTCCCCATTTTTCTTACAATTTCCCCATTTTTTTCCCTATTGTTGGCAATATATCTGCAAAAATTTTCCCAAAATCTTTTCAGGGGGGCAACTTTCAATGTCCTTTCAATCATTGAGGCCTTTTTCCTCAGATTTTATTATAGGGCATCTAAATTGCCTCTAAATAGCCCACACCGGTGCTGATGGGGCATAAAACACAACCTCACTCACTCACCATTATAATAGGGCATCTAAAACTTACATATTGATTGACAAGCAATTGAGGCATTTCTTAGAAACAACAACTGCATACCATTAACGCTTCACATGCTAATTTCGCACAGGGGCGTAATTTTCGCGGCAAATGTGGGGGGACACGCGGTGACACAGTCAGAATCTGCCGTCAAATCCGTGAATAAACGGAGTCAATATATCTCCGTTATATAGTTAGACACACTAAATAAATAAAAATTTAGAATTTTTTTTGAAGACTCTACAATGAAAAGCTAATTTTGGTCCATTTGACATAGCATAAATTAAGGACCTTTTTTTTTCACCGAATGTGCAAAGGTCTGCGAACCCCTTATTAATGAATATCACTAACCTAAATGCCAACATTTCATTTCAGGCATATCACTAAACATAAATGCCAACATTTCATTCCAGGAATATCACTAAACATAAATGCCAACATTTCATTTCAGGAACTGTGTGGATTTCGACTTTTGTGAATCCTGTGAGAAGGATGGCATCCATGATCCAACTCACGTGTTCTTGAAGATTGCAAGACCTGCACGCTACACTCGGCGCATGTATGGCCAGTTAGTTCCTCTGTTGGAGCATTCTTTGTATTAGCCCAATGCAAAACGATTAGAGGTTGTGCAGCATTATGGCCGCATTAAGACCATCAATTCAACAGTGGTCACTGAGGGAGGCAAGGAGGGGGCGTGTGTGCCATGTGTGCCCTCCCCCCGTTACTGGACGTGAGCCACCCTTGGTGCCCCCCCCCATGATGCGGACTTCTTGACTAAAATATACAGTTAGCATAATCGTCGGCCCCCTCCCCAGGTGCCCCCCCCACTCAAGACATCCTAATTACACCACTGCAATTAAATGACCAAGAGAATTAGATATGGTCACTTTGTATTGCATTAAAACCATATAGGCCCTATAATATATGTCGTATAATGGCTAATTGTTTGCACAGATAACACAGATTCTGATCTAAAATGTTTACCTTCATATTGTTATCACTTGGGTGAAATGTTGTCCGTCCGCCGGCTGGGCGGGCTGCAGGCGGATAGATCGTTTCCGGGTCGGCACTCGGCCTCTATTTGATGTACATAGATGAAATTTGGTACATAATATAGCCTGTATGGTCCAGTTGTGCCTTTCTGATGGTCTGATGGACAGATATCCCATAGTTTTTGAAATAATTAAAAACATATCTTAAAATAAAAGATGCATCTCTTCAACTTTGTTGTTACCTCTAATTTGCAGTCCCTGATGTAGCTACACACCAAACTTTCCATTGATTAGCTACCACACTGACATTGCCTTTGTGTGTGGCTCATGTATATAGCTGTTTTATCGTGTTTCTCCATCCATATTTTTATTGTTTGAGGATCATTCCTGTCCACATTCTTCGATGAGGAATCCGTCCACCCTCATTGCATCTTGTATATAGAGCATTAATCAATTTAGATCTGAACACAGGGGCCCCACCAGGCCTGGATTCGGTACATGACATTACATTAATACCTGGAATTTGACCGTTATGACCATCTACAAGGTAGAAATGGGTCAAAATTTGATAAGTCTGAAATTCTTGTCTCCGGTGTTTCACAATAATTCATGATGGCTGGAAGACCAATAGAGGACCTCTTGTTGTCATTTGTCATAGACAAGGATATTAGCAAAACTTTTAACACAAAAAATTTGCGGCAGAATATTTTTATACCATCCAAAAATAGCATTGAAGTGGCCAACCCCCCTGAAAATGGCCTGTCTCCAACAACATTTTCCTTGAAAGATCGTATCACAAATACTAGTACAGGATCCTAATTCAATTAAACTCTTCTAAAATCTGGTCACCAATAGCTGAAATAATATTCTGTATAAGAGCAGGAGGTTGTTGTGTCGATGTCTCCAATATTGCGTCATTAGCATCACGCCGGATTTGTTTCTTAATAAAAATTAAAGGGACGCACATTCTGTGAGAAAACCTTGTGTCTGATGTTGTCTGAGAACCCAAGAAAATAACTGAACTATTTGTAGCTCTGTATCAGTTATGTAAACCAACATATTAGAGTATTTCTGTTGGCATGTCAGTTGTCCTATCTCAATTTGTCATTAGCAAACGCCTTGCTACTCTATTTTGACTACATATTTCTGGACCAAAATCACTGTGAACATGTGTCTGGTGTTCATAAGGTCATTGCATGCACATATTGGCAGACTGCCAGTTTTCCCCCGGTCCCTGCAAAGATTTTTTACTGTAATTATCATTAGCATCACGCTGTCATTAGCATCATGTCAAAATGGCTTATTGCCTTTACCTCACTAAAATTTTGTTGCAGGTGGCTGGAGTTGAAATCAGTTGAATATATATTATCAATAAATGTTTCAACAGAGTATTACGTAACATTTTTGCATTTTCCTTGCATCTGACATTAGTAGGGGGGCTTAGTCAAAAAATCGTTCACTTTATTACGATTTTATGAGGTTTTGGTTGTGGGTAGACATGACCAAGACCTTCCAAAATCCACCGACCGCCAAGCTGATTTCGCCCCCTGGTGGCCGTATTTGGCAAATCCGATATGGCCGCCATCAGATATCGGCGATATCGTAACTTTTCAACCGGGCATCGTAAATACACAAGTGATACCTCTAGTTTGGGATTTTTCTGACTGAGGAATTCATTTTTGGCATTAATTTGGTGATTTGAGCAATCCAAGTGGCCATATTGCACAAATTCAAGATGGCCGCCCTAAAAATTGGCAAACTAACGTAACTTCTTGACTAAGCATCACAGATTCTCATATGATACCTCTGTTTTGGGGTTTTAATGGGCAAGGAATTCATTTTTTATATTTTTTCTTTGATTGGAGCAGCCCTGGTGGCCCTATGGGATTCTGACAATATGTTTTTGAGTCAATGGAAATGATGCACATGTATTTTGTAGCATTGAATTAAGTATTGTAGACCTCAAAAATTGCCTTGAAATTTTTTAACTGAAACCCTTTTAATGGCTCCTTATCTTGGGAAGTTATTTGTCATTCAATTTGCATTGCAAGATCACTCAATTAATAGGGACAATAGGTCAAACTCTTTACTTTTTAGCTATTTGACTTTTTTGAAGCTCAAAGAACAGCTTCTTTGGTCTTCGTAAAATGGAGGGACCATGCAACGTCAATACATATCAGACATATTCATTTTAGCACACAACCTTATCCAATTGCGCTCCCAGATATTCATAATTCACAGCCGACTCTCACTGCAGCTGTATAGGCACAGCATGGATTTCAACCTTAAAACTGAGGATGAAAAATCAATATACCATCAAATAATGCCCCATGCAGTAGGACATTATGTGCGGTGGATGTCGTCCATTTGATATTGTCTATTTCACTGATCAATGAAAAATAAATAGTGACTGGTATTCTCTCCTCTGAGAAAAAAAATTCAATCCAAGCAGACTAGCACCCCTTTCCAAACTTGGAAGTGAAAGTCCAGTGGGATAACTTGGATTAGGTGGTATTCTTGAGCCCAAAATGTGCAGTTTCCTTGATATAGCATTGGTTCATCCTAGCGCCTTGCTCCCAGACTTGCAACAGTTATTGAATTAGCGGGTGCTCATGTGGACAAGATTAGGGAAAGATATCCCACTGATATGTAACAGAAAAGCTTTGATTTCTCTTAAAGGAAGGGTGGAATTGAAGCACCCCAACCTGAATTCTTCCTAGTTAAAATCGAAAATCAAAAAGGTACACGAGGCCGAGCATCTTGCTAACTCACTTGCTGACTTTCTCACTTCATCACGTAAATGTTTATCAATAAATTGATGCTGTACTCTTGATAAGGAGGAACAGGATTCAGATTTTTTTGGAATATTTTGAATAGTCATACGACATGGCATCAGTAATATTATGCTTGACAGTGGGACAAAAATCACTGAAGTTGAATAAGCAACTTTGCAATTCTCCTTCAGCACCAGTCAAAGTGAGTTGCATGAAAACTATCATCATATCAGTGGCTGGCAATCTGCTTTGTGCATTAGAATAATGTATGTCATTCATCCAACAACTGACAGAAAAAAAGCAATAGATTATTGTTCTGCTTTTGGCATTATCCAAGTAAATCACAATCATCAACAAGCCAGTAAACCTGCCATTTTCTGACATCGAGATACTTCAGAGATGAGATTGGGACTCTCAGAACAGAAGCATGGGCGGACTGGCCTATGTGACAACTCGCAGCTGCTACTGGCCCATCCACTCAAGGGTGCCCATTCAACTGATTCAAGATGCCAATAAATAAAAATTTCAAGAAAAGAGTGAAATTTTGCTATCAGGTTCATGATTGTGTGTTGCACTAGGGACACAGCCTTTCAACAGGGGGCCCCAACTCAACTCTAACAACTAGCCAAATCAGGTCTGTGGTATTGCTTTTTTATTTTAAAATATCACTGATGGTAGAGACCTATGGGCCCACTGACTTATTTTGCCACCGGGCCCAAAATGCCGCCAGTCCTCCCCTGCTCAGCAGCTTATACAAATGTCAGATTTGTCAACATGTCTCATTGTCTTGGTTACCAAAGAAAAATGAGGGCCCTTACAATCAGCATCAGGATGATTACAGCATCCTCATTAAATGTCACTCATGGCAGACTTAAAACAAAATGCAAATGTCTACATTACTTGAAATCAAGTGTTACTGCTGCATTATTGGACCACACCATTTCAAACAACTGACCAAGTGTTGTTTAAGTGACTCCACATAATGAGCTGTCAATGAGATCTGAACACCTTTAAATGGTAAATGACCTGACAGAATTCAGGACCTGCCGACTTACCTGCGGCTTTTACACTTGTACCATAAGACGCATAACTATTTGGACGAACCTCCATCCGATCCATCGGCTGTTCAGAGTTTCTTATTGCCCTGTTTTAAAATAGCAGTGAATTTCCAACTTGACAGCCAATTAAGATCAAAACATTAGCACTTGTCCTATATTTGCATTGCTTTGCCACCATCAGGCATAGTCATCTCCAAGAATACAGGGAAATTGCAATTGAAGTTGTTTTGCCAGAAATGAAAGTGATTGTTTCAGCCTACATTATACATAATTATATGTCAAAACCTCGCCTTTCTACTTAAATCTGGACCTCTCCCTTATTTCAGTGCCAGAAATTCTACATGCATCTTTGATCAAGTTACATCAGTTGTCATCAGTTATGCCGGAAACCAATATTCCCTGAGGTACAAACCGCTTCTCTTAGCATTTTCTGTGGGAATTGGGAGTGCCACAACATAGTTGCCAAAGAAAGGAAGATGTATGGTATCAATAAAATGTTCAGAAGGGCTGTTTTATAGTAACTGCACTCATCAGAAATATCAAGGTTAAGCTCTGATTATTAGAGCGGTAAGCGATAGCAGTTCATGCTAATAATTTTTTTTTACATGACCAGCTGAGAAAATACTTGATTCTGTGAAATGATCATCTTGTGTGACAAACACCATAGGTTTCATTGCTGTAACACAAACACAAGCCCTTGAGATCCTGCATCACCATGTGTCATGTGTCAACAATTAAATGCTTGTGATGCTCTCACCAATTCACGTTTGATGATATTGTTATTGTATATGTTTTTTTTTCTTCTCACAAGATACAACATATACTATGTATGAACCTGTAAAAAATAATCTTTGCAGCGTGTCAATAACAAAACAAATTGGCTGATTAAAGTTTTTTTTAAAATTATGTTTGCTTGTGATTTGTGTTATGGAATTAGGCATTGGAGGGCAAAACCACCAATCTCTCTTCAATCACAGGTCACACAAAGCTCCATGTTGTGAAATGTGTGAGATACTTTTGCAGCTGGGCACCATATTATATATTTATATTTTAGAATTGTAGAAAGCAATCATGTGAAGATGCTGGAAATAGCCACCAGAATCAATGAATCAACATGATAAAGTGACATGCCAGTTCAGCTGCAAGATGCATGGTTCCTTTCCATTGTATTGTTTGTGCCGGAGGTCCCAATTTAACAGGATTTTTGGGATCCTTGTTATGTTGGATACAAATCCACATATTATGGATTGTCTGAGTTATTTGAAAATAATATTATCAAATTACACCAAGACTTTTGTCTTGTTAGGCAGGTTCCTCTTTTCAGGTGTACCTGTAAGCACAAGGTCATGTTGTGGCCAGTGTGCGAAATGACAGGGGTCCGATAGTCCCGACTACCAGAAAAAGGCTTTGGACTAGTGAAATTTTAGTAAAAAATAGATAATCACCATGTTAATTTCTATGCAATTTGAGTTCGGACCAGGACTTTCTGAAAGCCATTTCTCACACTGGACTTGTGGCAATTTGTCAATGATTAAAACTAAACCAACAAGCTCACCCCAGCATTGTTTAACCTTGGCAATACTCATTGAGAACTCAAATCATGTCATTGTCTTCAAAGTTTTTGTCCTTCTTTTATCCGTTATGGATGAAGTGGCTTACAGCTGTTGGGCGTTGGCATGGTTTTTTGATGGCTATCTGATGTGGGTGCTTCATCTTTTTCTTCAGTGTAGCTTTTGTGGATTGGAAGTGGATTGGAAGGTGTAGGCCTGTTGATAGGACTCAAGATAACCACTTTGGTCTTTGATGGGAACCACCAATATTTTTTGATTTGTTTTTAACATTCAAGATGACAGACTCATAAAGGCAATCAGTTTGAAATAATCATTCTAATGATACCGCTTGTTGAGAAATTTTATCCTGCTTAATAATAGCGGGTTATCATCTTGATTATTCAAAATATTTGTCAAGAGCATTGTGAACATACAATCATTGAGGGTAAATACTATATTCACACAACAAGCTTATTGGAGATTTTCCTTTAAAAATGTTTGCTTCAATTATTCTAAAAAAACTAGGAACTCAAATTATGCATCCAAATTAAGGTGTTCTTTTCATATTTCATTTATGAAACCCATATTTTGTGGTTTATCTCGAACGTCAGTGAAAATATCACAGGGTATGTCATAATGATGCAAAATGAAGGAGGAGGCTAAAATCTAAGTAATGAAAAAAATTAAGAGGTTTCTGCTTATACTGCTATAATACATGTAATTCTAAAAAAATAAGCAATACATTCTTGTTGAACGAAGGAGAAACAGACCACCATTCTTGATTTGATAACGATCAGCCATAATACTGTAGTTTTAAGCAAGTGAGCTGTATTTAATTGTTTGTAACTTAACTCAATTAAACAATTTTTTTAAGTGACAAGACTTTCATCTGGGCCAAACAATTGGTAATGTTATAAAACAATTATAAAGAAATTAATAAATGACAATGTGGCAACATTTGGTGATTTAAGCATGTTGTAGGAGGTTTTACTTTCATGTGAGCTTTCTCTGATTCAAGTTATCTGACATTGTTTCTTCCAACATGATTGAGCGAAATTATTTAATGCCCATCAATTGGCATCATTTTCACTGACTTAAACATGTTATTGAAATGCCATATGACCATCAGGGAATAGTCAAATCAAAGAAAGAATGCAAATAATGAATTCCTTGCCAATGATTACCCCAAAATAGAGGTATCATATGAGAATATATGACGCTTAGTAACGCGTTAATCCATCAATTTTAAGGCAGCCATCTTTATTTTATACAATATGGCCACCAGGATTGCTTAAATCACCAAATTGATGCCAGAAACGAATTCCACAGTCAGAAATACCTCAAACTAGAGGTATCACTTATTTTTTTACGATGCCCGGTTGAAAAGTTACGAAATTGCCCATATCTGATGGCGGCCATATTGGATTTGCCAAATACGGCCACCAGGGGGCGAAATCAGCTTGGCGGTCAGTGGATTTTGAAAGGTCTTGGTCATGTCTAACCACAACCGAAACCTCATAAAATCGTAATAAAGTGAACGATTGCCCCAATATTGAGGCTAAGCCACCCTACTACATGCTTAGTATGAAGTTTGATGCTTCTCTGAAACTACTAACCAAATATGGGATGCCAGTAACATTTACCGTTGTCTAGCATCTGAAATATGGTTTAGTTAAGACACTGGGCACTGGAGGAAGTAGTGGAGATCATCTTTATTATTCAGAATCCAAACTATTGATGAAAAGAGTATTTTTGTTTGTTTTTGTAAATTTCTGGTTCAAGGACATATTCTATCTCAATGACTACTGGTCATAGAGACCTGGAATATAGCTCAATGTTCCTATTTGTGGGGAATACATTATTCAGCTCTAAGTGGTATGGATTTCAAGTTATAGGCATGATGCTAATGATACACATATTTGGTATTTTAATTGATCAAATGTGGTTTCGCATAAATAATTGGCACTAGAGACCTGGAACTTGGCCCAAAATGTGCAAGCAACTTGCCTAATTATTGGCAATGGATTGTTAAGCCCTAAGTGGTCAGGATTTTTTAGTTAGAAGTGTGATTTTAACGACAGTCAAAAAACATTACAGCTATGTTTATCACCTCAGTACAGATCAGCGGGGCATTGGGACCCTTGGACATGAAAGTGCAGTGATAGCTGACTGTTTGACCCTTCCAATGCAAACTTTAAAAGGCATTTCTGGAACGAAAAATTTTCAAACTTTTTTCAGCCGAAATTTCAAGGTTTTCCAATTTTTGACCCAAATACATGAATAACAGATTAATTGATTTTACAAACTGGAATCAATTTTTATCTAAATCTGATCAGCAGCAATTAACTGGTTAATCGTGAGAGCCCCAGAAATTTCAGGTGTACAATGAAGCATAGTCTGAAAGCTGTCAGCCACAAACAACAAAAAAAGGGCTTTATACTTTTTCCTTAATATTTCTCAAAGTATGGAATCAGACCATCAAAAGGCACAACTAAAACATATGGGTTATAATATTGCATCAATTTTCATGCATGTACATAGTGACTGAGTGGCCTGGAAAAAATGGTGCACATGTAGCCTGTATGGTCTAGTTGTGCGTTTTGATGGTTTGATTGATGGATAATTTGTACTTTTTGAAATATTGAGAAAAATATTAAAAAATAATTTTCTTTGTTTCCGGGCTAGGACTCAGCCCCTTTTACATGTACATGGATGAAATTTTTACAGATGTAACCTATATGGTCTAGTTGTGCCTTTTGATGGTCTGATTCATAGATATTCTATACCTTTTGAAATATTTAGAAAAATGTAAAAAAAAACATTTTTTTCATTTCTGGCCCAAAACTTGGCCACTATTGCATGTACATGGATGAAATTTGTTACACATGTCACCTACATGATAAAGTTGTGCCTTTTGTGGGTGTGATTCATGGATATTCCTTACATTTTTAAATATTGAGAAAAATATATTAAATAATTATATTTTCTTTCCAGGCCAAAACTTGGTCATCATTGCATGTCCATAGATTAAATTTGAATGCATTTGCTATATGATATTTCAGTGTCTTTTGATGGTCTCCTTTTTGTCGTTTTTAATGCTTTTTGAAATATTCGGAAAAGCTTAGAAAAATAAAAATAAATGTATTTTTTGGTTTCCGACCCATAGCTCACAACCTATTCCTTGTTTATGCATGAAACTGGTCCATAATATGTGTAAATTGGTCTAGTATGGCCTTTCCATGGTTCGAAATACCCTGGCAGGCAAGCGGGCACATGGGCATACATATATTATGTATATAAACTTTTATTGACATCCTTATATCATAACAGATACATGTGTCATCAATAAAAAAAAGAAAAACAACTACAATGCCGAGTTTATTCCAAATGCTAATTATTGTTATTTTACAGAAGGAATTAGAAAAAAAAGTACAGTACTGTTGATAAACAACGGATTACGCAATATCGTAGTATATTCAATATCATGAAATGCTTAATACCAATACCAGTCACATTTTGCTATATATGTAATAATGTAGTACTTAAAATGATATATGCTACTTGAAATAGAAAAACAAAATAAAAATACATAAGATCATTTCAGACCAAGATCGGACCACCGTTGCAAATACTTACATGCAATTTAGACTAGTTCACATCACTTTTATAGTGTAATTGTGTCATTTAATGGTGTTTTTTTTTTCGCTGAAGGTTTGCTGCTTTGCACTGCAGTCTATGTTTAAAAACTACGAAAAGCCCAAGAGATGTGTCAGGGTTACGACTTCTTCTCCAAGAAAGCGCAACATATTTTTAAAGCTTCAAAAGATGCTGATCTTTTTCACCCAGTACTTTTTACGAACATTTGTTTTCCACCCATACAAGGAAAGAAACCCAACAGAACTGTCAGCAAATGTTATAGAAGTTTCAGTCTTTGTGTATTAAAGGTCCATAAATATTGATTTATAGTTGTTCTGAATGTGATAATAAACCAACATTTTTAGTTAATCTCATGGACTGCCAACCGCAATGTCTTATCCATGCCAGTCATTATTTATTTGTCATTCTCTGAGGCAGGAACCTCTGGGAAGACATGAAAGTGAGAACAGACGTCCATACAAATATTTACAGATTCAATATTGCCTCATACTTCCATATTGGTATCGTGTTCTTCAGTGTTGTCATTGACATTCATTGCCACATAGGTACCGGATGGAATGTACTGTCTGCGTCCCAACATTTCATATCCCACTTCGCAATAATGAAGGCTTTCCCCAACCGGTGCAGATAATGGAGCAGCAGATTGTTCAGTTGGTGGCAATTCGATTGGTCTCTGCTGTGGGATGTCGTGAGAGTGTGCGTGAACGTAAGAGTATGGATGTTCAACCCTGTCAGTTACTTGTACTTCAGCATAGGCATGGCGTTCATTGGTCAATCCACGTCTCAAAAATTCATACCCAATTTCAAAATACTGATGGCTTTCTCCTTCCATATTTGCAGGATGGTCATTTGGTGACAATTCAGCTGGTTGTTGCTCTGTCGGTTGCAGCTCAGCTGGCGGCTGCTCAATGTGCACACTCTTCCTTTGTTTGTACGTATAGAATCTCCTCGTGACTCCGATGCACACGGCTACACCAATTATTGAGCCAAGGATGATGATGGTCCAGATCTGCCATCCAATTACTTGCCCTGCCAATTAAAATTCACTTTTGTGATAACTGATTAAAGCTAGTTAGTCAGCCAGTTCTATGTAAAATTCAACTTGCTGTTATAGATCATGAATTGACAGATTTTAAGTGTAGTATACATTCCAAGCAAGAGAATAGCATGTTTTCCATTTACATAATTAAGAGTGTTTAATTAATTGCAGAGCCTTAAACTACTAAAGGAGAGCCCTGCAGTTCTTGATTTGAGAACAAAACAAGGCTTTTTCATGGCATGAAAAACTATTTATTTACATTTTTAAAGAAATTAATCTTTATAGATTGAGCTTTAAATGACTGTTTAGTAAATTTTGAAGTTGATTATGACTCAATAATCTTTCTTTTGGACATCAATTAATTTGATCTCGCATCATACTAGCTTTGAAGAGCGTGACAAAGATTAGTTTCACTTTTAATTGTATGTCTGTCTCTTTTTTTTTTATCCATATTTTGGCAAAACACAGAAAACTTATTATACTCACCCAGTACTTGCTTGGTTGGTTGGCAGGGTTCAGGGAAATTCAGTTATCTTCACTGTTTCGGTGGTTTGGTATGTTGTTGGAGCCGTCTGTGTGATGTCAGTAGATTTTGGCAACTCTGTAAGAAGAAAATTTGATTTCTAAAAGCACAGCCATAAACAGATTTTCACAAATAATTTATGTCAATTCCTTCTTTTGACCCATAGAATATTCTTATTTTGTGGCCATATGCAAAATAGCAAAACGGTGACATTTCCTTGGCATAGTGTCTGAGATTGCACCTATCAGTGTTGAAGTCAAGGCCAGGACATCCGAGACCGAGGCATGAGCATCTGAGAACGATAGATAGAGATAGATAGACATGGTAAGTGCAGCCCTCTAAGCCCAGTTCTGGGCGCTCACGATTGATGAGATGAGAGAGAGAGCAGGAGTCCTCAACATGTTACACATTTACCCCATGTGAGGGATCTTTTACTTGCCCAGCACAGACACTGATACAAGGGGCCGCCAATTTAACGTCTCATCCGAACGACATCCAGCTGGGATTTTGCTCATAAAGGTACACTGAAAATTTCAGGATTCCCCAATCGGGAGTTGAACCCATGCAGGCAGAGACCTTCAGCGGAGCAGGCGGGAACCTTAACCACTACACCACCCAGCTGCCGAGACAGAGGCATTGACTCTCAGAGACCAAGACCGAGGCATCAGCTATCGAGACAGAGGCCGATGCCAGCAGAACATAAATTATGGTTGACTACCAAACTATTTAATCGATATTTAGCCATCGCTTCGCTTGCAATAAGGCTTAACAGTGCGCTTAATGATTCAAGTAAAAACACTGAACCGGAAAAATAAGGAGGCCATCATTACAATTCATCTCATAAGGAATAAATTAATTTTTCACAAAAAAAGCGACAGATTAAATTCTTTTGAATCTTTTAAATGATTTACTTCTAAATCAAACATTGCAGACTGAGATAGTCCATCCACCTGAAATTTATTTCAAAACTGCAAGGAAAACATTATTATTATTATACTGGATTTTATTCCGCCTGACTGGAACACAAACTGCATAGTTTTATCTAATATTCCAAGGCAGCTTGTCTATTTCATTACGGACTTCTAATAAATGCTTTAAATTACACTATAGACACACACAAACTCTTGTCTCTGTTCATGACTGACAAATTAATGGCTGTCAGTCCCCAGAAAAATTGAATTGGGTCAACATTTACATATGTGTGACAGGTCTCAAGATCAGGTCGCGCAACAGCTGTCTGTATAACGACGATAGACTACTTTCAAAAGTATGGCTGCTGGTGAAGATCTAGTATTCTGCTTTGAAATGAAATGCTTGGAAATCAGCAGGCAAAACGAAACAGCTTTGCAACTCTACCTTTGCCTTTGTTAAAGCTAGAAAGGGATGGTTTTAGTCATCAGAAGTTTGATGGTCTTCGATCTACTTCAAACCAATTATGCATATTAAAGTGTTGCCAGAAAAGCGTCCAAAAGGAATGCTCTGTCACTTATTCACAAGGCTAATCAAAGCAGCCGTTTTGCTTTTTAGTATCGAAAATACCCATTTGTATTGATTCATTTTCTTTGTGGAGACAGATTAACCAAGAAAACTGAATAGTTAAAAATTGTGTAAAGGCGGTGCAACACTCAACAGAATGTCTGGTTTATGCCACAAGTGGCGCCATCTTTACTGTGTTGTTTTTTTGCTACAATGTATACATCATCCATGATGAAAAATAGTTCTAAATTAATTTGGTTTTCACAAGCTTTCGGATTAAATTGAAATCAACCAAAGTCAGACTAGAAACTTACAGAGTTTTGGAAATAGACGAGACCATCAGCAAATGCTGAGAGTGTCCTGGTTTCTTCCAGACAATGTTGTGTGAGTTCAGACGGTGCATTTTTGTTGACTGCTCACAGGAGCTCGCGAATTTGGCCCTTAGGTGGCAACAAATAGCGGTCAACTTGTAAACAAACTTATAGCTGCTCGGTTCCAGTGCATTAGGCAGTAGCATATTTGTGTTAAAAACTATCAAAGATATTCGGAATATTTTTAAGGCATTTAAAGGACTCCAACACTGGTACCTATTGGGTAAGATAATATGACAAACCTTTCTGGCAGATGACTTGCCCTCGTTTGAAACAACCATCAGCACTTAGCTTTCCATCTTTAAGCATAAGACAATTCTTTTGGTAGCTGTGGTGACTTTGTTCATTGGAATTCCAGTTTGAGTTAGTGACTTCACTCCCATCTAGGCATTTATTTGAAAAGTGGGGCCAAAACTAAAATGGCCACTGCATAAAAGTGATGCATCCAATTTCCATGGGTATTGTGTTTTCTGATAGAATTGTCATAGGGCTATCAGAAAAAAATATAATGACACTTTTAATCACAGTTTCCACTCTAAGAGGCTCAAAAAACATCAAAAATGGAGTTTTAAAAGGTCCCCGGTTTTTAGACCCAATTTGGGTAGGCTGGCATTTTTGTCCAGGACATCCCTCAGCAATAATCATTATTTCAAACCATCTCGTATGCCTTCAGGTACAATAAAAAAATATCAGGTGATTTTTGAAAAATCGTCCATTCTTGTTTTTTGGGCATAAAGGTCCGAAAGCAGACTGTCACACCTTGGTGTGACTATTAAAAGAGTGACATTAGTGTATTTTGTCACCAGTAAAAACCACATTCAGGCATGCAAATGTATTTTATTTTTGTAGCACTAGGTCCCATCTTTCTTGGAAAAGTCAAATTACATTCCTATTGTCATTATTAATTGACTGAGGGGCCCTCAAAGCACTGTAACGTACGGAACAGTTCGTGTAACATACCTCACGCTTCAGCAAATTGTGTAAAAATGACTAAGTCCAACATCAGAGTGATCATTGTGACCTTTCTGTGTGACTGTGGTGATTGTAGAGTGACTGTTATGTCTCAGACAGACACAATGTCATATTGATTGCCATTCTTTTTGTATTCTTGATTGCTATTTTCAATTGCTATTTTTCCATTGCTATTTTCGATTGCTATTCTCGATTGCTATTCTCGATTGCTATTCTCGATTGCTATTCTCGATTGCTATGAATGGACTTCACAAGCCTCAAAGCTCAGATCTGTGTTCAGCATGTTCACTGGTCAGGTCCAAGAAGATCTCTATCTATCTATCTATCTATCTATCTATCTATCTATCTATCTATCTATCTATCTATCTATCTATCTATCTATCTATCTATCTATCTATCTATCTATCTGCCTGTCTATCTATCGGCCTGTCTATCTATCTGCCTGTCTGTCTATCTTTTTATCTGTCTTTTATTCATCTAGAAAGAAAGAAAAAAGAATACATGTGCATACTTTTTTTACATGTAAATACATTGGTATGAAAAACCCAATGTCTTGAGTCCCAGTGACTGTCAGTGTCAGAATAATATATAGTCACAATGATCACTCTCACAATAGGCCTCACAACAGTCACACTGAGAGCTATTGAAACATGGGGATAGGCAATTCCTATTATCAATAGCACATATTTATTGTACATTAGAAGTGATGGTTAGCAGTAAAATACTTTTCTGCTTCCATGGAGCATCAGTATGTTTTAACAACCAAAAATTCCAGTAAGCACTTTGTTACTCTACAGGATTTGTTTAGAAAGTAAATAAATTACAGATAGATAGATAGATAGATAGATAGATAGATAGATAGATAGATAGATAGATAGATGGATGGATAGATAGATAGATAGATAGATAGATGGATGGATAGATAGATAGATAGATAGATAGATAGATAGATAGATAGATAGATAGATAGATAGATAGATAGATAGATAGATAGATAGATAGAAAGATAGGCTGATATACATCACACATTGGCCTAAAATCAACTGCTTTGAACTGCTTGGCCTGTAAATGTTAAAAATATGCCTTTTTCTGCAAAAATGACTATTTTTATTTATGTGTACCAGTTGGATCTTGCCATTATTCTTGGACCTGTGATTTTTTTAAAATAAACTTAACCAAGTGTAAGTTCAAGCATTCAGATCAAAATGAGACCAGAAAAAGTGTTGTAACCTTCATTTATAAGTAGTTTTTGAAGTGCAGATTTTGTCTTAAAAATGCTTAAATCCACTCATATAAGCAACATCAGATGCACCTATGTAATACGAAGCACAAAGTAGTTATGAGAACGTAATAAGATTATCTGCAGAGCTAAATTTTCATGAAAAATAAGTTCCATGGTATTTTTTAAGATTTCTGGTAACTTCCATTAGAAATCCTAGGGACCGGGTCTGTCAGGTCTGGATTATCTTTAATGTATGTTTTAAAATAAGGTGCCCTTGTGAAGGTTAAATCACCAAAGTCACAGTAATGAAAGTTAGGCTCTGTACGTTTGGAATAGGCAGAACTAATTCTTTAATCACCATAGTCACGGTAACGAAAGTCCCATTTTGTGGTCATTAATTTTGGAATCTGTCACATTCTCGATATTATCGTCAAAGGGGAATCTCGTTATTTTTAAAATCATCATTGTCACACTGTCACAGTAATGAAAGTTACATTTCATGGACTGTTGGATTGGAGTTTTTCCAACATTATTTTGAATTAGAAAGGTTAACTATTAAATCACCAAAGTCACAGTAATGAAAGTCAGGCTCTGTAAGTTTGGAATAGGCAGAACTACTTCTTCAATCACCATAGTCATGGTAACGAAAGTAACATTTCGTGGTCATTATTTTTGGAATCTGTCACATTCTCGATATTATCGTCAAAGGGGAATCTCGTTATTTAATCGTCATTGTCACAGCAATGAAAGTGACAAGTCAAGTCAAATATTTTTTATTAAAGTGACCTGCAGTTTACACTGCCCGTCCTCTAAGGCCTACATTTCATGGTCTGCAGGATTGGAGTTTTTCCAACATTATTTTGAAAGGGAGAGGTTAGTTATTAAATCACCAAAAAAAAGTCACAGTAATGAAATTCAGGCTCTGTAGATTTGGAATCAGTCACATCCTCAACAGAATGTTAAAGGGAATCCAGTTATTATTATTAGATAAAACTGTTGTCTGATTTTGGGGGTCCTTTACCACTTGCAGGGCACCCAGCTTGTCATTTTATTGTAAAATACTGATAAAGGGAAAGGTTAGTTATTAAATCACATGACTAATTATTCAATCACCATAGTCACGTCCATTATATGTTTGGAATCTCTAACATTCTCACATGATTGTCATAAGGAGAAACTAGTTATTTAATGATCATTGAACATTCCAGTATTAAAATCATATTTCATGTTCTATAGGACTGGAGTAAGACATATTTCCAACATTATTTTGAAAAGGAAAGGTTAGCTAATAAATCACCCTTGTCACAATAATGAGTGAAAGGCTCTGTAGGTTTGGAATCAGTGACATTCTCAACAGGATTGTAAATGGGGAATCAATTATTTTACCATTTAATGTCCTAGTAACGAAAGACACACAATTATGGCCTAGGATTAGTAGTCATATTTTCAACATTATCTGGAAAAAGAAAGGTTAGTCTTTTAATCACCATAGCAGTAACAAAAGTCACATTACTTAGTCTGTAGGTTTGGAATCAGTCACATTCTCAACAGAATTGTAAAATGGAATTAAGTTATTTGATCAATAATTGTCCCAGTAATGTAAATCACATTTAATGGTCTGCTGGATTGTAGGTAGTCAATACTAGTCATGTTTTCAACTTTTTTGGAAAAGGAAAGGTTCTTCATTTAATCACCTTAGTCACTGTAACGAAAGTCACATTTCTTAGTCTGTAGGTTTGGAATGAGTCAAATTCTCAAAATTATTGCCATAAAGCAAATCTAGTTATTTCATCATCATAGTCATGGTAGTAATAGCCACATCCAATGGTCTGTGGCTTAGAATCAATCACATTTGCAACATGATTGTCATAAGGCAAGAATAATTATTTAATCACCATAGTCATTGTAATGAAAGTCACACCCCTTGGTCTGTAGATTCGGAATCTGTCACATTCTCAACATTAATTGTCAAAGATGAATCTAGTTATTAAGTCATAAATGTCCCAGTAATGCAAGTCACATGTCATGCATGGGCTGTAGGACCAGTGGCAGTCAAATTTTCAATATTATTTGGAAAAGGAAAGGTTCGTCATTTTGTCATTTAATCACCGTAGTCACAGTAACGAAAGTCAAATTTCCTAGTCTGTATGTTTCGAATCAGTCACATCCTCAACATGATCAGTGGCGTAACTAGGGGGGGGTCTGGGGAGCGGGGAGGTACCTGTTGGGACATGTGATTCTCTGGAGTGGAGCACCCTCTAAACTAACAGTATATTTTAGGTAAAGTCAAGAAATTCATATGAAGGGCACCTGGCGGGGGTCACAAGTCTAATATTGGGGCACGTACCCCCCCCCCCATACCCCAATGCCACCCCATAGGTATGCCACTGAACATGATTGTCATAAAACAAATCCATTTAATTATTTCATCATCATAGTCATGACAGTAATAGTCACATAGCCTCGTTTATGGGTTCATAATAAGCCTAATTCTCAGCATGATTGTCATTAGGCATGACTGATTATTTAGTCACCATGGTCACAGTACAATACTAATTGCCCGGAAAGGAAACAGTTGGAAGAGGATGTAGAATACAAGGAAAGAAGAGGACATCAGAGAGAGGGGCCCATTCGTCTCTAACCGAATAAACTGATAGGACAACAACCTCCGGGTTTCGTCCTCAACTTCTCTACATCTCTACATCTCTAAAATGATAGTTAGGCTCAATGTTTTGCAGGTTTGGAATCAGTCGCATCCTAAACGTTATTGTCGAAGTGAGAGTGGGGCTATTTAATCGCCATAGTCACAGTAATGTCTTATGAAAGTATTTCATGGTGTGTTGGCTTGAAATAAGTCACATTCCTAACATAGGCAAATTTAGTTGTTTAATCACCATAGTCACAATAATAAAAGCAACATTTTGTGGCCTGCAAGTTTGTAATCAGTCACCTTCTCAACATGATTGTCATAATGCAAATCTAATTATTGCTTCATCCTGGTCATGGTGGTGATAGTCACATTTCAAGGTATGTGGGTTAGAATCAGTCACGTTCTCAGTCTGGTTGTCATGTGGCAAGACTAATTATTTAATCACCATAGTCACAGTAATGAAAGTCACATTTCATGGTTGTTATTTTCAGAATCCATGACATTAAAAAAAAAAGCAACAATGGGTTCTCGATACTGTCACTGATACCCCAGTTATATAGATAGATTTAAAATGCAGCCTTTGAATACAATTTTTATTGCATGTTACTGTAGTAACTTAATCGCTAGCTTTGTCTGGTAAAAATTACTTATTTCCAAAACTACAGACCGTTCTGTGTGAATTTCTTTACTGTAACAGTTTATAGTAAATGATCATGTTTAAAATGTTACTGGTACCTAATATACATGAAATGTGACTGCTATTAAAGTGACCATTGCAAAAAAAAACTAGCCGTGTATTTTTGCTGATTGTTCATTCACGTGGTTGTATTTTAGCCAAAACGTAACCTGAAGTGACTGTTTTCTGTGACTGTTGTGACTGTTTTTTTATGTGATTATCGTGACTATTGTGTGATCATTCTACAATTTTTTTAAGAATTTTCATTGGAATCGAGTCACATGTTTAGTCGTTTGTTGATCCAAAAAATACTTTTTCCGCAACAGGACCATTTGGACTGAAAATCTGCCATATCAGATTACCTGAATTCAAAGATTTTTTTTTTGGTCGGGACTGTCGTGTCCTAGGGACATTTTTGGTCTCACTTTTCAAATAAATGCCATCATGTGAAGCCCAAAATTGCTGAATGGTCAAGGTACTGCCATGACTGTTCATGTCAGCACATTTTAGCCAAAATAATACAGAAGTGACTGTCTTCTGTAGTCCCTAATACGGAAAAAGTAATGTTGGGGCCACAGGTCTCTGGATTTTTCGTGAAAATTCACTGAAAAATTAGTAAATTGGTCACATAACAGTCACAACAGTCACGCACAAAAACCATCGCAACAGTCACAGAAGACAGTCACTTCAGTATTGTTTTTTTGCGAAAATGTACCGACGTGAACAGTCATGACAGTACCCTGAACTCAGTAATAAAGGGCTTCACATGATGGCATTTTTTTGAAAAATGGGGCCAAACATGTCCCCAGGAGCAAAAAAGTGAATCTCTGATACCCAATAATCTGATATGGCAAATGTTTAGTCCAAGCGGTCCCTGATACGGAAAAAGTAATTTTGGGTCCAACAGGTCTCTGGATTTTTCGTGAAAATTCACTGAAAAAACTAGTAAATTGGTCACACAATAGTCACAACAGTCATGCAAAAAATAAACAATCACAACAGTCACTTGGACTAAACATTTGCTATATCAGATTATCGGGTTTCAGAGATTTACTATATTGCTCCTGGGGACATTTTTGGTCTCACTTAAAAAAATGCCATCATGTGAAGCCCTAAATTGCTGAATGGTCAGGGTAGTGTCATGACTGTTCAGGTCAGCACATTTTTGCCAAAATAATACTGACGTGACTGTCTTCTGTGACCGTTTTTTTTGCGTGACTGTCGTGACTATTGTGTGACCAATTTACTAATTTTCTAATGAATTTTCACAAAAAATCCAGTGACCTGTTGGCCCCAAAAATAGCTTTTTCCGTAAAAGGGATCACTTGGACTAGACATTTGCCATATCAGACTATTGGGATTCAGAGATTCACTTTTTGCTCCTGGGGACATTTTTCGCCCTACTTTAAAACAAAATGCCATCATGTGAAGCCCTAAATTGCTGAATGGTCAAGGTAGTGTCACGACCGTTCATGTCAGCACAATTTAGCCAAAATAATACTGATGCGACTGCCTTCTGTGACTGTTGTGATGGGTTTTTTTTCTGTGACTGTTGTGACTATTGTGTGACCAATATACTAATTTTCTATTGCAGTGACCTCTTGGCCCCAAAAATTACTTTTTCCGTAAAAGGGATCACTTGGACTAGACATTTGCGATATCAGACTATTGGGATTCAGAGATTCACTTTTTTGCTCCTGGGGACATTTTTGGCCCTACTTTTTTTTTAAATGCCATCATGTGAAGCCCTAAATTGCTGAATGGTCAAGGTAGTGTCATGACCGTTCATGTCAGCACATTTTAGCCAAAATAATACTGATGTGACTGTCTTCTGTGACTGTTGTGATTGTTTTTTTTGCGTGACTGTTATGTCCATTGTGTGACCGATTTACTAATTTTCTAATGAATTTTCATGAAAAATCCAGTGACCTGTTGGCCCCAAAAATAGCTTTTTCCGTAAAAGGGATCACTTGGACTAGAAATTTGCCATATCAGACTATTGGGATTCAGAGATTCACTTTTTTGCTCCTGAGGACAGCTTTGGCCCCACTTTAAAAAAAAAAGCCATCATGTGAAGCCCTAAATTGCTGAAAGGTCAAGGTAGTCTCATGACTGTTCATGTCAGCACATTTTAGCCAAAATAATACTGAAGTGACTGCCTTCTGTGACTGTTCTGATGGTTTCTTTTGCGTGACTGTTGTGACTATTGTGTGACCAATTTACTAATTTTCTAATGAATTTTCACGAAAAATCCAGTGACCTGTTGGCCCCAAAATTTCTTTTTCCATAACAGGGATCACTTGGACTAAACATTTGCCATATCAGATTATTTGGATTCAGAGATTCACTTTTTTGCTCCTGGGGACATTTTTGGCCCAACTTTTTAAAAAACTGCTATCATGTGAAGCCCTAAATTGCTGAATGGTCAAGGTAGTGTCATGACTGTTCATTTCAGAACATTTTTGCCAAAATGATACTGAAGTGACTGCCTTCTGTGACTGTTGTGATGGTTTTTTTTTGCGTGACTGTTGTGACTATTGTGTGACCAATTTACTAATTTTGTAATGAATTTTCACAAAAAATCCAGCGACCTGTTAGCCCCAAAAATTACTTTTTCCGTAAAAGGGATCACTTGGACTAGATATTTGCCATATCAGACTATTGGGATTCAGAGATTCACTTTTTTGCTGCTGGGGACATTTTTGGCCTCACTTTTTTAAAAAATGGCATCATGTGAAGCCCTAAATTGCTGAATGGTCAAGGTAGTGTCATGACTGTTCATGTCAGCACATTTTAGCCAAAATAATACTGAAGTGACTGCCTTCTGTGACTGTTGTGATGGTTTTTTTGCGTGACTGTTGTGACTATTGTGTGACCAATTTACTAATTTTCTAATGAATTTTCACGAAAAATCCAATGACCTGTTGGCCCCAAAATCACTTTTTCTTTAAAAGGGATCACTTGGACTAGACATTTGCCATATCAGACTATTGGGATTCAGAGATTCACTTTTTTGCTCCTGGGGACATTTTTGGCCAAACTTTTTAAAAAACTGCTATCATGTGAAGCCCTAAATTGCTGAATGGTCAAGGTAGTGTCATGACTGTTCATGTCAGCACATTTTAGCCAAAGTAATACTGAAGTGACTACCTTCTGTGACTGCTGTGATGGTTTTTTTGCGTGACTGTTGTGACTATTGTGTGACCAATTTACTAATTTTTCAGTGAATTTTCACGAAAAATCCAATGACCTGTTGGCCCCAAAGTTACTTTTTTCGTAACAGGGATCACTTGGACTAAACATTTGCCATATCAGTTTATTTGGATTCAGAGATTCACTTTTTTGCTCCTGGGGACCTTTTAGGCCCCACTTTTCAAATAAATGCCTATCTGTCAATTAAACAATCAGGCTTTTCTTGAGATTGATAATCCTTTATATTCACAAGCAAGGACCATGCTATTGAGTCACAGGTGCCCATATGAGCATAGGAAAATAAATTTATTTAGCTACATTTCAGTGAATGTGTCTCTATACATGAAACGCAAAGAAAGAACAAACAGAAACTTTTCTAAAGTTTGTTACATAAAAAATACTCTGCCTATTGGTAGAGTAAAAAGCTCTTCATGCAATATTTTATGTTTCGTCAATTGGTACTGTGAGAATTTGACACACAGTAATATTTCTACAAAGTCAGTTATTTCTGCATTAAATAATTACTACTAGTCCTATTATAAATTTATGTATAATAGTATTGTACTATGGACCTTGCCATTTCCATATTTGATGTCTCAGACCAATGAAGAAAACTTCTGTGACATTTTTCTTTTCTGCATTCACAAAGTTGCTCATTAACTCCTCCACTGTTTCACCCTCCTTGGCATAGAATAGGTCTCCTCCTGTATCCCGACATATCTGTCTTGCTCCAAACCAGTTCTTTCTGTTTGTTATGGGCTGGTACAAACCATGATATAGGCTGCTGTCTGCAAATGTACAATTTTGTAGTTGTCTGTTCATTCCTGACATAAATTTTGTATGTTGGACCTTTCTGTTACCAACTAAGGGGACAACAATTAAAATTTAAAGGGGGGGGGGTTAGTATTTTCAAGCGTGCACCATCCCCAAATATTTGTTTCCAAATTTAAATCAAACAACACCTTGTTGAGAAATGCCCCCATCAGAAATGATTTATTTCCAGACTGCACAGAAAGGTTCAATTTATTTCACAAGCAACTACCTGTGAGCATCGAATCTACACCAGACAACTCAAGTAAAAACAGAAATTTAGTACAAACTATCAGTCTGGTGAAAATGAGAACTGCATGCTGCCACCTGGCACAAAAATTGATTTTCTATGTTACAGCATTGCTGTCCCAAGAAATAGTTCCAATTTCATTGCACATTCACAAAATTTCTATTCAACATCGATGTATACCAGAGCCAGACTCGGCAATCACATTCTCTAAGGAAGTAGACAAGGCCATCAGCACACTCAGAAACAGCCCCGGTGTCTTCCAGACAAAATTGTGTGTGTTCCTCTGCGGGAGCTCATGGAATAGCACACTAATCACTAGGTGGCAACACAAGACAGCATATGTTTTAATCGGTGGCAGTGCAAGAGCAGTCCACTTGTAGACAGACAAACTATCTAATCAGATTCTGATGCTTCCTACTTGGAAAAAATTCCATTTCACAGTTTTAATCTTATATATATTCTCTTATGATATCTCAAACCAAGTCGGAGATGGTCAACCTTTTACAATAAAATAAAAGATTTTATTCATTCCCACCTGAACGACAGATGTATGAAAGTTCGTAGAAGCATGTTTTGAGCTCCAGCTCATTATAGCGCCGAATTTCTTTATATATCTGTGTAACAACCCCACAGCCTTGAGGGAACCTTAAGTCTGAAAATTGAAAATGAAGATAACCAAGAAAAGAAGCAATGGCTTTGACTCATAAACAATTTTATTTTTATTCGACTTATTACTTACATTTAAATAGAGGAAATTCGTCAGTATTCAGAAGATTGCCATTAACGAAAGTCCAATTCCCTAAATCAACAGTGCTTCCTCCCAGCCAGATGTTACCTGAACCAACAAACTTCATCAATTCAGCAATTGCAGACGCCTCTGATTCATTTGCTAGAATCACCATCTCCATGTTGTAGCTCAAGCACAATTTCCCAGCCAAACGCCAACTTCTTCTTTCACCTTCAAAGTGGGCATAACATGTGTTGCCGATAATTTTTGCCTTGCACGTAGCATTCCCTTGACAGAGATTGTGACAGTTGTTTTCAGTTGAATCTACTGAAAAAGAAACATTCAGCATTATGATCAATTGTCAGGAACAGAAAGGCCTGATCAAAACATTACAGAGTTGATACCATGTTTAAGAATATAACACTTTTTGTATTAGTGTGCTATGTTGAAATGATGCCAATATTCCAATACTGACATCACCATAGGCACTCCCAGCTTAGATATAAGTGTTTATTCCAACTCAACCTACAAATGACGCTTATTGGCTGTCCAAGTGTGTAATAGCTATTTACTAGCCTAATTGATCTGCATTCATTGGTTTTTGGTTGTTTGGTTTCAATTCGAACCGTTGAAATTGATATTTGAGTCACTTGCTTGATCCATCTTGATCTAGGTGTCATTTGACGTGAAATCCTATTCCACCATGAGGGCAGCACCTTACGGCATTTCAGCCCTTTTGTTATAAGATCAACACTGTAAGAAATGGCCGTGTTTTTCTGGCTAAAAGAACCGTAAATTTATTGTTATTTTATCAGTATTTTTTTAAAACAGACTTTGTCTGTGAATTTACAGTTTTTTGTCAGGTACAAAATGGCTCCAAGATAAATTTACTGCAACATGTCATTTAACATTCAGTTCACGTTAATGAACAATTACTTAAACCGTTAATTTACTGGCAACTTGTAATATGCAGACAAAACATTTGAATTGGCCAAACAATCAATACACCTCGTCAGATTAGGAACTAATAAACAAGAGATTGCATGGACTTCAACCACGGAACATGTGGTGCCATCTATAACATATGCTTTTCACAGCTGTTAATCAAACTTAATTTATAACTTATCTGAAGGTAAGGGAACATCCTCATTCATATGATCTTAAAGATGCTGTCATTATGCAAAAGTTGTTATATTCATATATGACATTGACATTTGTGTGAGTCTTATGATGTGATCTAAAGAATGACACTATTAAAACCAAAATAACCCAGGCGCAGTCTGCACCAATACAACATACTTCGATAAACTTGACACCTGGTTCTCTTGGAAAATATCCATCAATTTTATGGTTTGTGAGCAAACATGTGCAAATTAATTGCTGGGTATAATTGATGGACTTACTTCCCTGCTGTCAAGCAAGAGATGAGCAAGGCCGAGCCTGGAGTCAGTGGCTCTCTCACTCTCTCAGCTGATTCCAGCTTCGGTACATCCCTACAGCTATGCGACAGTTAAATCACACGCTTCGTCTGTTGTTTCACACTTGTGCAATAAGTAAGAATAACACATACTATCCGTATTTTTACAGTAGATTATACTGCTCCTTGCATTCTTTACATTCTATGATTGACAGTTGACATAACTGTAAAATATACTTTAAATAAACTGTTTTTATATGTACATTATACCGTAATATCACTTTGTTGAATCTGCAAAATTACAGTTCAATGTACAATCTACATTTTACGGTTCATTGTCCTGTTCAGGTTTATTAGTACTTTTACAGTTCTTAGACCTGGAACAAAGTTGCCAGTTAATTTAACTGTAAAATTTAACGGGAATTTTTTTGCAGTGAAGGCCTTAGGGACAGTTTAGAATTATCACTGGGAGGATGGTGGTATACCCCAGGAGGGGAAGGGGGTAGTTGCTACTCAGTTAATTGTACTGTCATGTCAAGAAGCGATTCAGAAAGACTCCTGTGGTTTAAAAATCTGTAGATTTAAGTTTTTCTTCCTTGTTATCACATGGTTATATCAGACATATACACTAACCAGCAAAAGAAACGCAACACTTGATTTTGGCTTATAATTTTGCAAATAAATTTTTTTGGACAAAATAAACTATATGGTATTGATCCTTAGATCAACTAGTGTCTTTGTGCCAAAAATCATTCAGCTGTGACCATTTCCTGTCTGCCTTTTGACTTGTTTATCACATTTCAGTTTTTGTAATAAAATATGACCTTAACAACAAGTTACACCAAGAATAAAGGCGCCATTTTAATTAATGGCCAAACAGATGATAAAAGCCGAAAAATTAGCACAGCAACACTATTTTTGAATTTTACAGGACAATTTGAAAATTGGAGTTTTTCACATTTCAAAATGTAGCAGACAAAATCTCTATGGTTCGGGCCCTTAGAATTGAGCTTTTTTAATAAAATTTTCAGAAAATTTCACTATGTTGTCTAGGAATTGCCACAATTTTTTTGAGAACAAAATTCAAAGTTTAACACAATTTTTTGCGACGACAAAGGCAATATTCTTAACGTCACATTAAGATGACTTGCATACAATTTTAAAATAAAAAAAACAATATGGATCACAGCGCGAGATGTTCCAGATTATTGAGTCCAGACACGCACTAAACAGACATGCTAGTAAAAAAGTTCCAGGTCCATAGTTCCAAGTAAAGTTTCTCATTTCAGAATTGAAGTGTCATTCTGAAAAGTTCCTACAGGGGGTGCTGTAGTCTAGGACTCCAATAATTCCAGCAATTGTGCAACTCTTATTCTTTCTGTGTAAAAATGTTATCAGCCAACCAAAATAGGCCGAACATGTTGTAAGCCAACCAAAATAGGCACAAAAAAATAAAATAAACCCAATTGAGAAATGACAACAGAGACCCATAAGAGCAATAGATGAAAACAGAATCACTGTTTGTATTGATGTCAATGGTGGGCATTGCCACTGGGCATACTGCATCCTGGAGACTGTTATTGGTTAATGTAAAAGCTTGTCATCTTGCCTGATATGTCTGGTGACTTTTACTGTTATAGCATCATTCAGTCTCTCATCTTTTTCTATTGCTCTTATGAGACTTGCGTTGTCATTGCTCAAGTGGGTTTGGAAAATTGCGAGGATTAAAACAGCATTAGTCATAATCACATTGATACTTCCAGAAAAAAAAAAAATTGTTTTCTGCTTATTTTGCTTGGCTAATAACATTTATACACAGAAAAAGATGATAGTGGCAAAACAGTTGGAACTTTTGGAGTCCTAAACTACAGCACCCCCTGTAAGAACTTAGCAGAATGATTCTTCAATTCTGAAATGAGAAGCGTTACTGGGAACTATTGAGATTTTTACTGGCGTATCTGTTTAGTCCGTGTCTGGACTCAATAATCTTGAACATCTCGTGCTTTGATCCATATTGTTTTTTTATTTTGAAATTGTGTGCAAGTCATGTTAATGTGATTTTAAGAATATTGCCTTCGTCGTCGCAAAAAATTGTGTTAAACTTTGAATTTTGCTCTAAAAATTGTGGCAATTCTCAGACAACATAGTGAAATTGTCTGAAGATTTTATTTAAAAAGCTCAATTCTAAGGGCCCGAACCATAGAGATTTTGTCTGCTACATTTTGAAATGTGAAAAACTCCAATTTTCAAATTGTCCTGTAAAATTTAAAAATAGTGTTGCTGTGCTAATTTTTCGGCTTTTATCATCTGTTTGCCCATTATTTAAAATGGCGCCTCTATTTGTGGTGTAACTTGATGGTAAGATCATATTTTATTACAAAAACTGAAATGTGATAAACAAGTCAAAAAGCAGACAGGAAATGGTCACAGCTGAATGATTTTTGGCACTAAGACACTAGTTGATCTAAGGATCAATACCATATAATTTGTTTTGTTCAAAAAAATTTATTTGCAAAATTAAAAGCCAAAATCAAGTGTTGCGTTTCTTATGCTGGTGAGTGTATATGTAAAATTTAATCGGAATTTAACTATATGTAGGTGGCCCACAACCACAAGCATTGCTTCAGTGGGTCTCCTTGCACATAATTTTAAAAGTCTCGATGACATAATAGGTTATTATGATTTATCTCATATATGAAATACAAGTAAAACTTCATACGAATGTGCTAAATAAAGTTAATTTTCTCTCTCCCCAAAATACGCCACTGGCTGAATGTGAAGTGTTTTTTGTTCTGAAGAGTGCATTTATCCACAATGCAAAACTTATGTTGCAACTAATCATGTGTCTGCAAGTGACAGGTAATACCTCTATTTGCTTTTCGAGAAAGCAAAAAACTAAAAAAAAAAGAAAAGAAAGAAATAGGTAGAGATATCACAAAACAACTTATCTGAAATGTGAGATGCAACGTTTCCAGAAAAAGAAGGTCAATGCTACATACTCAGAACCATGATAAATGTACCTCAAGTAGCAAATGAATAATTTGCAAGACATGTCTTGTGCAAGATTAAAGGAACTTTTTTTTAAACAGGCTGTATCTAAAAAAAAACTTCACTGCATTTTGAATGATTAATTTGGATTATGAATGATGGGGTCTAAAGATTATTTAACACTGCAAAAAAAATATCTGTGCATGTCAAGAAGCATTCAACTTGCAGTTGAGGTCATAAGCAAATGCACATAGAGAGATCTTTGCAGTGATATGAAACTATGGAATATAAAACACGACAGATTATTAAATGCGATTAATTGTATTTCAACTAACATCAATGACCGATTGTGCTGATGTTAATGTCAGTTACAGTAACTTCTTACATGAGTTTGAAAAAATGCTTGATTGTCATATCCCTCAGGTCACCAAAGGATGCAACAAATATCGCCATAAAAAAGAACCGTGGGTAACTTGTGGTCTTCTCTCCTCAATCAAAACGAGCGATCAAATGTACTCTAAACTTCTAAAAATTCGCAATCCAACACTAAGTAAAAAGGGAAATAGCTGAACGCAAATACAAAAGCTACAGAAATATTCTCTGTAAGCTCATCAAGGAATCTAAGAAGATTTTTGGCTGTCTGAATGACTCAAAGGCAACTTGGAGACTAATCAACCAAGTCTTTTGTAGAAGCAAAAAAGCATGTGAAATGCCAGATGTAGGGGAAACGGGGACACAATGAATCACTGGAAACAGTGAATCAGTGGCTATTTCTGTATACTGAAAAAATAAATTGCTAGGATTTGCCATCTACAGGGTGGCTGTTTAGTCCACCATACGTATTCAAGCGTGAAATCCTGAATTGCTCATGTTGCACTGGAGTTCTGGGGTAAAACACGATTTTGAGCACTAAATCCTGAAATTTCGGATTATGAACTTTTGTAATATAGTACAGGTTATGCAGGATTTACTGGCGTACTTGTGATATATGTAAAAGGAACATGTAATGAAAGTAATGCATTGGTATTTCAGAAGCACATAGTTGCAATTATCAAGATATAAAGATTTTAGTTGAATTACGCTTGTCACAGTGAATCGGGGCTGCCATTGGGCACAGTGAATCACTGCATTCAGTGATTCACTGCAACCCAGATATGAATAATGAATAGTTTATAGGTGTAATTGTATTTACGCAACAATAAACAACTGTTTGTTAATACTTTACCGTCAAATATGCCGAAAAATTACACTTTACCCTTCTCTTAGTTGATTTATTTCAAGTGGTAAGAATCTTACGACAATGCTGTTTTGTATTGGAGTAATAAGTTGATTAATGACTGCTAAACCTTAGGAAATATTACTAGAAAAATAAACTTTGGTCATAGACACTATCTAGTTTTTTTATATTTATTGTCTTTACGCTAGATCATTATATTTATGAGACTGATTCACTGTGCCCTGGGTGCTGATTCACTGTGTCCCCGCATGTTTCCACAGTGAATAAATTTTTTTATTTTACAATTTGGATTACAACAAAAAATGCTGAATCTCTGCAAATACTTTGATACCCTAGGTGTATAGCCGACACGTTAAACTTTCATTTAAGCCTAACGTCGAGAATGTGGATAAAAAACTTTTTGAGATATTAAGGAAATAAACATTGCTGATTCACTGTGTCCCATTCCCCCTATTCCACCATAATAACGAAACCATCTCTGATCCACACAATATTTCAAATACTTTTATCAGTTTCTATACAAATCTTGGTCCCAATCTAGCCGTAAACATTTGTATAGCCATAGATGGCTGTCTTATAGACAAAGTTGACTCTATTAAATTCCTAGGCTTATTTATTCAGGAAAATCTGAACTGGAAAGTCCACATAGATTTCATTCACAGGAAGATTGCTAAATGTCTTGGTGTACTCCATCGCCTGAAACATCAGTTGCCGGAATATATTCTCCTGCAGATCTACAACTCCCTTATGGCCTCTCATATTTCATATGGCATATCCATTTAGGGTGACGCTCAGCCTGGCCAGAAGAAAAGAATTCTTATGTTAAAAAAAAGGCCATGAGATGTCTCTCTGAGTCGTCTTAAAATACACACACTGACCCTCTTGTTCTTATGTACAGACAATTACCTGCTGAACTGCTGCAAAATTTACTACCGCTTTAAAAAGAATATGCTACCCCTATATCACACATTGCAGTTCAGACAATATGATCATCTCCAAAACATGACTACAAGACAAAACTATGACATTTACTTCCCCCTCACCAAATCCACTATTGGCAAGCAATGTCTCATACAAAAAACTGGCCAAACTTGGAACTTATTGCCCAACTCTCTTAAGATGTATGATAGGAGCTTACAAGCATTTGCAAAAATATAAAAAAAATATCTTCTGGCCCAGTACAATATAGTTTGTAATAAACCCAACTGTTATTCATGTTCAAGAATGCCAAGTATTACAACCTAAATATTGCTATGCAGCTGCTTCTAGTGGACCAACTAGCAATTCACTGCAGGCCACTTGTCCGCTAGTTAAATGCACTGCAATCAGCACAGATAATGTGTCCACGAGACGATTATACCTATGTATGCATAATTATGATAAGTGCTTCCGTTGTCTGTATATCCTTATTGTAACAGACTGTCAATTACCGGTTTTTTATTGTTTCATATCTGCCTCAGTGCTAAACATTTTCATCATTCCCATTTAACATCATTCATTTATACCTCGAGGGTGGTCCCCCTCACAGCTTTTAGCTCTAGGGATCTCCTGCTCATTGGCACATCATAGGATATCTATATGTTAAAATTTGATGTTAAATGTATATGATAAAATTCAATGTTAAATGTATTTGCTTGTTGTGTGTGTATATATTGCCAATGACAAATAAATTAATATTCAATTCAATTGTACAAAAATTCAGAATCAAGAGTTACAGATTTTAATTTTTAAAAATCAGTTTATTATATATGAATTTGAAAAGTTTACCCAAGTTGTATATTTAGAGTAGGTCAGGGCAAGAAGCCCGGGTTAGGTGAGAGCCCCCCCCCCCTCCAGGGTTATATCTAAACTTACATTTTTTTTTTTTTTTCTTATTGATAGGATTGAAGCTAGAGGCTTTTAAGGTGATGTCACAAATTTTCAGGGCAAACAGCACCAAACCATAGTAGAAATTAAAGAAACAAAAAAATATGCATGTTTTTTGCAACTTCGATTAATTCTTTGAAAAGGGTTGTCAGAAATAAATTTGGAAATTTTATAATTAATGATGGATATTTGCATTGCTCCACTTTATGACCATCATATAAATATATAATTTGGATCATGTTTTTTGAATTTTAGTTCAAATATAGAGGTCAAATGAAAATATGTGTGTTTGGGGCGAGCGGCCCCACAATGGTATGGCGCATGAGGCCCTTCACTGGGCCTCGAAGTTGCTTCAGGAACCACTTAATAATGTGTAGCCTACTTGACCTTAAATCTTGATAGAATAGCTAACTAAAAAAGAATAAATATGGCCGAAATTGAAGAAGGGCAAAAAATATTAAAGAATAAAAGTATGAACAGAAAAATTCAATAATTCAGAAAAATAACGAGCAAGCACTTTAAGCAGCGCAGGCCTGAATAATCTGTCACTGATGAGTTTAGGGTGCCAACCCACTGACAAAAAAAGTACAGCTTGGGTTTTAAATCTATATGTGTGTGACTATTAATTAGTCAAACAATCAGTAGATGTCTATCTACCTAGATCTGTTTGCCAATCCATCTTTGTATCTTTCTATCTAGTGATCTCTCTTTCAATTTATGTGTCTTGCTTATGCATTCTATTCTTCCAAAATTGTTTAGTCAAACTGACCAAAGAATTGAACTGAATACAACAGCATATCCCTTCATCTGATGACTGTTGGATCGGAAGATAGATAGGCAGATAGACAGACAGATAGACAGGCACATAGACAGGCACATAGACAAGCCCATAGATAGACAAATCTATTAATTTATAGATAGATAGATCTAGAAAGATAGATACATCAATAGATACAAAGATACACAGATGGATTGACAAACAGATATATATAGACACCATTCTATTGGGTATACAATGTGGATTTTCAGAAACACATGCACTTGATGGCTCCTGGGTGTCAATTTAGTTAAAGGTGGAAGTGACCAGCAGACTTTTTGGTTAGATTAATACCCGTGGATAATTTTAATGGTTTTTTGTGGAAAGAAAGTGAAATGTTTTCCAGGCAAAAAAAAATAAAAAAATTTCAAAAGCTTTCGTAATGTCTTTCTCAATCTGTTTAAAAGTATCAAATGGGGCAAAATTATTGAAATACAGGGTGGTCAAGAAAAAACTTTACAGTCTTTCGCTCATGAGGCACAACTCAGTGAGTTCTTATCCAATCAGTCTCATTCTTGCATGAAGTTCAGGTATAGGGATCTCAGCATTAGTTTCTGCTCTTGGATCGAATTTTGAAAAGGCGTTATGACAGGAGGCACATTTTGAAAAACTGTGGTAGCGTGCAATTTCTATCAACCTTCTTCTCTTTCAAGCTCCCCACAGGATTGAGTTTCAATCGAAGAGAGCTGAAATCCTGGGACCACACTCCTCTCAAGAACTCTAAGTTACTGTAAGAATATGAAAGCAATGGTACAATATTTGAATTGATGGCAATGCCTTGCATTCGGGACAGCAAAATGTGTGAAAATGGCCTTTTTTTATTTCTGCAAAATCAGAGCTCAAGTTCACACATCATGTCCCAGGGGAACAAACTACAGATAATATATTGCCATGACTATCCTCTTTACATTAGAAAAGATTGGATAGTAATTACAGACAAATTTATAGAACTATGCCACGGAAAGTGTGTAAAGTTCTTTCTAGACCACCCTGTAGATGTATTTTGCGTTTGAAAATATTGGCTTTATCTATGATTTTGCCAATTTTTGCACAAATTTGGCACACACGCAAAACCTGAGGCAGTGACCTGCAACCTATTTTTTAAGCCTTCACCCCATAGCATGATTTTAACATGCTGGTTGCTTTAGATTTCCCAGAGTAAACAAACTCAAAAACTAGGCCCCTTTCTGGGAGTTAGCCTCTGCACCTCTTCTGATTCCTGTAGTCATAGTCATAGTTGTGCCGTGGCCAAAATTGGTAAAAAATCGGCAAAAAGGCCCCTTAACATCGCAAAAATTTGATATTCAGATAGCAAAAGCGTTAATTAACAAGTAGGTATGTGAATTTCTACTGCAGGACTTGAGAAGTTAGTTTGAAGAAAGTATGCAGTTACACCAGCCCTTGAATACCGAATAATGTCCGGGCCCCCTAGACTACCATGTCTCGTTCTGCCCCTGACTTTTACCAGTGTAAAAGTATATATAACGAAACTAATTTCAAAGTCAAGGATTAATTTAAATCAATAATATAATGTAGTCTTCACCATCTTAGAAAAAAACTGTTTACCACTTCGTTGCTCCAGGGACATGATGATGTAACACTCCTTGTTCAAAGTTTACTGATATTTCCTGTATATATATACAACCGTCTTAAATACTGTGTAAGTAAGTGATTTCTTCAGTCTCGTCGATGACACAAGAAGCAGCAAACATGATGAGGTTTTTGACAATCATCTTTGCTTTTGTTCTTTTTGAAGTCCAGGGAAACATAAACTTCAGAGTTTGCGAGAGCCAGTAAGTATAAAAAAAAGCATTTAACTTTAAGCAATTCTAGTATGAAGCTTTGATGCATCAACTGTGATTGATATTTAACCAATATAAGTCATTCAGCATGCTAAATATCTTGTATTGGAAGACAAAATGATTCACAGCAGTCACAGAAATGGGGAGGTTGCATGGGGAACTGAGCACCGTTGATCAAAATACTGGGGGAGCTATGCCCTGCAACACAGCTGTGACAGCTCCCCAATGATCAGTGGTTAAGTTACTATTGTCATGTTTTATTTTCAGCCCTCCAGGTATTCCTAGCCAAAATTATGCTCTTTAAGCAGAATGTTGCACCTTTTAAAATTTGGAATGGCACGCCGTTGCGGCCGCAGTGTCCTTAAAAAGTTTAGGGTTTTTTGAAAGGAAGCCTGAAAACGAAAGCGTACAATTGCAGAGGAAGGTCAGGCATTAAAGTTGACTGATCTTAAAAATTCATATCTCTTTGCAATAATTTGCCTTATGTATCAGTAAATGTCATAGATCATCATTGCTCATTTGTCTATAGCTGTACGTGTTCATGTTCGACCATACAAAACATGCTTTAGGATCACATAACTATTTCAGAATAAGTTGTCAAGCTATCCAGGATCCCACTTCAAATCAAATCAAATCATTTTATTTATAGTTGTTAAAAAGGGTTAAAAACACGAATGTATAGAAACTCAACAATAGGAATATGAAATAAAAAGAAAATAATACAATTTTAGACAAGTAGAATCTAAGATAAAATTATTTACAGAGTCACTGGGTCTCAAATTTACATTTATTACATTTGCAAAGTGGCTCCTGCCACTTTTCCAAGTAATTGAAGAACGTTTTGAAGTCAAGGACATTTACTTCAATCGGAAGGTTACTCCGAAGTACTGACCCATAGTTAATTACTAGGGGTTTTACCAAAAGTTCTTTCCAAATTGTCATAATTTTGATATGTATTACACAAACACATGAAATTTGTGTCAGTTAATATTGAGGTAATATGCAAGACATTTTTTCCTTTTTGTCTTAAAATTTTCTCGTGACCTTTCTCTACAACCATGCACTTTTAGTTTTTGGGCTTCATTTCGAAAATTAAAAAAAAAATTTAGGGGACACTGTGTGGCACCAGCGAAAATTTTCCATTTCCCATCACTGAAGAACAGTGGTGATCATAGGCGTACGGGACGGCTGTCTCGTGGGGGGGCTGTGACTATTTTGCCCTGTAATTTTAACACGGCGCGAATGTAACCAGGGCAGTGGATATTGGTCAGGCACAGTGCTCCTAAACAAAATGTGTGATTTTCAAAATACACTGAAAAAGTTACGGACGTAGCCTGAAAGTAGAAGGTCTCAGCTTCGTATAGATGTAAAAATTAAAATATTCTGTTGGGACATTTTTGAGATATTTGAATTTTAATTTTTTTCATTTGTCACACCCCTTTAATTTACATCATTACCACTCAGTATCAACCAATAAATCACTCAGCAATTCAATAATGCAGTAAATTTGTTGCTTTACATGTTTATTATGACATTTCATTGCAATGAACTGAAGAAATCATTTAAATGGCACTTATGTGATAAATATAGAATGGAGTGTGTTGCAAACTCTTATGATCATGTTTTTCAGTAAAAGTGAATCTTACTGCCTCCTAACTTGCTTTTATAACAGCCTGTATGTATTATGAATTGAAATGCATGATGGTACGGCAGATATTGTTCATAATTGGGATGATTAATGTTCCTGATTTGGTAGCTGTTGAAGAGCTCTTCAAGTTTTGAGTGATAACTCTCGACAACCTGCTCTGAAAAGAGGCCCAGTGTCTTTATCATCTGTTCAATGAACAGTCGCATGTGACGGAGAAGGATATGAACATTAGTAGTGAAAGAAATCCCCAATTCTTGGTATGCTCTTTCATGTTTTGCGATGTTGCCTTGGTAAGCATCACCAATTGTAAAGTCAAATGAGGCCTGAGGGGCATCACAAAGTGTGACAAAAGCAATGTGAAACATCATTCAGTGTTGAGGTAACATGTTTCTCAGCATTTCAAGGTTTGCAAGGACCTTGTTGCCCTAGTTACCCTCAAATGTACTTTCATGACGTTGCTCATTTTGGATGTAAAGAGCCTCAAGCCAGTAATCAAGATCTGGGAAGAGTTTCTTCAATTCCAAATGAATTTTATTCCCAATCCACAACTTAATACGCAGTGCAGGAGGAGGTACTGCACTAATAACGGGTTGATGGCTAAAAATTTGCATGTCGGCCGCTATTGGTTAATTTGAAACAGTTGTGATTCTTCTTCAGTGTGCTTTTGCTACCACTTTCATTTTTCCATTTCTGGTAGTTTTTGGAGTAAAACTGCTTAATATAAAAGTCAGAGTCACTTTATGTCAGTGGAATTTAGTCTCGACACCCTCCTATAAATAACAAATAACATAGACTTTTTTCCAGCATCAGAATGTTCCACCTCAACACTAAAACCAAGTAAGTCCTTAAAATGAGATGAAACGGAGAAGTTCAATGAAATCAATGCATGATATGAAGCCCAGAGCACAGATGAATGCAAACTTGAACACTCAAACAGATGAAATACTAAATAAACTGTATCATACATAAAGTAATGCAAGAGAGAAATGCAAACAGTGCTGGCTGCTTCAAAGCTCAAAGCACCAGGAAAATACATGGATGTGACCTATTCATGTAAATTTTGGCCAACAGAAGGATTATGACATCTAAACTAGAGATAAAACAGTTCTGGTTGGATTTTTTCTGAGTACAATTGTCTAAACTACACATATTTTTAATCTCAAAATGCCAGAAAACATAAAATGTGATAAACAAATGTAATGATGATCATTTTCCATCAAAATAAATTTTCTGTTTGACGTAAATGATTTATACGATACTGTATGCTATCTACAGTTATATCTTATGAAGAAATTGTTTGTTACTGGCAAAAAACCTGTGATAATGGTCCTAAATGGCATGTGATAAACAAAAAAATTAAAAACTCAAATATCTCAAAATTTTCCAACAGAATATTTTAATTTTTACATCGATACGAAGCTGAGACCTTCTACTTTCACGCTACATTCATAACTTTTTCGGTATATTTTCAAGATCTTACATTTTGTTCATGAGCACTGTGCAGGATTTGCCCTGATGAGCCACTTGCCCCCTGATGCCAGGGGGGCTGCAGCCCCCCCGACCCCCTGCGAAATATGGTGTCCGCCCGCCAGTCCGAGGGCCCGTCAGTCCGAGGGTCGGCGAGTCCGAAGGCCCGTCATTCCGAGGGCCCGCCAGTCCGAATTTTTGATGCCCTGAGGGCATCATGGTGCCTTGAGGGCATTGTAATGCCCTGAGGGCATACTCTGTTCATGGTGCCCTGAGGGCATCACTATGAGGACCCACCACTCCGAATATTAGGGTCCCCCCTTGAGGAGTGGCAAGGCCCGTCATTCCGAGGGCCCGCCAGTCCGAAATGCCCTCAGGGCATTGCCAAGGTGCCTTAGGGCAATATTATAAGTTTTAGTAGCTTTCAGGGCTTTATGAAGACAAAGAGTTACCTGTTAATGAGTTACCTGATTGCTATTGAATTGCCTGATTGCTATTGAATTGCCTGATTGCCACAATGTATTAAATTGCCTGACTGCTATTGAATTGCTGCAGTTATAATACAGTGTCAGATTGGAGTGCTTATCTGATTGCTATTGAACAAGTTCAAGTGTCAGATTAGAGTTGAACTCTTTCTTATTCTCCATTTGCAATATATATAGGCCTATATATAATTAAGACTCAGTTTCCCATTTATTATATTATGATTTTTGAAAAAGGTGAAATTGACTGGCCCCCTCTTGAACTTCAGCCTCATCACTTTGATCCTTATTTGGGTTCTGCATGAAGTCCAGGAGATCTCTTGCCAAAAAAAACCTATGTAAGATCTGCAGTTACTCTCATTAATGCTTTAGAGATGGAGCCTATATTAACTGAGTCGCAGGCTGCTCAAAATCCACAACAAGGTAACAGCAGACCTGTCAGTATATATATGGCCTACTCTGCTGTATTTGCTAGTTGTACTAGCACTAATACCTGATAGACGCACACTAGGGTCTTTCAACCACTCATCCGCTCTAAAAGAACTTTAAACTCAGTTATGACTCATTTAATGAATTATGACTTTAATATTCAACATGTCTTTATCAAAATAAGTGCATTGTGTAGCTATTGCAGTACTCTATTTAGTCTATATGACAATTTATCCTGAAAATGCATTTTTAGAGTCATTTTAAACCTTTTATAGTTTGATCTATTAAACAAAACTCACCTCCCATCTGTTAACATTGCAGTGACGCCTGAAGCTGCACTCAGTGACCTTTGCTGGCACTATGCCAAGTGTTATAGAATGTTACGTCTTATTACATAATCTTATCAACTCTTATGTAATTTGGATCTTTTTGGATCCCGGCGCAGGGAATTAACAATGAGTCAGCAGTTTTAGTTAATTGATATCTGATTATTTAAAATCTGGAGCTGATCTGGCCTAAACAGAATTATGTAGGAAACGTTTTATTTAGCTGCACTAGTCTTATAGGCTATATAAGGGTAAAAGAGTCTTTAGGTGAGGACTGCAAAGTAAATTGTTTGGTAGGGGTTTCTAGAGAAACAGCTGAAGATTTTTTTATAATTGTATTGTGATTTTAACTTGAATGTTTATCTTTAAAGGTGCTGACCCGAAGGCATAGTGAGTAGGGCACACCGCAAATTTTATGCTGTATGAAGCAATCTATGCTTTAAACAGCATCTTGGTACTTTTTGCCAATTATTGCCATTATTATGGTCAATTTTTTGTAATGCCACTGACCATGGCTTCGTTTAAAATTTTACTTTTTAAGCCCATTCAGAAGAAAGTTCCAGGTACCTTAAACATTTATAATTTCTAAATGTCAGATGTATATACCTTAAAGCACAAAGTAAATCGAAATTGTCTGCTGGAAGACATAGGGATTAATTGTGTGTCTCACACAACTAAGAAGGAAATTTTAAATGAAAATTTTTTTTTGTCATTGTGAAGCTTTTGACACTTATATCACAACGAAACTTTAAGGGGCCATTGTTAGCTTTTGACGCTTGGCCAGACAATGGCCTGTAAACTAATGTAATTGGATTGGAAGCCCTAAATTGCCCCACATGGGAGCAACGAAATTGAATAGGCTATAGGCCTTTTAAATATGATAATGCCTGTGTGAGAGAGACGGAAACAAGCCCTTTACTTTAAAACCAATCTTATTTGTATTTAATCGATGTGTCTTTTGTTTATTGCATTGCCAGGGGCTGACCAAAGAAGATCAAGGAGCTGTCTGGGAGTGAACTGTCTTTAAGTCTTTAGTGGCACTTGGAGTACAAAACTCATTATTGTATAACTGAATTTTAGTCATACTTGTTAGCAGGGGAGTTATCTTATTTACTTGGGATGGCTACCTAGGGTGGGGGGGGGGTGGCTTAACCACTAAAATAGATCAGTCACTTCTCTGAATCATATCAAATCATATATATATATAATGGGAGTGACATGTGTAATCAACAGGTAGCTGGGGTTTTATCAAAACGGGAATTTCAAACTCTTTGGGTCGATTTCACCAACACGTTTTTAACAGACCTGCTCTTAACAACAACAAAGTATCCAGAGGATCAACAAAGTATCCAGAGGATCAACAAAATGTCCAGAGGAACAACAAAGTTCCCTGAGGATCAACAAAGTGCCCCGAGGATCAACAAAGTGCCCTTAGGATCAACAAAGTGCCCCGAGGATCAACAAAGTGCCCCGAGGATCAACAAAGTGCCCTGAGGATGAACAAAGTACACCGAGGATCAACAAAGTGCCCGAGGATCAACAAAGTGCCCCGAGGATCAACAAAGTGCCCGAGGATCAACAAAGTGCCCGAGGATCAACTAAGTGCCGTGAGGATCAACAAAGTGCCCGAGTTTCAACAAAGTGAGCTGAGGTTCAACAAAGTGCGCTGAGGATAAACAAAGTGCCCCGAGGATCAACAAAGTGCCCCGAGGATGAACAAAGTGCCCGAGGATGAACAAAGTGCCCTGAGGATGAACAAAGTGCGCTGAGGTTCAACAAAGTGCCCCGAGGAAGAACAAAGTGCCCCGAGGAAGAACAAAGTGCCCCGAGGAAGAACAAAGTGCCCCGAGGAAGAACAAAGTGCATGAGGAGCAAAAAAGTGCACTGAGGAGCAAAAAAGTGCAAAGTGCCCTGAGGATCAACAAAGTGCGCTGAGGTTCAACAGAGTGCCCGAGGATGGACAAAGTGCCCCGAGGATCAACAAAGTGCCCCGATGATCATCAAAGTGCCCTGAGGATCAACAAAGTGCCCTGAGGATCAACAAAGTGCCCTGAGGTTCAACAAAGTGCCCTGAGGATCAACAAAGTGCCCTGGATAACAAAAAGTGCCCTGAGGAAGAAAAAGGTGCCCTGAGGAAGAAAAAGGTGCCCTGAGGAAGAATAAAGTGCCCTGAGGAAGAATAAAGTGCCCTGAGGAAGAAAAAAGTGCCCTAAGGAACACAGAGTCAGAGTATTCTGATTAACATGAGTGCTCTAAGGGCACAGTGCCTTACGGCCTATCTCAAAAATATTAAGCCATACAACAGGGTTTCACTGAGGGTCACAAATTTTGATAAAGGCTGTGAAGCCCCTTTCCCACTGGATACATATAGCCACGTTTCATTACATAATTACAAAAAATCCAAAAATTTGTCTAAACGCACAAGGGCACACGTTTCTTATGAGCATGGATAACCATGATAATTGGTGCAGTGTATAGCTGTTTCAGAAGAATGCATAGCTGCGCATATGCTTGGCATGGGCTTGCAAGTAATAATGACACTGCAAGAGGGTGGCATACACACACATATTGCTACATATGACCAGCGGTCGAAATAAGGGAGGTCAAGGGGTTTTGACCCCCCCCCCCCAAATGCTCTTGTGACCCCCTCAAATGCATTTTTCAGAAGGACCCAGAGGGGGTCCTGAAAAAAACCCCCCAAATACTGAATGTACATGAAGGAATAAGCATGAAGCAGCAAATAAGCCTATTAAGCATACAATAGCGGGGCAGATTTGTCATGAATAGGGAAGTAGTAGTGCATTTATACATAGAAGCATGAAACTTGGCACACAGTTCAAAAACGTCTACTAAAAGAAAATATTTAGATAGGGAGCCACTTCAGATTTGACCTGGTTGACCCATGGCAGCCATTTTTCAAAATGGCGGCCAATTATCTCATTTTCCTTCTTTCTGTGAAGTGCCTATAGTTTGAAAGTAGGAAAACAGTGCTCATTATTCCTTCTAAAGATCTAAAAACATTATCAATTGATTTTTGGATTGAACTGAGGAATTCTAGAGTAGTCAGTAGTACTAGTCAGGGTAAATTTTGTTAGAACTGTTGAAGAAAAGGTATCCTTTTCACAGTTTCCCATATTCATGGAATCTCAATTAATTTTTTAAACTGACTACATATTTGAATTCCTTGTGAGAAGAGCTTTCAAATGAATGGTCGCATCAATAGTTTCCGTGAATTCTTCATCAAAATTAAAGAAAAAAGGAAATCTTCAAAAAGCATTTTATTTTCGTTTTTTCCATTTTCGTACCAAGTTTACGAAACCCATTGATGCGGGTACTCATTTGAAAGCTCTTCTTGAAAGGAATTCAAATATGTAACTAATTTTTGAGATTTATAAAGAATTGGTGAAACCATTCGTAACCACGAAATCCTGTGTTTGAATCAATATTTCTAACAAAAAGGATCCAAACAAGCCTGAAAATAGACCAAGGCTACCAAAAAATGTTATAGAAATAAACTGAGCACTTCGAGAAGCAATAAAAAACAGTATTTACCTGTATTCTATTTGTAGGAATTACACAGAAAGCAGCAAAATGGAAGAATTGACCACCATTTAGGAAAATAGCTGCCAGTAGCCACCTAAGCTAAATCTGAAGTGGCTCCCTATCCAAATATGTTTGTATAGATAGATGTTTTTTAAGTGTTTGCCAAGTTTCATGCTTCTATGTATAAATGCACTATTTTTTTACATAGGCCTACCTGCCCCGCTACAAGAACCTATTGTAATTTGTATACATCAGCAATAGGATTTTCACAACTAATTTTTAGAGACAATGTCTTAAAAATGCGCCTGAATTCATCGTTAGAGCATCTGAAAATCTTTGGCTTCAGGGCTTATTCGGGGCCCGCTGGCGACTCGAAGACTCACAGCTACAGAGGCTTAAGCCCTTTGGGTTTTGGAAATAAGAGACCCCCCCAAATATCATGGTCTATTTCGACCACTGCATATATGACTGCATATGAAGTCTTTTGTTCTGCAAAGTAGCCTCTTACATCACCTAAAACTCAACAAATTACCATTAAATCTCCAGTTTACCTGCATATCAATGCATATTTATACATATTGATGCATACTGACACATAGGCATCACATATGCCTGCATTTTGTCTACCTTCCTTGACACAAGCTTGCAAATTGACTTGCACTGCATTGCCACAAAACGCAGCTCTAAAGCATTCAAATTAAACATGTTTATATTTTCTCTGCTCTCTTCGCAGCTATACACATTTACATGCCGTTGACTGCATTACCTTGCAGCGCTCTGCATCGGTGGCGTAGCCAGCTTTTTTTCCGGGGGGGGGGCAAACCACCAAGACATTTCCCCAAATTGTAATCAGATTTTGGGAGTCCGTCTGAAGATGTGGGAGTCCATATTCAACAGCTTTTCGCATGTCGCGCATTGTAACACAATGTTAAAAAATTCTTTCAGAATCTCATTACGGTTGTGGTTGTCCCTAAATCATTAATGATAACTTAGTAATATGTCTGAATAATATGGTGAAAATGACCGGATAATAGTGTGAAAATGCTAAAAAGTTGGGAAATGTTTAAAAAGGGTTCAAGAAATTACCTTTTTGGTTGGCAATTCAGAGAAATTTACAGAAGATATAACAGGAGAAATTAAGCACTTCTTTGCAAAAATAGGAAAAGCTAGGATATAAAAGCCAGGATAATAAATGTTTAAAGGAAATAGTGAAATGTCTAAAAAAAGAATCAGAGGAAATTTATGTGTTCTCTTTTTGTTAATTCAATTATCTTGAGACAGCTCGACAGGGAGAGCAAGAAGATAGAGATAAGAAAATAGATATATAGTCAGATTACTAGACAGATAGATAGTCAGATTGATAGACAGTTAGACAGATTGATAGACTGATAGACAGATTGATTGTCAGATTGATAGACAGACAGACAAACAGCTAGACATGCTAGACAGACAGACAGCCGGACATCTAGATATATATATAGATAGATAGAGATAGATGTAGATAGATAGATAGATAGATGGATAGAAAATCCTCCGAGGGCATCACCCATTTCCCTGAGGGCATCAGGGAGAGGTGATCTCCTCAGGGCATCTCGGACTGGCGGGCCCTCGGACTTGCGGGCCTCTGGATATGATCGTAAGTGGTGCCCTGAGGGCACCTCAGACTCAGGGTGCCCTGAGGGCACCTCGGACTGGCGGGCCTTCGGATTGGCGGGCCCTCGGACTGGCGGGCCCTCGGACTCGTAGGGTGTCACCGCGAAATATGCCTATGGTGATGATGAAATTTACTTTTATTCATTCATTCATAACAATATAAACAGAAACCTTTTAAAAGCAGACTATGACACTTTTATACAATCACGGGAGGCATATTCCTAATATGTTTTTATCCCCTGGTTGGCTGTGAATATCACTGTTTACAGTCAAAATATCAGGGCCTATGATATTGTAAAAAATACCACCCTTCGAGGGTGATATTTTTTAACAATGGTCATGACATCACCAGCATTTCAGCTGTCTGATGACGTCACAAACAAAACAAAGACCAAAACAATAGGATTGTGATGTCATATCCATTGTTGCTCCATGGTGATGTCACATTTTTGTAATGGCAGAAAATAGTCTGTTTATCACTAAAAATTTGAGGTTAAACAGGTGATAAAAACAAAACAACCACATGTCAGGTCACTTCGTACAAAATCACTCGCTATCGTGTGAATAAATATCACTCTCGCCCTTCGTGCTCAAGTGATATTAATTTACACAACAGCTCGTGATATTGTTACTCAGTGACCCTGACTTGGGTTGTTTTGTTATAATGTCACAGGACTGTGATTTTATGAATGTGTTCGTGAATGTGCTCATAACTAAAATATATGTGAATTATAAAATTTAATATAATAGGCCTACTAGATTTTTCAACTTACAACATTTCGAAACGTTGCATGTTAGTTGAAATATACCTGCTAACACAAGTGCAACCCTTGGCCAAAATTAAGGTTAGAGACGGAGGTAACTTATGTCACTTGTGTAAGAAATCTTTTTAAAAATCTTTACAATGAATCTCTGCGAAGTTGTGAATTGGGTGATCCTATGATCAATATAAGTGGAGTTTAGGGTGGTCCACATTCCTATGGGAAATATTATATCTCCTAAAACCCTCAATTTGAAAGCAGAAATTGATGACCACATATAAGTAAAACAAACACATGCAAAATTTAGTACAAATGATAAAGTTGGCACGGCAATGTAATATCTGGATGTTATTTTTGATTTATTATTCATGGTATATGAAATATTTGCCTGTTTTTATGAAAAAAATGCTTGATAATTGACCCATGTAATATCTACGCTGACCTTCTACGAAACTTTTTAAGTCATAAAGAATATCAGGACTGGATTGGGCATCCTTTACATATTAAAAAAAAGGTTATTTGATCAAAATAATTGGTCATTATTGCAAGATTTGCAAATATCGATGATTTTGAGGTCTGCCGCAGGCGAATTGCATGTTAAACTTCAACGGCTTTGTGCCACCTCTAAATATTAATTGATTTTGCTGAAATTTTTACTCAATACCTTCTGTACATATAAGATCACAATGCGACATTCAAATCTGAGAAATTCAGAAGAAATTGTTTTTGGACCACGTACCCTAGCACTGGAGTTAGTACATAACCAAGCTCCTGTCAGAACTCATCCAAGCCTTTATAGCGAAATGTGAACATGGCCCCTTGAGGGTAGAAATCAGTATTATAGTAAGACCAAATGGGTTTGGTGGTATTTTGAGATGTGCTCGACGAGTTGAAGATATCCTGAGTCCTCTGTTGCCACGAGTGCATCAGCACTAGCACTTTTCTTGATATTCAACTTCTTTGTTACTATTCTTCTGTATTATTATATCCACCGGACACACAGTGGTCATTTCTTAAATGTCAAATAACTCCTGACCTACTAAATATTTCTCCATGTAGGTACATAAATGCAACATATTTATAGAATCAGTTAATATGTTACATGGGAACTACACATCGGAATTACGTTTGACACTGTGACATGGGAATTAGTCAGTCTTTACAAAAAATTTCTTGTTCCACTTTCAAAAAATCTTGCGAGCGGTTTTCCATGAACATTTTTCTGCTTGTTGTCTAAAGATATACGCAGTAAAGAAAGGAGTAAAGTGGCAAATGAATAAATAGCTAATGAGATAAAAAGAGTTCAAAACTTGGACAAGGCAAAATTCTGAGGGTACATGTCATGAAAACCCATGATGCAACTATCAGGATTTTATTGCTGTGCAATTTGGTATACTAGTATTTATATTCTGAAGTTTTAGTTTTTATTATTTTGAATGGACGAATAAAAGTACAAGTTTCTCTAGATGAACCAATATTTCATCAGATAAATCATAATTCATGGTGTTTTCAGTGGAGATGATTTTGGGAAAAGTTTGTCATGTAGCCCTGGTTACGTGCCCACTGACCTCTGCACTTCAGGGACCTACTTCGAATGCGGTTATGGAATGGGCACCTTGCTCACATGCTGTGCTCTCAGTACCAAAAAAGGTAGATATTGATATTTTTATAGCTTATTGATGCTTTTAATTCCTTATTGTAAAACTTGCAGGTGTCTGATTTAAAGCTTTCACCTGTAAAATTTGTTCTTTATTGGAAAATAATTACTGAGCAAAAATATATAAATCATCTACAATTATAAACAATCAAATTTTCCTTAGTCAAGATACAAAAAAATGCATATTTTGACGTATGATTAATAGTACAAATATATTTTACATTTACATCGGCTAGAACTTCTAACAAACTAAACTAACACCTGTATAAAAAATAATATAAATATACTGAAAACAAAATAATAATAATCTTATTATATATTTAAAAAAAAAAATAATTATATAAATTAAGAAAATTAAAAAAAAATAAATAAAATTACAAAGTTACAATATCACTGCTAGTTATTACAAAAATCTAAATCATTAACAAGGAGGTACTTTTTCAGGTGTTTTTTTATAGTGGATAATGTAAAATTACTAATTATAACGTCAGAAAAAAAATTCCACACAATGACTCCCTTATATCTCAAACATCTTTGACAAAAACTACTTCTAAAAATGGGCAAGTGTAACTTATCGCGTAACCTAGTATTATGAGCATGATACTGGGAATTAGAAAGAAACATGTCATTAAAAATGTCAGGGCTTTGTCCTTTCTGCAATTTAAACATAAACAAGGCAACCTTAAGAACATAGATTTTGAATATATCTCTAGAACTCCATATTTCAGGAAGAGGGGAATTGATGGCGTTCTAAGAGGTGAAAATTATATAATCCTTAAAGTTCTTTTTTGGAGTTTATGAATTGAAGCCAAGTTTGTAGATGGTACTGAACCCCATACCTCTATGGCATAATTAAGGTATGGATAGACAAGAGAATTGTAAAGACTGAGCAATGAATGTGAATTAAGGTGATGTCTGGCCTTTAATATTATGCCTATGGCTTTAGCTATTTTCTTTCTTATAAAATTTATGTGGTCGACCCAAGCAAGTTTCGAGTCAATAATAACACCAAGGAATTTAGTAGACACAACATGATAATTTCTTTGTTAGCAAACTTAATTTCAAAGTCACTGGAAACATTTTTCCTTTTAGATTTAAATAACATGCAATTTGTTTTACTTACATTTAGGGAAAGTTTGTTAGTATTAACCTAATTATACACATGGCTTAATACATCATTCAAAATATCTGTCATAACTGTAACATTCTTGCCTTGAACAAATAAGCTGCTATCATCAGCAAACAAGATTGGCATAACGCCATTTGAAACTAAATAAATGTCATTAATGTATAATATAAATAACAGAGGGCCCAAAATAGATCCCTGGGGGACACCACAATTTATGGACATCAGTTCTGAGTAATTTCCATCAAAAGATACAAATTATTTCCTGTTATCCAAGTAACTGCAAATTAATCTATTAGCCACCCCTCTTATCCCGTATTTATTTAGTTTACGTAATAATATGTCATGATTGATGGTGTCAAAAGCTTTACTAAAATCCAAAAATGTTCCTAATGTCATTTCATTCCTATTCATACCTGTTACAATCTTATCAATAAGTGTTATCAAAGCCATTGTTGTATTATATTTTTTTCGGAATCCAAACTGAAACTTGTAAAGAAGATTATTATCATTTACATAAATCTTTGAAAATATAGAGAGGACAGAAACTGGGCGATAATTTGTGACAAACTTACTATCACCACTCTTATATAACGGAATAACCCTTGCAATTTTCATTTCATCAGGAAATACCCCTTTTAATTAGATAATTATTAAATGACCATGTGCACTTTTTAGCCAGTTCATGAATCAATGCTCACTCAGCATCTTCAAAAATTGAACTGAAAAGTCTCCATGCGAAGTACAGTTTGCCGCCCATAAATAAGGGGCGACCATTAAATATCCAAGGCTGCTTGGAGTTTTTCTCTGCAGGGTATTATTTATTTTACTGTAGCATGGCCAGAAATTCTTCATTTCTAGCACGTGAATTACTTGAATAGTTATTCCAAAATCAAGCAACACCTTGTCCAGAAATACCCTTACCTAAAATTATTTAACTTTCCAGAGAGAATTTATTAATTTCACCAAAACTGAGCAAGACATTATTTGTTTAAAAAAAACTCAACCCCCCCACCCCCGCTTGAAATTTAATGGAGGCCCCCTAATAGTCAATTAAACAAATTGGCAACACAGACTAAATCAAGGTAAATTGAAAAAAACTGAATACTTTTATTCAAATTCAGATGTGCAATCATGTAGCCAGCATGCGGGAGGAAAAGGAGAATTTATTCTTTGTCCAAGCGACTACATTGTAACATCCGTGTGCTCCTCTGGACGAGATGGAGTCTGTGCGAACAAATACACCAGCATGCAGTGCTGTGACGGTAAGGCTTTATCACACACCTACAGTCTTTAAAATAATAAATAATATAATTACAATTATGGACTTCGATTGAGGTCATGTTAGATTTGTTTGACATTTTTTTCTCACACTTTATAGCAGATTTTACAGCTCTGAAAACAAGAATACCTCGAAAAATGTCGAATATTGGCATTTTGACGTCATAACTCAGTTTGTGCATGTTAAAACGAATCTCATAAATCAGCAACCATTGGACTCTCAAACATTTTTTTACAGTTTTACACTCTACAAGTATAGTCCTTGATGATAGATTTGGTTTTGAATTTTTTACTGAAACTTCACAGCAGACTTTTTTCCTCTGAAGATAAATTTATTTTTTAAACCCGAAAATTGGCATTTTTGGCTTACTTAATGCTTAGTCCTGAAAAAATCAATACAGTTAGGAGCATGAAATGTTTGCTCAGGCTCGCCCTTTAATTCCTTTAATTTAGGCATCTTTTAATATCAAAACCATCTTTCTATCTTCAATCATTCCAGAACGGTGATTTTTTTTTTCAAAAGTGAAAATGTGCAAAATCAAAGTTCACTCGCTGAATGGCAATGACTGGGATATCCTAAAAAAAAAATTCAGCTTATTATATATATATATCTTAGTTAAAGGCAGCTGCAGTAGCCACTGAGCAGTGTTATTTTTTTCTCAAAATTGCCAAATGTCTGCAAATCGGCAAAATATATCTGCATACTGCTAACTTGAGCGTCCTTTCATGGATAATACTATACTCTGCTGATAGCTTATCATCAATGCCCAGGGCCGGATAAAGGGTCTGGGAGGCCCTGGCACAATCAGGCACTGAGGCCCCCAACTTGCCATCTATTTATGATGTAAAATTATAATATGTACATACTTGTGTTACATACAAGAATTTGGGAATATATCATTTTCCTGAGATTGCCAACATTGACACATTGTCATGGTCATGAAAATATTCCACCCAGTAGGCTACCCATTATCCAAAAAACAATTGCTGCCGATTAGACAAAAACCAAAATAGTCTTCAGGCTTATTTGTTTGTTTCAGAGATGAATTTGAAATCTTTTTGCTTAACAATTGAGCCAGGAAAATCACATGTTAAATCTAATCTATAAAGGCCTTTTAAAGGAATGGTTGACCTTCGGAGGAACATTTGCCTTTTTAATCAAAATTTTAGGCCTGAATATACATCAAAAGTGTATTTTAACAATTAAATTGATGTTTTTTGATTTTCTGTATCTGTTTTCATCTTCTTGGATGACTACTGAATTTAACACAATCCAGAAGGCCTATTGAATACAATTTGATTTTCCTTAAAAAATGTTGCAGTCCAAAAACATGAAAGAAAAAAATTGTCAAACCGTGAGTTTTTTACTGGTTCAAACTTACTGCAAAAGATATAGGCCACTAAGAACCTCAATCAGAATAGAATATGAATACCATATATGCTGGCTTCCAGGAGGGCCACAATTTGAGGTCAAATTTCCTTAGAGGCCTCCGTTTTGAAGGAGGCCCTTATTTATTGGGAAAAAGTTCCTAACCAGGGCCTCTATCTGAGTTGGACCTCTGTCACACATTAAGAATAATATGATGAATGTCATCTGACGGCTACATTCATAATCATCAAGGCTTTGTGGGGTGATGCGGTATGTCATCGGAAAAGTGTATGCGTTTTTTCTTGACTTTCAAGCGTTTTCTCCCATTTTTTTTTGTGAGGCCCCCCTTGCCATGTGGGGCCCTGGGCACAGTGCCCACTGTGCCCTATGGGTAATCCGGCCCTGCAGTTAGGAACCGTTCAGAATTTATGACTGGGGCGGGTGGGAGTTTAGTCAGAACTTCCCGTCAAAAATTGATACCCCCCCTTGAGATTCATGCGGATTTTTAGTATTCCACCCTCAGGTTTCGTGCTGATTTTTAGTGCCCCCACGTCGACATACAAAGCAATACATACCTATATTTTTATACAGTTGTTTATTGTTGAGTTGTGAACTTTTCCCGAAAGCATGATTTACGCCACTAATTATACATGTGCCCCTTGTACAGACGCACGTACAGATTCGCGGACTTTTGCTCGTAAAAAAGCATGAATAAACTGAGTGTTTGCGTGTTTTGTTACATATATGTTTTGTTAAACTTTCTTACACCCTCCCCCCTTGGACATCTTGCCAAAAATTAGTACCCCCCTCCCTTGGAACACATGTGAAAATTTAGTATCTCTGGCAAAACTCTCACCACTCCCCCCAGTCATAAATTCTGAACGATCCCTTATCTTCAAAGTTTCAGAAGTTGTTGAAAACAATATTCTGGATATTTTTTATCTTAACATGGTTTAATTTTCTGAGCAATAAATCCAATTTGAGACAGATTTTTGATAACAAAAGTCGGAAAAATGTCTGAAAATGCATGTTGTGGTTAGAGCTCAATTTCTGAATCCTAGATGAGCTCTATATACAAAGCTATATATTATATGAAAGCAGTCAGGTGTAAAAATAAGACAATGTCTAACTATTTCTACATAAATGAAATACCATTTTTTTCTTTCATGTTTTTGGACTGCAACATTTTTTAAGGAAAATCAAATTGTATTCAATAGGCCTTCTGGATTGTGTTAAATTCAGTAGTCATCCAAGAAGATGAAAACAGATACAGAAAATCAAAAAACATCAATTTAATTGTTAAAATACACTTTTGATGTATATTCAGGCCTAAAGTTTTGATTAAAAAGGCAAATGTTCCTCCGATGGTCAACCATTCCTTTAAAAGGCCTTTATAGATTAGATTTAACATGTGATTTTCCTGGCTCAATTGTTAAGCAAAAAGATTTCAAATTCATCTCTGAAACAAACAAATAAGCCTGAAGACTATTTTGGTTTTTGTCTAATCGGCAGCAATTGTTTTTTGGATAATGGGTAGCCTACTGGGTGGAATATTTTCATGACCATGACAATGTGTCAATGTTGGCAATCTCAGGAAAATGATATATTCCCAAATTCTTGTATGTAACACAAGTATGTACATATTATAATTTTACATCATAAATAGATGGCAAGTTGGGGGCCTCAGTGCCTGATTGTGCCCAGGGCCTCCCAGACCCTTTATCCGGCCCTGACTAACTGAGAGCTGAATTATTGAGCTAAAATCAGACACAATTTTGTAATAGTTACCGTCCTAATCTCTGCACAGCAGGATGGCATCAGGTTTCAGCAGCATTTGAAAATGTGATGCAGGGTCAACTTTGAGGGTTCTTTAAGACCATTTATGTTCCCACAATTGGCTCCAATATACCTTCATTGTAAAGGCTATGTTTTCTAGTATTTTCAAGTACTATAGACTTTTCTTTCTAATCATTTTCCTTGTAGTGGTATTTTGTTGAAGTTATGGTATTTTTGCATTTCACGAAAACAAGGTTTATTCACATCTCACACCTTAGTTTATGAATTGCACCACGATTTTATTTTTGCTATTTGATGTACTAAAGTAACTCAATTCACCAGTATATCCAATGTTTAAGAGAGGGATGCTCAAGCCAGTAATATTGTTTTTTTTACCACAAATCTAAAAAAATTGGATTTTACCTTATTTCAAAGTAGAATAAAATGAAACTTGCAAGATATATTGCAAAGATGAAAAGCTATATGTAAAGTAAATTTCCTAAATGTAAAATGCCTTAATGGCAACCTTCTATGTTTAATAGCTTGGCGGCTGCTATAAAAGTTTTCAAAAAAATTATTTTATGTAGTCATCATCAAGGTCATTACTTCTAGATTCCAAAAATGTAAAACATTCTTATTCTTATGAGAGTCCAATAGTTACTTATTTATGACAAGATACATTTAAAGCATGTTGTTCAGCATAACCACAAATTAGCTTCAAGCTTCTGAATAACCGCTATTTTCTGTGTACATGTATATGTTTAGTCATGGAACAAAACAATTACGAACTTCTGTTTCGGTCAATATCAGGTTTCGGACTTCAGCCTCAGTGAATATCACCAGTCAGGTCCGTGAAACATGACATTGATCTCAACCGCAGTCCATAATTGTAAAATGTTTCCGATTATAGCTCCTGATATGCTTGCAGTACCTTCCTAACGGAAAATGCATGACATTGTGACAAGGCCCATAATTATATAATACTGAATATCTATGCTGATCATTGAAATTATAGTATAATAATTGTTGTTAAGGGAATGTGGTACTTTTAGTTGAACAAGACAAAAAAGATATGGAAAGCATACATTGTTGACATCCTTTTATGAATATGAATGTATCATGAAAAAAAAAAGGTAATAACACTTTGATATTTATCCATGTAGGGGTTGGTGTCATCCCATCAGAGTTTGGATGCAGATGGGTAGGCGCAGGATATGGAAGAAATGCAAGTTGCGGCTTCAATGAGGTATGTCTGAAAACATGTCTGAAAGAATAGGCGTTATACTAGAATAGACCTTGTCCATAATAACCAGATCCTCTAGTCATTCACCGAGAAAGCAACCCCCTATCCCTTTTCCTCGGTTTCAAGCAGTGTTAAGAGCAACCTATTACAGAGGCTCTGGATGGGTTAAGGGAGACAGGGAAGTAAAATGGCAAACAGACAGGGGACGCCAAACCGCATCCAGAGTCTCATTATATCATATCGGCTGCACTGGACTAGAGACATTTAGGCCCACAACTTTCTTGCCCTGCTGAAAGTCTTCACTGCAAGGATTGGAACCCAGGTGTGGAACCCAAATTTTCGAACAACCCATTTAATGTCGTTTGTTAAATTAGAGCCCCCTTGTCTTAGTGTCTGTGATGGGCAAGTAAAGTGTATGCAGGCCTGAATTTGCTTGTTGTTATAGAAATAGAAATTTCTTGTTCATGGCAAAGAATATAAAATGGCTTCTTATTGCTTGGTTTGATGTTTGTGACTTTGTGTTTATAACACCAGTGACTAGGCATGCCTAATCATGAGATAACATGCAGTAGGTTTGTTAAATTACAGAAGGTACAATTGAGGTATAGAAGTCTTTCAAGAAACCTGATATCGCATACAAAGTAAAGGTGCCTACAATTCTTTTTTAAAAATAATTTCGCGTTCAATATATTTTTGACTATGTACAAAGTTAAGAAAATATATTCATGAACCTAATGGATAATCCAGACCTGGGTAGGGTTAGTGGATGGGGGGGCGGGGTAAGGTACCCCGAAAGGAGATTAGGTTGGGGGAAGTACTGATTCTGGAGGCAAGAGGGGGGAAACACAGCCGAGCGGGAAACACGCCGATGGAGTGGCAAAATTGGATAATTTGAATATTTACAAAATAGAGAAATGGAGCTGCAGAATATCCTGTAGTGAGTCCTACACGCTTTTTAGGAAACTGATGAAAGGGTTATGATAAAATATCCATTTTATGTTATTATAACAGCTGAATGATATTGTGATTGATTCCAGGTTATGACTGGGTTGTGTACATCGTCAAGAAGTCCAGAATGCTTCGGAGAGTACGCACAGGTCCGTTGCTGTCCTATACAGCCGTAATACAGGAGAATGAGAAAAAAAAATCTTTATTTCTATGAAATGGGCTCACGTACTTGCCCCCAGACCTCTTGGGCTTACAATTCACTTCAAAATAATAAAGAAATGACTGAATTTAAGGTGAACAATACAAATTGGAATTAAATGCAAAAACCTGTTGATAGAATATATATATATACTTATTTTCAATATTAAAAAATGCTAATTTGGTTTTTGTTTAAATTGTACTATTTCATACATAATTAAAACTGCAAAAATTAAAAATTCTTAACATATATATTCACATGCATTATATTGCTATTTACCATAAGAGTGTCTAAAATTGTACCAATTGAACTGTGTATGTAACCCTTGTGGACAATTTCCTTTGAGGAACGTTGGTCTAAGGAAGCATTAAACCTCCCATTCACATTGGACCCAACGTTCAGAAACTACGTATTTTGTCGACAATTGGCTTCGAGATTACTACGTACGTATATATCGAAAATAATGCGTATTTCTCCAACCTCCCTTGACTACGTACCCCCCACGTTGAAGCGATGGTCGTTATACGCCTCTGGGGCGTCAGGCGTGGCAGGCCAGCCCAGCGCGCTGCATACTTGCGCATGCGCAATGAACAGAGCAAATCGAGGAGGGAGGCTGGCAATGGCGTACGTTGTTGTCATGAAGTATTTCGCCCCTGGAGCAGTTAATTCCACCGTAGTATACGATATATCGACTGTCGATGGTTAGCAGGAATATGCTTGATATTCTGACAGCATCGGACGGACTGTGGAAGTTGTCTATGCTCCACAATGACCCGGTGAAGACGGCGATGTGAAACATGATCTAACATGTGGCGTCGTGTGGATTAGATTTATTTCGGTCTAGAACACCATTTATACCACCGTAACACTTTATTTAACCATGGCCGATTGATTCTAGGATGTATATGAGTGAAATGACCCAATCGGATGGACTCTAGCTGCTGTGTATGCTTCACAATCATCCTGTCAATCGGCGATGTGGAATATGTGGATTCATTGCAGTCGGCCAGGGGCGGATCCCCCGGGGGACTGCCGCATTGCTTCAGGCTGTCCAGCCCCCGGCCAGGCTGCTGCCCCCCCCCCCCGTGGAATAAAAATAATAAATAAATAAAGCCCCTGAATATTGGCCCTCATTACGATTGAATGAAAGAATCATCTGATTTTACTGTAGGATATTTTTTGGGGGAGGGGATTTCAAGATTTTTTTTAAATTTAGGTCTTGTGGGGATGGGTGCTTGGTGGACTTTTTGTTGGGAGATCTGCAAAGAGAAAACATGAATTAAAACAGTGAAGAGAAGAAAAAACAGAGCGAGGTAGAGAGAGCAGAGCCAGGCAGCAAGCACTGAAGGTGGCTCCAAAATTAGCAGACTTTTCTTCCTTGTTTTACCAAGCAGTCTACAGTCCATTTAAGGACTAGAATAAATAAGAATATTCACTTACCTTGTAAGGGATTAATGCTGCAACTCTGAAGAGTTGGAAAAATCCCAATCCAAATTGGCGTGCTGGATAGGTGGCATTCAGTTGCAAGTAGGCTCAGTTCAACTCCGGTCTCAACTGATTCTCTCTTGCTCGTTTCTGGTTGAGCAGTTACTTCAGAATTTTATTTTGGCCTATCTAATCTTTCATATTTTAAGATGTATTTATTTGGTAATTTTTGTGACTGGTGTAGCTACTATTTTTTATGGCTTCATCCTATTATCACCAGCAAGCATCTTGTTGGAGGTTATATGACCTCAAAGTTACCAGATAGCTTGGAATAGGTATGGAATAGATGGCGCTACAAGGCTCTCTGAGACTCAGGATTCCAGGTTCTGCAAACCTTCAACAAACCTTTTGGCAGATACTTATGATCAGACGTTTGCCCTGAACATTACCTTCAAACGTTGTCCATACATATCAAAAACATGTTGGAGAAACCTTGGAACTTACGTATTGCCAAATGTGCGACCATACCTTTTATAAACTTATCAATCAAAGGTATGGTCATACGTAATAGTCTAAGGTTGTAAGAACTTCTCAAATGAATGTTCGACAAACCTATGAATCAAAGGTACGGTCATACGTAATAGTCAAACATTCTTCAAACCTCTCAACCAAAGGTATGACTTACGTAATAGTCTAAGGTTTTAAAAACCTCTCAAATGAATGTTCGACAAACCTATGAATCAAAGGTATGGTCATACGTAATAGTCAACGTTCTTCAGACCTCCCAAACAAAGGTGTGACTTACGTATGACTGACACGTTTAGCCAAACGTCACAACCAAACGTTCTTCCAACCTCTCAACCAAAGGTATGACTTACATGTGACTCGAACGTTCGGCCAAACTATAAAACAAACTATCTGCCAACCTCTTACTAAGGTTGCGACCTACGTTTGGTTTTCCATCTGAGTGAAACGTTTGGAAATTACCTTTGCCCTACCTTTGTCATACGTTGCTTGGCCCAACGTTTGATTCTAACCAAAATAATTACGTAGTGAAAGGTTCGATTTACGTTGGTGCTCGGGAGGGAAAGTTGTTTGTCAAAAGAATTACTTATAAAATTATCTGTTTCTTTAATACAATCATCCTTCATAGGTAATTCAATTTTTGTATCATCATTAAATAAATCGAAATACAAATGAATTTGCCTTTTCTTGTTAAAAAACAACAACATATGCATGTATGTAAGTAATGAATAAAAGCTGAGAAAATGCTTGCAGGATATGACCTTTACTTCCTTTTATTTCTTTTAATTATTGATGTGGAAATTAACCTTTTGCCAAATTAGAAGGGTGTTCAAAAACAATTTTTAATAAATTTTGCTTATGATCAAGTGTAGCATACACTCTAAAAACAAACGCCTGTTTTAAAACACATTTAAGTGTTAAATTACATAAACACGTTTGAAAATAAACACTTTCTACCAGCATTAACAGATTTAAGTGTTTATCAAACTTAGAATATTTTCTCATGTATGGTTTCAGAAATTAATGATCAATTTAAACCAGGAAATTTTGGTTATAAGATGACAATATGTCATAAAATGTCTGTTGGTAGCGTATTGTGTCTTTTATCTTTGTTTGAATGCTCCCAAGTGCAAGAAAATGTGTATTATTTCTTTTTAATGAAAAGTTCAAAGTCCTTTAAACACATAGTGTTTTTGCAAGTTTGCCGGATAAACACTTCTAGTGTTAATCTTTAAGGAGGCAGACAATTTAGAACAACATCACAAGCGACCGACCATGAAATCACAGCTTTCTGTACTTAACACAGATTAGAAGGCATGCATTGTGACTTAAGTCTTCACTGAAGTAGCTTATAACTGGTAAGCACAACTTAAAATTATATATTTGAATGCTATTTATTAAACAGCAAAGAAAGGTATTTGACTACATTTTGATTAAATGGTATTTATGTACACTATACATGCATACGTTTGCTAAGAAGAACATGTTAATGGCAGTATCTGTACACAGCATAACATGCATTTTTACATTATTAATTATAATTTTATCAGAAACATTTGGAAGTCTATCTAATTTCTAGATTTCAAACACATGTAATATATTTTCTGCACTTTGCACTGGGGAATGGGCAGAGATAGGGGGAGTTGGGGCCATATGTGCCCTGTATTTTCATTGGTGTTCATAACTTTTATCATGAGACAACCTTATTTTATTTTCAGCAGATATCTGGACTCAATTCATCGAGTGTGATAAATATTTTTGGAAGAATCCAGCTACAATTTGAGGCAAACCAAAATAATATAAACTTCGCATCTACACTGTATCTAGCAAGTCACTGAGGTAAATATCACATTATAGAGAGGCAACGCTATTTTGATAACATCAATCAACCATCTTTATAAACACATGTAATTGTTAACATTTCAAACCATCAAACTGCAATCATATTATTTAATCATATTTTAAAATTTTGGGATGAACTGGATTAGTAGGGGGTGGGCATATGTTTGTTCATAAGGGCATGCTGTGCATCTGGAGGAACTTCAGACTTTTGTTTTTTCAGGGATTTTTGATGGAGGTCTTATGTTATATATCCAATTAAGGCCCTAACTAGTTTTTCCGAATATCTTTAAAAGGGGGAGGGTTGGTCTAGTGGTAGCGTGCTGGACTGCCAATAACTGGGTCCAGAGTTCGAATCCAGCTCTTGCCGGGTCACCTTGGCCTATGTTGGACCGCTGTTTCAATCATCCTTCACCTCATTGCCATGTCCTGCTCCTGTCCTAATTAGCCTACCAAGTGCATAAATACAGGACGTAAAGCCCCAAACATCCATCCATCCGAATATCTTTAAGATATTTTAGTTGTTCATTGCAGTTTTGTATTTTGTAACTTTTTCTTTCCACAGCAATTTGGACCCGAAAAGATCTGACAAAAAGACAGCTGCAACATAAAGCAAAGGAGAAAAATGAAAGAAAAAGCCACAAAGTCTTGGAGGTAAATATTTAGCATAATTAACATTTGGTTAACATGCCTGTCATAATACCTATGTTTATAATCTCCTGGTTCTGTGGCTTTGCTTTTGATACATCTAATACTTTCATATAAGTTAATTTACAAAGACTTAGTGTCACTTGAACACTGTTTAGGTTGGCCATTAAATTGTTGGTTTATTTTGTTCTGATCATATGGGGTAAATTTTTAAACTATTGTCTGGTCCCCACTATCCCTGAACAGTTCTTCTGCAAAATAAGTTGAAAGCATGCCCTGATTCTCACTGATGAACTGCAAGTCATATCGATATACACGATTCCCTAAAGATCTGCATAGATGCACTTCCTATTTTTTTTCACCATTTCAGTAAATTTCTGAAAATTATGTATGATGAGATATTATGTCAATATTCATGATATATTATGCCTAAACATTTAATAGTAAACACGGATTCATTTATTTGCAGGTGGACAACATTGACAAGAGTGACGTAACATTGAAGAAGGTTCCTCGATCCGGAAACATCTCATTCCATATTTTTGCACTCCAGTCACTTTCTCAAATGGATTTATACCGTTGCTGAGGGACAATCACTGTCGCAATCATATTTGAAGCTTTTACAGAGGCAATGCACTTCTTGTGTTAAGGACCTTGACTATCCAGTAATATTTGGACAGCTTCTTGAATGTTAAAACAATCATTTGATTGTATTCTAAAATAGTCATATCCATTTTCAAAGAAACACATTTAAAGTGCTATAAAAAGAAATTTGACTCTTATGTGAGAATTTGTCACTTTTTCTGCACCCCCTAAATGGATTGCATTGAGAATCAAAACATTTTTGAATGGCATTACATCAATGATATGGATTATCACGTGGAGTAATGGGATACCATTAAAATGCAGACAAAATGATGACATGGTAAGATTTTGACTGTACACCATGTACTAACCAAAAGGTCTTCTATTTTTCATCACATTAGGGTAGGATGGGGGGGGGAATCAAATGCAGTAATACGAAACACCAGTTCATTGGGAATATGATTCAATTGTTGAATTTCTTTGAGAATTTTGCAAGGTTTTATTTTATAATTACACAATGATTGAATATATCCTTCAGTGTCAGTGCTCAATTGAAGAATAAAATATGTACACAAACTATCTATTTTCTTGTCATTTTTCATTGGCTTTCAAAGGGGGCTAAATTATCCCAAACTTTACGGCAAATCCAGCCCTTGTGATGACTTATTATCTAATGGTGCCTTGAAAGTGTCAAATAAAAGAATTTAAGCTTCAATAGTTAATCCATTCCAACATCCCATGTATTAAAATGCACTTTCGAGGGAGGGCAGGCACAAATATATACCATCCAGTTTTTTTGTGTGTAAATACATTAAGTGGCATTATTAATTGCTTGGTCCAGGGTTTGAATCTAGCTCTTGTCGGGTCACCTGGGCCTATGTTGCATAGCTATTTCAATTAACATTTGCCTCATTGCTGTGACCTCTTCACTTGGTAGCCTATTGAGTGCAAAAATACAGGACGTAAAGCCCCAACCACCCGTCCATCCTACCATCATTAATATTAGCAGTCATCATCTGGTTATTACAAGTAGCCTTTTGAAGTTAATGAGGATAGTTAGTTTAATTACATAATATTATGAAGTATGTAAATTCAATTAAATCTATATTTTCATTTGTACTGTTTTTTTTTTATAAATTGTTACTTGATTTTACTATTGTAACCATGTGATTTATTCAGACAGCAGCTGAACAACTGTTATATTGTGATGTACATTAACAATGTGTTAATACTGCAACACCAGAGTGTTTAATTATAAACGCTTTTTGTTTAACACTTTAATATGATAAACACCTTCTCTGCAGTCATCCTGGAAAAACACCGAGTGTTTAAGATCAAACACTTTTATTGTTATAAACACTTTTTAGTGTTAATAAAGTGTAACAAGCTATTAAAGCGTTTTCGTGTTTATAATCAAAGACACTTAAATGTGTTTAAAATCAAAAACACTTAAATGTGTAAATAATCATAAACACTTTCACGCGTTTATTAAGTGTAACAAAAAAGTGTTTATTTTAGTGTTGTTTCTTAAACACTTGTTTTTAGAGTGTAGTAAGAAAAGCTGAAGGCAAGTTCAATTTCTTTGATTTTAAATTTTCAAGACGGTCCAGATTGGAGCCAGGAGCTGACCCTGCAGGAATGCGACTGTTATAGATCCACCAAACTCTTCTTCCAATTGTTTCATCGTTTATAGATCCACCAAACTCTTCTTCCAATTGTTTCATCGTTTATTTCATGATATTTCCATCAATTCATCCAACAATCAAAGCAGATAAACCTGAGGTTCTGAAAATGTTGCGGGCCCGTCTTCCTACATCGAACCATGACGTAGACAAAGCGATGACGTCATTACAAGCACTGACGTCAGAGCTAGGTCACTGATATGAAAACTAAGCTAGCTAAAAAATAGACCTAAATCACTTTACAGATCATTTACACTGGCCCCTTAAATGCAAATCATTTGCATTTACAATTTACCATAAAATCACTAGGTAAAACAATTACCTAAAAATCACTAACAATTTGACATATAAGTTAACATTTAAAAACAGTAGAACTTAGTCTAGTCTACGCCTCACTAAATGACATAACTTATTGATAGGTCGTTTCAATACACCAGAAATAGTCTGAACATTCACAGATCTAAGAAACTAATCATGACTGGCAATATTTTCCATCACACGACCCAACCTCCACACCCTCCAGGGCATGCTGTCATCCTTCACAAGGTCCATGTCGTCAACTTCCAGTTTGCCAACTCCCCGGATCACCGGCCCCTGTGACCTTCGCCGACTTGACAGCAGTTGCACAGCATCCTGTAATTCCATTCGAGCCGTATTCATAGCCCCAAAACCAATCAGAACTGGGAGTCCATCCATCCATTTCCGCCATCCCTGTTCGTCTGGAGACTCTAGACATTCATCCTGCCGACGTCCACGTTGATCTGGTCCTTGGAGACATATCTCATAGAGTGACTTCTGTTCAAACATTGCAGCACAATTGAACTCTACACGGAACTTCTTCTCAGACTTGTTCACACGGCAATGCGGCAGATACCAAGCACACGTTGGATCATCAATCGCCTTCTCAGCATGGCTGTCAGTCAAAAGTTTCCGTATTTTCGCAATCTGAAAGCGCTCAAGTCCTATAGACTAAAAATATCAATCCAAATAGCTTCTAATCAAAGCATGGATGATTGGGGCTTTATATCCTATATTTATGCACTTGATGGGCTAATTAGGACAGGAGGAGGACACGGCAATGAGGCGAAGGGTGATTGAAACTGCCGTCCAATACAGGTCCACTTACCAGAACATCACTATTGTCTTGACTCTTTGAGAAGGCATCACAGAAGCAGAAACCATAGGCGTACGGGATTTTTTGGGGGGGGGGGGCGAGCGACATGTGCCCGAATTTCAAGAACTAGATTTAATACCATTTCAAATTAAATTGCCTCGAAATCATTAATTTTTAATAGTTTTTATTTAATCATCTGCCCAAATTTTTTAGCCTTTTTGTCCGAATCTTAGTGTTTCCCTAACTTTTGGGGGGGGGGGGCAACTGCCCCCCCTGCCCCCCCCCTCCGATACGCCTATGGCAGAAACCACTGCTCAATTGAGTATTTGGGGGGGTAGGGCAATGGGCCATGGCCCCCCTCCTCAGCACTAAAGAGAAGGTGCAACATGCCTCACAGAATTATCATTTTGTACATTAGCAGCTTCCTGTTTAAATTTTACTGCTCTGTGATTGGTGCAGGCTTCACACCAGGTGACGTCACCACTGTTGTCAAACTAGTAACCTATGACAGTTTGATCTGTGTTGTCACAGGACAAGTTGTCCAGAATGCATTGCAGCAGGAAGACATCCGTTCACACACACACAGAAGACACACTTCTGAGCGTTGGATCTCCTCCGTGCTCCTCAGGCCCAAAATTAACAAAGGAACTCATTTAAAAATAAAACACAACAAATGTTATTATTAGTGACATCTCAGGTCAAATTTAACACAAAGCGAAAGCATACATTAAATTTCGGGTGGAATGAAGGGGTCAGAATTTTCTGCCACGATGCTGCTCCTGAATGTGTACTGCTTGTCCAATCGATCAGCGAAGAACAAATACTGCCAAATGACAGACGTCTCGCCTGGGCCAACCTGCACATAAAGAAAAGCAGAATTATAGAAAGATGTTTGGATATATTTTATGATTGATCGATGGGGGGCTGGAGTTTTTAAAAAATAAATTCTTGCTCAATTTTGGTGAAATAATACGTTTTGGCCAGTCTTGAAATGAATAATTTCTGCTATTGGTATTTTTTTACTTGGTGATGCTTGACTTAGGAATGAGTATTCGGCAACTTTCGCACTTGAGATAAATAATTACTGCTGTGGTTACCTTGAAATAAATAATTCCCCTTTGAGGAAAACTCCAAGCCCCCCTTGAAACAAAATGACCGCCCCTTAATTGGACAGCTTAGTGTTAATTTATAAAATGTATAGAGTAAGGCATAAATTAATTTAATATGAAACCATATAGAAAGATACCTCGACAAGGTACGTTTGGTCCTCCTCCGCCTCCCAGGTACTTATCTCGGACATGTTGGCATATCTGTTGTATTCGGGATCAGCTTCAAACCAAGCTGAGGCTATGGATGCACTTGTCTAGGTGTATTAAAACGAGAAAAAACATTGATGAAAAGGCAAATATCATGTTCATTTTCATAAAAGTAAAAATTATTTTACATTTTTACATGGTTATATATGTCAACCCAGCTCCATCGACTCAGCAATGATACAAAATGGCGGCTTATTCACGGAAATAGTTTTATGGCACTTTGTGTGTGTCATCATGCTGACGATTTGTCATGGTCATACCAAATACTTTCAACGTTTGATTTAACGGGACTTAACCCGATTGTTGGTGACAGCCAAACGAAGGGATTACGCATCTGATTCTCACTATAAAATCAGTTATGACAAGTCAAACAGCCTTCTCTTGATCATGACTAATCAAACAGCCCCTACAGAGTTCCCATATTGAAAGTAGAGAAGATGACACTTCATCGGTTATCATGAGTCACAAAGTACATTTTTCACAGTGAACTGGTCGTCATTTTTTCTATATATCAAAGTGACAGACTGTAATGGTTGCCCCTGAATTGCGTTGTCGCTTATTGCATAAAAACAAGGAGTGTACCAACCTTCCAGTAGATCTCCTCCGTTACCTGCTTGGTCATGGACTTGCCCACTTTATAAATAATGTTGAAAGATTGTTCTGAGCTGGGATTGATCACAGCAAAAATCTGAGTCCATTGACCAGAAAGATCAGGAGTTGGGTATGGAGCCGGAATCATCTTGAACCTGCACAGTAGAAATCAAAAATCGCTTGGATCATTTTGGTTTTGTACATTTTTGCTTCCTCCACGATCTGACTTTCATTTTTTTTAGGTTTATCATGATTTTTGTGTTGGTCCTATTCAGGATAGGAAAGGATATGCCTCCCCCTCCCCACCAAAAAACACAGTCATGCCCAGCTGTTATGAATATACAGAAACATAACGTGCACAAGGCACTTTAAAGCGATGGTCCTATGTTTTATTTCATTAGATAGACAGATTCGTTTTTCTGAGAAAATAAGAATGGTGCCATTAATTTTTCTGAGCTATAAAAATTAAGGAAGTTATTAAGGGTCAAAGTTAGGACTATTTGGTGTATCTACGCCTCAGAGACTTCACAGACACCGGTGACGTCAGGACACAGAAACCAATGACGTCATAGTACATGACGTCATAAATAAACTATCTATAGTTGGCCTGATGTTTGATATCCACGTGGCTGCTAATACTATTGTGCCTGGATTAATTTGGCCGTCCTCGGGACTGCATGCATTAATAACATTCGTGGTATCCCCGTTGTTCACTGCACCCCCCCCTCCCCCGCCAGAATTATGACACAACAGCAATTTCTGCCTTTTGGTGATTAACGTTACTAAGCTCTCATACTGGAGTCATAGAAAATACCTGACAGTGCACACAACAATCATTTTCAAATAAACATCAATCGAGTGTCTTCAAACGGTGCCAGTTATGAATTATGTGGTCCTAAAATCAGTAAGTGTATTACACAAAGAACATTATTGAAAGTTGTTTTTCAGTGCCAAATTTTTTGTCACTGCTTAAACATTTTATTCTAAACTTGGCAATAGTTTATTTATTTCTCAACTTATTGTCCATGTATTGACATTTTTGTGTTTACAGTTTCTTCTGCAATCGATTCTGGATGAATATTTAACATTAGCAATAAGCCAGGAAAAGGAGCTTTCATCCAAATGTTGCTGTGCGCTATGTCGGTGCTAACATAAGTCTAATAAGTCTATCTAATTATTGTTACTTCGTCATGAGATCTTTACTCTATTTAAAAACATAGTATCCCAATTATTTATTTTGCTCACTTGCATTTTCCTGTGTATCTTATAAACTATTATGTACATGTATTAAGATTTATCTCAGTTTTTAAACACGTTTTTACATTTTCAAAATAACTGGTGCCTAACTCTATTTTATTTATTTATTTTGTTCAGCCCCCATAGTATGGGGAAGTTATATACAATTATATACAATTATGTACAATAAAATCATAAATGCCATATCACACATAATAAAAACAAAGTTGACTAGTCAATAGGTTAAAACGATTTTAAAAGCAAAGTTACCAAGAAATGCTCATCTGATTTAATCTTTATATAATTGTCATGGTAGACTAGAAATTTCAACGACTCAACAATACCATTATTTTGACTAGATTTAACTTTTACTGGCTTTTTGTTTTTAATTTTATGTATTGGTTGTCTTTATTCAGTTGTATTGAACCTATTATCTTTTCTTCTCACATTCAATATTATAAAAGCCTACGGCCTGTGTTACCTTTATACGTACACACAAAACCGAATTCACACTACTTGAGAAACAAGAAAATCTTTTTGAAAAAAAAGATATATGCTGGCTGTAGTGATAATGATTTCAAAATTTACAATAAGAGTATGTTTTGCTAAAAGAATTTTAAAAATATGGTATAAGAGAAACTACAGATGAACCCATATGATATGGTATAAGAAGCTATAAGAGGAATTATAGATGAACCCATGATAGATGTATCTATCTATCTGTCCATCTCTCACCCTCTCTATCTCTTCATCCCAAGGGGGGCATGCGATACTCCGGAGACACCAACTATACTTTTTCTATATCTTTCACTAACTAGGTCTTGAACACACACACATCATGGGTTCATCAATAAATCCTCTTATATGAGCGCAGCTCATGGCTGCCGAAGGCAGCCATGAGCGAAGCTCACTTAGCACAAGGACAGCTTATTCTGTGTGGTGCTCCTGTCTACAGTGACTGCCTGAACAGGAAGTGCCTGTAGTTGCCATAAAAGTGGAGCTAGTAGTTTAGTCAGAGTTTAGTTTGGTAAAAATTAAAATACCTCAAATATCTTCCAAAATAGCTTTAAAATTTCAGTCTTGTCGTATAACAACCTCAAATAACATATTTCAGGGATTTAAATCAACATGTGTATCAACATTGGAAATAATTATTTCCATACCCCTGATTGTAAGAAGTTACTGAGAATTAAAAGTCAATACAAAAGTTAAAGACTTAAATGGCTCACCAAGTTAGAAATCATAACACTTAAGGTTACATAATCTTCATTAACTACCAACAAATTATGTAACAGTCTAATAGTAAACAGTCATCTCTAAACAGCTATGGTTTTATTGATCTCAGTTATGTAACATCAACAATTTAACATAATAGATCCAAATTTAACACAGATTTGAATTACACAGCTGTCCATGCAATCTGTCTATCTATCTATTTATCTATCTATCTATTTATCTATCTACCTATTTTTCTATCTATCTATCTATCTATCTATCTTATCTTATCTGATCTGATCTTATCTATCTATTCTAGCTATCAGCCCATTTTCCCAGTCCTTCAAAAAGATAAATTGGCCTTCTGCATGGAATGAAGATAATGCAGTAGTTCTATGACAATGCTGCGCGAATATCATGGCAGTGCCATTTACATATTAGCTTCTTATACCTGCTCTGCTGATCTACACTAACTGGTGTATTGTATTGACTATTATTTTTATCCTATGACAGTTTAGCAGGAGTTGCAAGTTCATATGGGGGAGCATAGGTTCAATATGACTCACTATTAATTAGTAAGTCACTATATATATGACTGTCAATCCTTAACTGTTAATCAGGCATCCCTTACTGTTGTTCATCAGTTAGTCACTACCTGTTAGTCATTAAGTCCGTTGTTTTGGTAGTGACTATTTGTTAGCCACTAAATATGTTATTTAGTCACAAACTGTTAGTTAGTCAAAAACTGTTAGTCAGTCAAAAACTGTTAGTTAGTCAAAAACTGTTAGCTAGTAAAAAAGTGCTAGTTAGTGAAAAAATGTGAGTTAGCACTGTTAGTCAATCAAAAACTGTTAGTTAGTCAAAAACAGTTTGTAGTAAAAAAAACTGTTATTCTGTCAAAAACTGTTAGTTAGTCAAAAACTGTTAGTTAGTCAAAAACTATTTGTAGTCAAAACTGTTAGTAGTCAAAAATGGTTAGTTAGTCAAAACTGTTAGTTAGTCAAAACTGTTAGTTAGTCAAAACTGTTAGTTAGTCAAAACTGTTAGTTAGTCAAAACTGTTAGTTAGTCAAAAACTGTTAGTTAGTGAAAGGGGGGAGTTAGTCAAAACTGTTAGTAGTCAAAACTGTTAGTTAGTCAAAACTGTTAATTTGTCAAAAACTGTTAGTCAGTCAAAAACTGTATAAAACTGTTTGTAGTAAAAAAAACTGTTATTCAGTCAAAACTGTTAGTAGTCAAAACTGTTAGTCAAAACTGTTAATTTGTCAAAAACTGTTAGTTAGTCAAAACTGTTAGTTAGTCAAAAACTGTTAGTTAGTCAAAAACTGTTAGTCAAAAACTATTTGTAGTCAAAACTGTTTGTAGTCAAAAACTGTAAGTCAAAAATGGTTAGTTAGTCAAAACTGTTGGTTAGTCAAAAACTGTCAGTTAGTGACAAACTGTTAATTAGTCACTAATTGTCACTAACTGTTAGTCAGTCACTAACTGTTAGTCAGTCACTAACTGTTAGTTAGTCATGTAAGTCAGCTAGTCCTTAACTGTTAGGAAACTGTAAGTTACTAACTGCTAGTCCCTGACTGTTAGTCATTTTGTCCCTAACTGTTGTTCATCAGTTGGTCACTACTGTTAGTAAGTCACTGTTGTTAGTCCCTTACTGTTAGTAAGCACTAATTGTTGTTGATTCACTAACTGTTTGTTAGTCTTGGACTGCCAGTTAGTCACTAACTGTAAGTCACTAACAGTCTGTTAATCATCCCAAGGATGTGCCACCGAAATTGACCTATACGCTATAGATAGAACAAACTGCTCTCATTACTATTCACCCCCAATTGTTACAACTCACCCCCAATTTTTTCAGGTCCTGCAACAATTGTATCCACACCAATTGGTCGATTAATGATTGGCAGGTGTACTTTTACATCAATGCAACAATATTAAGTATTTGTGATCATAAGATATTTTGTAATGCTCTAGCTGACATTACTAAATGGTGGGGACCAAACCGGTTGACACTTTTCCGTATGGGGCAACCAGTATAGTATGCTGGCAGCATAGCCAATACTGTACTATAACAAATCTTGTCCTAAAGTTCAAGAAGCCAGCATAAAACAACCCAGTTGCAAACTTTGAACTCGTTGCAACCACTCCCCCCCCCACCCTAATTGGTGCATGCCTTCCGCGTTTAAACCAATCACGGATCAACAGAGCCTGTGACAGCTGCCAATCAATCGTTAGCTCCTCCTACAAGAATGACCAGAGTCCTTCCTTGAAGTTGAACTTCCAGACCAGACACAGTGACGCTCAATCATTCACTGTCACTGTTTAATAGGTAGATCATGTCATTTTATCTTTGATTATTTAGGCAAACTTTTTAAAAGAGCTTTTTTTTTTGCAGTTAGCATTATAATTTAAGCCTAATAAATAAAGGACACGAATGCTTACAGATGATTTCATATTACTTTTTTTAGACCAAAGGATGAAAATTTAATGTGAATTTTTTTCTAGGACATGTCTACAAATATGAAATAAAACAATCTGTTGAACGCAAAATAAAATTAACAATCGTGAACATAATTGAACTTTTTTTCTTTTTTAGTGCCAAGTTTAATTCATTGCAGAAACATTTTTAAATGTGTCCTTTCAGTTCACTGACCAGTGCATCATATTGTTTGTGAACTTTTGCACTGGTACTGAATGACCTTTCTTCAAAGTTGCTACATTTAGTTGAGAGTAGGGTCACTTGATCGAAACAGTAATTGGGTCAACTATTTCAACTAAATTGTCAACTAAATTGTTTTCTTGTAACTATTTCGTGTAAAAGGTTGTTCACTCGCAGATAAAGGTCACGTTAGCAAAACAGACGTGTATTTTTACAATGCATTCTGGATTTTACCATGATGAGGGGGCGTCTGTATTTAGCGGAACGGAACGGAATTACCGGAACGGAATATCTGTATTCCGCGGAACTGTAAAATGCGGAACTGCAAAACACGGAACTGTAAAAAACGGAACTGTAAAATGCGGAACTGTAAAAGACGGAACTGTAAAATGTGGAAACTCCACTGTGCACTGCTGTAGCCCACTGGAAGAACCCCTCAATTGCATACATGTATAGGCCCATGGCTGCTTGGCAGTTGAATTTCAATTAGCGAGGGTGTGAATTACCTGTCACCCCCATCGACTGCCATTATAATAATAAAAAAATTAATATTTTATTTGCCTCAAAATTGAGATATGTACATGTAATATTTACAAATATAATGTATAAATATCAATAAAACATGGTAAAAACGTACACGTATAGTTAAGTAAAAATTTGTGATAAAAGTATTTCAGTAATTTGGCATTAAAATCATTCTTAAAAGATCTTTGTTGTTGGCAGTGAGGTTTGATAAAAGCATTTTACAACTGTCCATAACACCGTCATTCACAGGGAAGGCTTTTAATCTTGTAAGACAGTTTTTGGTATGTACTTCAGTTAGGATAGTGCTAATTGAAGATCAAACATAATTTCCATTGTAAGGAAACTGTTGACATTTCGCTTCTGATTGATTCAATAAAATAAATCAATAAATTTTATTTTGCTCCAAAAAGAGATATATAGTACATGGCATTGTAAACAATGTAGGCCTATCAATTAATTTATAGTCCATTCAAATGTGAAATCAAGATAATGGCAGTAAATAGTTAAAAGGGTGACAGATGCAATTTTATGAGCTCCTTATTACGTTCATTATAATTCATTAAAAGTAACTTTAAAACACTCAGCCAGTCCGTTCTCTGGAAACATCTTCTGCAGTTCTGCAGATTCGCAAAGTTCTTAAGGTAGTCTTTCTTTAAGGCGCACTTTTAAAGACAGACCAGTCACTGACCTACATGTTACTGCGATCTGAGGTCCTGCTGAGCTGTTTTGGTTCAGCTTAATTTCATTTCACTGAACTAATAGACTTGATAATACCTGTTGTGACACATTCTGAAGCTTTGAAGTGACAGTTTCATACTTGCATTCCAGGAATAAATGATCACATTCTGGGAATGATGTTAAACTTATAGGGTCATTGTATGTACATTATGCATCTATAAATAAAAATAACTCTAACTTCAATTTTCCATGATATGCTCTCAGAAGTGAATAAACAAAAAAGGTTTCGTGATTCAATTTATGTACTTTATGTGTTTTGAACCAGGCAGAAACAGAAAATCCTAAACTTCGAAAGATTCGAGAATATTAAAGTTTAGTCTGAGATTCATCACCACTCTGTCTCTGTCCACTGAAAGTGCTACAATGGATTCTACAAAGAAAATAGTTGCCTTATTCAAGATCGAATTTCCTGGAGATGCTGCTGATCAAGAATGCTATTCAACAAAAGTATTCTGTTGTCAAAGAGAAGATGCTGCACCCGAACAAGTTGGACAGATTATGAGTATCAGCATACCTGCCAGCTACTAGAGATGACACTGAAGCAAAAGATCTTCATGACTACCAAGTCCTCCCTGCAGAAATGTATGGACTTGGCCTCTGACCATGCAAGGATATGCAAGGGACAATTATTAGCCTCAAGTCTGATCAGGAAAGGGCATGTGGCTCTGACAAGACTAGACTGTATAAAATTTGAAATTCTCAGTCAGCTCAAATGATTGAGTGAGATGGTTGCACAATTTGTTTGAGCTAACATAGCTTGATGTTGTGAGTTATGATAATCTTTTCGTTGTTATAACTTACAACAACAAGCTATGATAGCTCAAAGAAATTGTGCAAACATCTCACTCAATAATTCAAGCTAACTCAAAATTCAAATTTTACAGTGTAAGGTGCAAACATAACCATAATTCCAGATGGTCATCCTCATATTCCTCACCTTACTTGCCAATGGACAATGTTTGATAAATCATCAGATTTTTCATTGCCAAATAGGGCCTATTGCTTTCCTCGTTGCTTATAAATATTTTTGAAGTACTTAATTTGACCAGTTTCTCTGAATCACTTTGTATTTTCCTTAGCCTCACGACCTTTAAGGCTTTACAGGTGATTTCATTAGCATGCGATTCTGCTCATTCACAGTCAGCATTGAGGGATCAATGCAATGTATCTGAAAGCTACGTTTGATACATTAGATGTGTGACGATCTGTTGTCCCTAAACCAATCAGATTAAGCAAAAATGCCATTTATTTAGTGTGCATAGAACCTCAGAATCGCGTACTAATGAAATTGCTGTAAGCACTCAGAGATTGATTGTCAGAGTGGCCTGGTCCGATTTGGCTTATAGAAGGTATAATTCATAACTATTTTAAATATTGTTTATTGTGTCAAAATCAAATTATACCACTCAATCAATTAAATTTCTTATAAGGTGAGTGATACGAGTAGCAACCACCATCCTTCATTCCGAAAATGCCTCCTACAATACAGGCTGCCAAGCAGCTGTAAAAACATTTATAAGCACACATATATATGGTTTGTTGAAAATTATATAATTCTGTAGTCTTCTGAGCATATTATATAGGCCTAATGGTGACATTGCATGGCAATTCTAAGATATATAATGTCATGAAAGTGTTTAATTATATTGGACAAATTCTTTGAATGACTTTGATTAAAAACCATAACAATCAACACAAAGGACTCATACAAGCTGATTTGATTGAAGAGTTTTTATCCCTCCGGCTAATATTACTGTTAAATCTCACACCCACTAACCACTCTTGCCACACCTCAATACGACTTCCCCAGGTGTCCAACTCACCTCAACTATCCACCTATTCTTCTTTTCACTCCTATATTTCTTTTGCACACATACAACCATGTCATTATTCTCTCATTAACATTAGCCAAAACTCCGTAAGGAGTGCATGAATAGCATGCTTACACCACCCAACACACCCGACACAGAGTGCACTCCAGTCTGCTATTTTCACACCAGAGGGACTACAAATATAGTAGCCACCTGACGGCCATATTCTCAACTACACATCAAAACAAGGCCAGTTGCTTCTGCACATGCATGCAGTGACATCACATTCTGCAAAATGCTTATTTCCAGGGGCGTCAGTTTCATTTTCAAGTCGTGGGCCAAATAGTGGTCCACCTTTGTGCAAGATGTCAGGAGAAAAATGATATAGTTTTTGATTCAGAAACATGCTTATTTTGCCCAAAAAGTGGTGGTGCAAATGCCCCACCTACACTGCCACCACTGCTTACTTCAAGCTCATCGCCCTTCCTTGATGCTCAGCATTGCACACACTCTTTATCAACTGTCACGTCTGATCCTAATGCATTACATAGTGTACTTTATGCATGTGTAATGTGTTATGATACCTTACATACAGCTTCACACATACATATGTTCCATACTTATATACAAATCAATACATACATCGATGGATCGCTTCCTACATAGATAGATAGCTAACAAACTACATAGACATACATACATAGATCGACATATACAACATACATACATATCCATTTACATAAGACAGCACTCTCTCATCTATTTTTTTTAATCATGGGCAATTTCTAGTGTTTTGATAAGTTGAGTTGGCTAAATGTCAGTAGGTCTACTAAATTGTCATGCAACAACAGACTGTGCACTTTTCTTTATATATAGCTCCATCTGAGAACATTGCATTGCATAACATAGTCCACTCACTAAAGCAAACTTTGAAGGGACCGTCTCATATTCTCCCCCCCCCCCTCCGTGGAATTAGATTTTCATCTGTTTATAATTTACACATTTTTATAGATCTTTCTCTGGCAGGTCACTTGGTCACATTGAGTACACTCAATAATTCCGCTGAAATGGCATACTGCTTCAAGTGCTTCATGAATGCCAGCCTGATGATTTAAGAAATTAGCTGTGCATGGCTTCTTGCTGATGGAAATCTCAGCCATGAATTTAGTACCTGGCACAGAGCAATTTATGAATTGAAAATTGTTGAATAAAACATCCTAACATTTAAAGTTACATCAAAAGTTTTACGTTTACATGCATGTGACAGCATGTCATCAAAGAAAAATGATTTTATGGTAAGTTCTTCAAAGCAAGTCCCACTTCAAATATCTGAATGGTTAATTGCACTTCAAGAATGTTCACACAAAAGTGACACTTCAATGACAATAGAATAGACAATGGCACTTCAATTCCAATTAAACAGTGATACTGTAAGAAGGGTACCAATGGCATTGTGTAGGCCCAAGTATTATGCCAACTCTATTGCATTATCTGGCTATTAATTCGGCGGCAATTGGCTGAATTTCGGCGACGGCCAGATTCCGCAATTTACAGATTCCGTTCCGCCGATTCCGCATTTTACAGATTCCGTTCCGCATTTTACAGATTCCGCTTTTTACAATTCCGTTCCGCAAAATACAGATTCCGTTCCGTTCCGCGTTTTACAGACGCCCATGATGAGGTGTGCCGCGATGTGCTGGAATAAATTCAACAGGACTCAATATTTGAACTTGCAGGTACGGAAGTAGAGTGCTTACAGTGTTGATTAATTTTTAAAAATTCTTGCGACTGCAGTTTTTAACGCTCAGTGCTCAGCTGATCACCTTTTTTCGCGTGGCTAAGTTGATCCTCAGTGCAGGGCTGGATTGGCCCACCAGGATACCGGCCTGGGATACCAGGAGAATTCCCGGTGGGTCGATGCTTTGGTGGGCTGATTGGAAAGAAAAGAAAAAAATAATCTGAAAAACTGGGTTCCCGTTTTTGCAGCCCTAACATATTTGGTATCATTAGAATCGTCTTTAAAATGGCAATGGTATCAAAATCTTGAACGGCTAAGTGGGCCTCTGTCCACTGAAATTTCCAGGGCCGATTTTCTCTCCCAGCCCTGATCCTCATACCTGTTAACATGTATCTGACAGTTAAAGTATTCAGTAAATTGCATTATTTGGTGTGCACACTAGTGTCACTACAAAGGTGTAATAGGCCTGCTGAATGCTGATGTTAAACGGATTGGCCGAGTTACATGCACTGTCAACTTGTCAAGTGCTGGCAGAGTTGACTGAGCTGACAGTGACTCTGGGAAAGCAGCTCACTTGGCTCAGCTGCTCGACTCGTTTTGACGTCACGGTCAGTTCACAATATTCCGTGACGTCACTGGTGTACACGGAGAATATGGCGGCGCCCGTCAGACATTATTTCCTCCGCCTAGACCTATTTTCAAAATGGTCGGACACTTCCTTTAAAGCGGACCTCATGGTGTGCAATGAGAATGTGACATTAAGTTGTAAATATGCTGACAAAAATGAGAAACTTAATTTTAGCCCCCCCCCTCCATAGATCCAAAATTAACATGGGAAATAGGAATGATTGTTCAAATGGTGCTCAGAGACCCATGAAATTAGCTGCCTGCTGCAGGGGGATTCCTTACTGGGGGAACCCCCTTGGGGAATGCATATGATGTCATTCATTAGTACAGAATTGGGTTAAATGGATTTCCCTTGCCAGGGAGTTTGCTATGGGATTAATATGTACCAAAAGTTGAATGCTTCACGGGGAGGCCCATCACATGATACATGGTAAATGGCATTACAATTGAAGAAGGTAGGCAGCAGAAACTTGAACCACAACATATGGCAGAATTTCAAATGCATATGCGGCTCCTCTTAGGATAAGAGGTCCGCAAAAGAAACGAAAAGATGATCTATTTTAAAATCCTGAATCAATTTATCAAAGATCCAAAGATCTAGCACTATGATAGTCTCCTGTATACACAAGCTCTGACTTGATCATGGCAGCCCAGAAAATGACATATCAACAATATAAAGTTTGTTTTTATTTTTACCACCCAGTATTAGTTACTTAGATATTTATTGAATTACAATGCATTTTGGCTCACATACCTTGCTGCGTCAGGGCTTTCACTGCGTAGATACATTTCAGTCCCTGCATAATGAAAAAAAGATTAATCCTGGATTTTTGGAGGTTGAAGTAGTTGGGGAGAATTGTTAGGATCGGACCAGTTGCACAAGCGTCATTAGAAAATTATTCAATGAATCTCTTGTGAAATAATGACATGACTTTTACTTTTTTAGTGGGGGGGGGGGGGTCTCCCCAACGAGTAGCAGCGGCAAGTAATTGTCTTAGAGATATCATGCCTCTTTACTGTAACATAACGTTTCAGAAAGGAATAAAATATCTTGGATCTTGACTCTTTAGTCTTAGACCTTACCTATCTTGAGGGGTGTCTAAAAGGGCAGTGCCCAAACAAACATGGGGATGTACTGACTGAACACAGTCTGTTGTACATAGAGGCAGTTGAACGCAATAAGACTGCATACCACATAGAACAATGAGGTGGGAGTTTCAATGCTAACTGAGCTCCATTTTCTTGGCCACTTTGAGCATGTCTAACACCAGACGGCTCCCTGACAGTAACTAAATTTTGCTTTCAAGTATTTCCATGCAGTAGAATCGAACCCTGGACCTCAAAATTACAAGGCCAGCATGCTATGCACTCAGCCACTGAGGTACATGTCTTTGGAGTGTTAAAAAAAATCTTCATACCAATAGGGATCATAACCTTATGGAATCTTTAATCAAGATTTAAGAGCAGGACAGGGAATGGACACACATAGAGTAACTGGACTTAGTGGATTATGAACATTTGAGAAAAGCTGAAGAAGATGGAATTTTCTCTTGAGGTGTCCGTTTCCTGCCCTGCCTGATATCAGTCATTTGACAAAGTGGCCAATCAGAGACTTTCACAGTTACAAGTAAAATGTGGATTCCCAGATGCAGGCCAGCATAGAAATCCCACAGAACGTTGTCCTGCTACCCAAATTCGTTTTTTTTTTATCCAGAAGGTGGCACACAAGGCTAGCTCCAAAAACTAATTTTTCCACTGGTCAGGGACCTGATGTTTTTGCACCATTGCTTGTTTCTATGTGCAGACTGACGAAATTCAAGTCGAATTGGGTATCGAATTGGCTTCTAGGTCACTGGGACTGCTGCCCCTAAAGTCTGCGCTGCTGTCTGTCAGGTCCGCGCTCAGCAGAACACAGCAGGAATGAGTTGGGCTGCTTCAAAAATGCATGTGCGCAAGGTCATGAAATAGAGCAGCTCTAGTGAAACGTCGCTAATGCTCGTAACTGAAGCAGGCTACTGCAGCCTGGGGGATGCAGGTTTCGAACCACCAGATAAGGGAACATGTTTGGCTTTTGGTAGGCCTTTTTCTGTTAATGATTAGAGGACCATAGACTTTTAAAAGGATTAGAGACTAAGCAATTGTGTTACAGCGAAACACTTTGATATAGAATTAAAGTGGACTGTGGCACTGTGAAAATGACACTTCGTGTGTCATCATGCTGATGATTTGTCATGATCAAACCCAATACTTTCAATGTTAATTTGATTGAAGGAGACTTATCGCACTTATTGGTGACAGCCAAACGAAAGGATTATGCATCTGATTTTCACTCTAAAATTTGTTATGAGAAGTCAAATGGCTTACTCTTGATCATGACTAATCAAACAGCCTCTATGTTTCCCATGTTGAAAGTGGAGAAGATAACACTTCATCGGCTATCATGAGTCACAAAGTGCCATTTTCACAGTGCTACAGTCCACTTTAATTCTATATCAAAGTGTTTCGCTGTAACAAGTAAAAGCCCTGTTAACTTCTTATATATCTGACATGCACTGTAATAAATTCTGTAAATACTACCATATTATGAATAATCAACTTGGACATTAAGTTGTTAACAGACTAGATGGCCTGTTTTAGCCTGGAATACAGTGAATACATGGTGTGTGTGTGTGTGTTTGATATCTAAACTAATGTCCATGGCTGTTCATGGAGTTTTGCCAGAAATATTGAGGGAATCCAAACCAAGTGCTAACAATTCTGACAGTGTCCTGTAAAACACATTGATTTGTAGGACACATGGCCATTTTTGAAGTATTTTTCAAGCAGAAATCGTGTGAAATGTTTATCTTAAAACTGTCTATATAGCTTCATTGCCACCACGTTCTCCAAATGATGTTCTCCAGGTCTCAATTATAGCCGCTGTAATAGGGTGATTGTTTCTCAGAATTATGAGTATGTTTTATGTCCCTCCACCTCTGAAGGAAACAAAATATTAACTAGTATAACTGATATTGCCGTACGGCAATATCGGATAATCCCCCGCGCCCCCCTGTCTCCCTTGCCCTGCTTACTCCCTCCTCCCAGTTCAAGTCCTTCATGGCTGGAGCATATGCCTATGAAATGTCTTGGCAGCCAGACACATAGCCAGCCAGACACACCTGTGCTGGCCAAGCGTACCACCCTGCAAGCAGTGCATGTTGAGTAAACCCTAACCCTAACCCTAATGGCTTCTTGCAGGCAAACCATAAGAGTTGGGGAGATGTGCCTACATGGAAAAATCAGGCAATAAATTAGGAACATGTCATTGCATTTTCATCTGATTTGAAACATAAACGCAGGAGTTATAGTCGCTTATATAAAATCATCTATGTAAAATTGGCTATTACTATGAGCTGTATGGCCTTGGAGGACAGTAAAGGCCATAATTTTAAGCATCTTTTGGTATTAATTTCATGAAATTTGAATAACCGGAAGCTGAGCAATTTACATTTGAATTTTGAAATTAAAAAAATTCTCTAGGACAAACTATTTGATGTAGGTCATTTATGTTTGGGGACAATATGGAGGGCTGATATGGGTAGCCCACATAAAATAATGATGGACGTGCATGAAGAATTACATTGACTTTTTGAGCCGAAAAGGTTTTTTGGGCCGAAAAAGTGACATGAAATTTTCAATGTCTGACGCGATTCTACGCCGCGCGTCTGACACTATTATGCTATACACCATTGGAAAGCTGAGAAACAGACCTTTCTTGTGATATGTGAAACTAGTCTGTGGCTGCAATAGGGACTGAGATATGGCCACTTGAAGTTTGAGTTTTTGTGCGTCCGTAGCGCACAGACCGTTTGTCCGAGCGGTCCGTAACTTTGTGAAGTTGGTACACCAGGGTAGGTCTGTAAGGAAGCCCATTTTCAGCTTTCTACAAGCATTCCTTCCCTGTTTTTCCAAAAAATTGCAGTCAATTTTCGGGATGTCCAATTTATAAAAAATCATATCTTGAAATGTATTCATGAAATCTGCACAAGACGCCTTTCAGACCTGAAGACTTAGTCAAGGTATCTTAGAAAAAATCAACAGGTCTCAGTTATGCTTAGGTTCTCAGAAACCTGCGCCAGAAATTTTTTTTGTATTTTCCTCATAACTCATAAGTGTCATGAAATTTGATCATGAAATTTCGTGTAAAGTAGCACGCAATGGAGTCGCATAATTACCCTTGACTTGTAAAACAGTATCTGTAATAGTTTTGAAGTAAACACACTTTTTCTGAGCTGAATAATAAAAAGAATAATAATAATAATAACTAGTATAACTGATATTGCCGTACGGCAATATCGGATAATCCCCCGCGCCCCCCCCTTATCTCCCTGCCCTGCTTACTCCGTCCTTCCAGTTCATATCCGTCATGATGAATTCTTCATACATGTATGAACGTAGTAATCTTGCTGGTGCATATGCATATGAAATGTCGTGGCAGGCACAAGGTCAGCTGCTGGGAAAGGTGGCAGTGAGACAGTATAGGACTTACATGCATCTGTGAATAAGTTTTTTAGCTTTCTTTTACCAGCAAAGTATTGGAGATATGAGGATGGCCTTATACCACAAAATAGGGCAAAAAATTAGCAACATGTACATTCAGTTTTAAGTGATCTGAAACAATAGTTCATGAGTTATAATTGAATATATAAAATCATTTATTTGAAATTGGCTATTCAGAAGAGGTGTATTTCCTTGGAGGACAGTAAAGGCCATAATTTTACGCATCTTTTGGTATTAATTTCATGAAATTTGAATAACCAGAAGCGGAGCAATGTACATTTCAATTTTGAAATTCAAAAATTTCTCCAGGAAAAACTATTTGATGTAGGTAATTGATCTTTGGGGACAATATGGAGGGCTGATATGGGTATCCCACATAAAATATTCATGGACGTGCATGAAGAATTTCATCGACTTTTTGAGCCGAAAAGGTTTTTAGGCACAAAAAGTGACATGAAATTTTCAATGTCCGACGCGATTCTACGTCGGGCGTCTGACACTATTATGCTATACACCATTGGAAAGCTGAGAAACAGACCTTTCTTGTGATATGTGATACTTTGCTGTAGCTTAAATAGGAACCGAGATATGAGCACTTGAAAATTGGGTTTTTGGACGTCCGTAGCGCCGAGACCGTTTGTGCGAGCGGTCCGTATCTTTGTGAAGTTGGTACACTAGGGTACATCTGTAAACGTACCCATTTTCAGCTTTCTACGAGCATTCCTTCCCTGTTTTCCAGAAAAATTTTAGAAAATTTTCATGACATCCAATTTTGAAAAATTCATATCTCTGAAACTATTCATGAAATTTCATTGAGACGCCTTTCTGCACTGGACACTTTGTCAAGGTATCTTACAAAAAATCAGCAAAGCCCAATTTTCTTTTGTTCTCCTGGAAACGCTGCCAGAAATTGATTTTTTATTTTCTCAATAACGCGTTAGGATCATGAAATTTGATCAAGAAATTTCGCAAGAAGTAGCACGCAACAAAGTCACATATTGTGTTTGAGGTTTCAGGGTGTTATCTCTAATAGTTTTGCAGTAATCACAGTTTTCCTGAGCTGAATAATAAGAATAAGAATAATAACTAGTATAACTGATATTGCCGTACGGCAATATCGGATAATCCCCCGCGCCCCCCCTGTCTCCCTTGCCCTGCTTACTCCCTTCAACCAGTTCATGGCCTTCATGATGAATTCTTGAAGAGGCTGATATATTGAAATGAGACATCGCTTGGCATGGAGACCTGTGTTTGGTGCCAGCCCACCCTCAAAGCAATACATTTCCAGTGAATGGTAGGTGAAACCCTAACCCTAATGGGTTATTGTAGACAAACCATGCAAGTTATGGAGCTGTGCTCACATACAAAAATAGAGGGAAAAATTAGGAACATGACGAATCAGTTTTAATTGATTTTGATAAATAATGAATGAGTTATAATTGAATATATAAAAATGTTATATGTAAAATTGGTTAAAGGTAAGAGGAAGATATCCCTGTAGCTTGCTAGAGGGCGTAATTTAACACATTTTTTGGTGTTAATTTCATGAGATTTGAATGATTATAACCAGAGCAATTTACGTTTCAATTTTGAAATTAAAAAAATTCTCTAGGAAAAAGTATTTGATTTAGGCAAATTTCCTTTTGGCACAATATGGAGGCCCAACCTGGGTAGCCCGCATAAATTATTGATGAACATCCATGAAGTTCTTCATACACTTTTTGAGGGAAAACGTTTTGATAGGCCCAAAAAATGACATAAAATTTTCAATGTCTGACGCGATTCCACGCCGCGCGTCTGACACTATAATGCTATACATCATTGGAAAGCTGACAAACAGACCTTTCTTCTGATATGTGAAACTAGTCTGTAGCTGCGATAGGGACCGAGATATGGCCACTTGAAGTTTGAGTTTTTGTGCGTCCGTAGCTCCGAGACCGTTTGTCCGAGCGGTCCGTTACTTTGTGAAGTTGGTACACTAGAGTAGGTCTGTAAGTATACCATTTTCAGCTTTCTACAAGTATTCCTTCCCTGTTTTTCTAAAAAATTTCAGTCAATTTTCGGGATGTCAAATTTTCAAAAAATCATATCTTGAAATGTATTCATGAAATCTCCACGAGACGCCTTTCTGCACTGGAGACTTTGTCAAGGTATCTCACAAAAAATCAACAGGTCTCAGTTATGCTTAGGTTCTCAGAAACCTGCGCCGGAAATTTTTTTTGTATTTTCCTCATAACTCATAAGTGTCTTGAAATTTGATCATGAAATTTTGTGAGTAATAGCACGCACGGGAGTTGCATATCATCCTTTACTTGTAAACCAATATCTCTAATAGTTTTGAAATAATCGCAGTTTTCCTGAGCTGAATAAGAATAATAAGAATAATAAGAATAATAATAAAACGAACAATATCAATATAATCCCCCGCAAGCGGCGGGGGATTATAACTAGTATAACTGATATTGCCGTACGGCAATATCGGATAATCCCCCGCGCCCCCCCTGTCTCCCCTTCCCTGCTTACTCTCCCCTTCCAATTCATGTCCTTCATGATGAATTCTCAAAAGCATGTATGAACGCTGCAATGTTGTTGGAGCATATGCCTATCAAATATCTTGACTGCCAGACACACCTGTGGTGGCCAAGCGTACCACCCTGCAAGCAGTGCATGTTGAGTAAACCCTAACCCTAACCCTAATGGCTTGCTGCAGGCAAACCATAAGAGTTGGGGAGATGTGCCTGCATGGAAAAATCAGGCAATAAATTAGGAACATGTCATTGGATTTTCATCTGATTTGAAACATAAATGCAGGAGTTATAGTGGCTTATATAAAATCATCTATGTAAAATTGGCTATTACTATGAGCTGTATGGCCTTGGAGGACAGTAAAGGCGATAATTTTAAGCATCTTTTGGTATAAATTTCATGAAATTTGAATAACCGGAAGCTGAGCAATTTATATTTGAAGTTTGAAAATTAAAAAAATTCTCTAGGACAAACTATTTAATGTAGGTAATTTATGTTCGGGGACAATATGGAGGGCTGATATGGGTAGCCCACATAAAATAATGATGGACATGCATGAAGAATTACATTGACTTTTTGAGCCGAAAAGTTTTTTTGGGCCTAAAAAGTGACATGAAATTTTCAATGTCCGACGCGATTCTACGCCGCGCGCCTGACACTATTATGCTATACACCATTGGAAAGCTGAGAAACAGACCTTTCTTGTGATATGTCAAACTAGTCTGTAGCTGCAATAGGGACTGAGCTATGGCCACTTGAAGTTTGAGTTTTTGTGCGTCCGTAGCGCAAAGACCGTTTGTCCGAGCGGTCCGTAACTTTGTGAAGTTGGTAAACTAGGGTAGGTCTGTAAGCACGCCCATTTTCAGCTTTCTACGAGCATTCCTTCCCTGTTTTCCAGAAAAATTTTGGCCAGTTTTCGGGATGTCTATTTTTAAGAAAATCATATCTTCAAATGTGTTCATGAAATCTCCACGAGACGCCTTTCTGCACTGGAGACTTTGTCAAGGTATCTTAGAAAAAATCAACAGGTCTCAGTTGTGCTTAGGTTCTGAGAAACCTGCGCCGGAAATTTTTTTTATATTTTCCTCATAACTCATAAGTGTCATGAAATTTGATCATGAAATTTCGGGTAAAGTAGCGCGCAATAGAGTCGCATCTTACCTTGACTTGTAATGTAGTATCTGTAATAGTTTTGCAGTAATCTCAGTTTTCCTGAGCTGAATAATAATAAGAATAATAATAATAATAGTAAAACGAAGAATATCAATATAATCCCCCGCCGCTGCGCGAGCGGGGGATTATAATAATAATAAAACGAACAATATCAATATAATCCCCCGCAAGCGGCGGGGGATTATAATAATAATAATAATAATAGTAAAACGAAGAATATCAATATAATCCCCCGCCGCTGCGCGAGCGGGGGATTATAATTATAAACCAAGTGATACAAATCCATACCTTCTGATGGGTTGGTTGAACCTCCCGATGGTTGGACGTACTTTCCTGCAAGGTGCACAATTAGATCATTCTCTTCATCTAATGCGAAGAGGGCGCCATCATACCGGTTTCCATGTACAGTAAGTCCGTTGATTCTGGAGGGTCATGAGTGTCTCCGATCGAGTGCAATGCTCTGCCACCATAATGCTCAATATAGCTGTGGACATAAAGGCTAATTTTAAGGTATTGCGAGCGGCAATTATACCCTACTGATAGATTCTTCCTTGTATTAGTACTTTACAATGTCCCTGAACAAAGTTCAGGTTTAAAACTAGGGTTTTAACCCGATTGAAGGGACATTTATGTGCATCCCCAGCTTACTGCCTGTTGGACCATTTACATCCATTTATATCCCATAAAGCTGCTGATGGCGTCAAAAACACAGGATTGTTTTTGGGACTGTTCAGTCTAGAAACGGTTAATGTACAGAGAATCCGTAGTACGTTAGTATGGTGCAACAGCTTTGGTTTGGTGTAAATATGAAAAGGATTGGTTGGGAAAATTTTAAGGTTTTTTTAGCTGGCATAGTTGTTCTGCTGTGGACATCTGCCAAGCAATAATTTGATGTACTGTATAACGCTTCACCCTCCCCTAAAGTGGGGCAGGTCTGCACATATATATATATATATATATGTATATATATATATATTATAACAAAACAACACAAGTTAGGGTCACTGAGTAACAATATCACAGGGCGAGAGTGATATTAAAACCCTTACTGGACTGAGCAGTCCAAAAAAAAAACAATCCTGCAATTGTGACATCATCAGGGACAACAGCAGATTTTAGGGACATAAAAGGCCCTTCAGGCCACGAGCACTTGAATCTATCTTCTGGTGGCATAATGGTTATGTATACATAAGAGTATGAAAGCTGTTAGGAAAATGAACCCAACCTTGTCAGGGATTTCCCTCAATCAAATGCCAATGTACCATTGTCATGATTTAGTGACAGTCATACCCTGTTCTATAGACCAGTGTGCATCAGACAAGCCCTCAAAATATTTTCAAACAAGTTTCTAACAAACTCAGGGCCAAATATACAAGCCCGGAGAGAGAGATAGGACTGTCTCTTGTGACCAACTTGGCGTCACAATCTATTTATAGCTGCACAAATATTATGACGTCATGGCAACACTGCTGGCGGCAGTCTGTGGCGGCAGCATGCAGGGGGCCACTGCAGAGAAATTTATAAATGGTAATCTGACAAACATCTAGACAGTTTTTGCTTTGTTCTCAGTCCTTATAAATCTAACAATGACCTTAAAATATGCACATAATGTTGAATCCACTGTACTAAGTGTTAAGGGCATAAAAATGCATACTTTTAACTCTTGATTTCACAGCCTCTAAATGGAAAATCTGAAGACCTAAATAAGACATTAATTTATTATAAAAATCATGTTAATAATAATAATAATAATAATATAATATGGATTTATAAAGCGCTAATTTCAGTAAACTGCTCATCAGCGCTCTTTCAGATCAATCAATTGTAGGAATTCTGAAACAAATGTGTTTTTAGATTCTTCTTGAAGCTTTCTAATGTCTGTGCAGTTCTCACATTTTCAGGCAAATTGTTCCATAGCTTTGGCGCTGCATAGGAAAATGCCCGATCTTCACACTTATTTTTGTTGCATGGGGCAGGCTCTGCTAAGAGTAGCTTGTGGTTGCTTCTCAGGTTATGCTCCTGTTGAGATTTGATTTGAATGAGTTCTTGAATGTATTGTGGAGCCTGATTGTTTATTGCTTTCCATGTAGTTGTCATCAATTTGAACTGAATTCTTGCTGTGATTGGTAACCAGTGCAGTTGTTTCCTGCTTTGGCTAACGCTGTCATGCTTTTTCAATCTCTCAATTAATCGAACTGCTGAATTTTGAGCAACCTGAAGTTTATTTAACAATCTGCTGGCAGTGCCATACAACAATCCATTTCCATAGTCTAAATGAGGGGTGACAAGAGCATTGACAGCAGTTTTAATTGTTTCCTTGTCAAGGTTTTTTCGGAGTTTTGATAGGTTTCTCAAATTGAAATATGCGTTACGACACATTTTGTTGATCTGCTTCTCCATTGTCATATTTTTGTCAAAAAGCACACCTAAGTTACGGACATGGTTGGCAGTTTTGATTTCAACATTTTCTACATTGATAGATGTTATTTGAAGTTTCTTCAATTGGTTTGGTGCTCCAATCAGGAGAAGCTCAGTTTTATCTCCATTATTGCACAGCTTGTTGTCATGTAAGAAATTTCGGATTTCAGCAATACAATTTTCCATTTTCTGTTTTGCATGTTCTTGACCCAGAAAGGTTGGTTTAAATGACAGAATAAGTTGCTCATCATCAGCATACTTCTGATCATGAACTTGATTTCTTTTTGCTACTTCACTGACTGGGGCAACATAGGAGTTAAATAAGATTGGTCCAAGTTTGGCTGTTAATTTTTTTTTTAATGAAACAATATTATGAAAAATTTAATGAATTGATAGTTCGAGAAATATAGGCGTATTGAAAAAATATGTGGACATCATTATATATCGATGAATAATATAATACATAACCACTTTAAATGAACATTGTGAACATTTTAAGAATTATACCTTGATCACAAAAATTGATAAATAAATATTGTGTAAAATTCTAAAATATTGTGAAATAATTAATGAAGAAATAGATCTATAGTTCTAAATTGTGAAAATTTTCATGAGGAAGGAGTTAATATACATATATCCTAATTCCTAAAGACAAAATAAAACTCAACAAATGGAAAGGATAAAAGAAAGCATTGAAAAATATATATCACAGGCATCAATACAAACGTGTCTTTTTAATTTTACATAGGAATAATAATTTTTCAATAAAAAAAGGGAGCAACCCCCCTGCAAGTGATTTCAAACGTAACGTCAACTGGGACCAAGAGACGGTCCTCTTGCTAAATTGTAACTACACTGCTCTCTTTCAACTCAAAATGTATGGTTACTATGATCAACAAACGTTTAGTGTTTGTAACACTTGTTAATAACAATATTTCTGATCTATTGAGATAATTTGCATGGATGGAAGTGATTGAATCGTTTTGTTAGAACACCTCAAAGTGGGGGAATCCCTTTGAAGATCTCAAAACAGTTTCATACTCTTGTTTAAATATGTATGCTGACGATCTAGTACTTATTTCCGAGAGTGCCGCTGGCATGCAAGTTCTCTTAGACAATCTGGCACGATATTGTAGACAATGGCATTTACTTATCAACTCGCAGAAGAGTAAAGTTATGATTATTCAACCTGGTGTAAGACGTAGAGCTGGTAATGCTGATTATCAGTTTGCAATTGATAAAGGAAAACTTGAAGTTGTAGATTCATATAAATATCTAGGACATATAATTAGTAATAGTCGCAAAACTCATGGTTTGATGTATGAACACTTAGCATCACAAGCTCAAAAGGCATTGCATGCCCTGAAAGAAAGAATTAGATCTACTGTTGGATATCTGACACCAAATTTAAGCCTCAAAATGTTTGATACGCACATCCTGCCTATACTTGAATATCACAGTGAAATCTGGTTCACAGCAAAACAAATGATATTTTGGAAAGAATACAATTGAAATTTCTCAAAAATCTTCTTGGGGTCAGAACAGTGGCGTAGCCAGGGGGGGGGCAAGGTGGGGCAATTGCCCCACCTGTGGCTACTCTTGCCCCCCCCCTCTTGCCCCCCCTCTGGCTCTGGAGTAAAAAAAGTAGAATTAGCCTGAAAACTCCTGTGCATGATCTAGTTTTACTATTCTTCTAAGGATGCCCACTAGCAAATAGTGTTTCAAACGCCCACCTAATATATTTATTTGGCCCAGCGACTTGTGGAGCCGAAAAAATCAAGGTCTAGAAACACCGTCTGGACTCTCCTCAATTTGTCAAATTTATTCAGCCATATAGTGAGGCCTTCCATGAGCAATATAGGCCTACGAACTCTGCAAAATTGCAGTGACGATCCCCGTGTCCAGTGCTTCTTGTGAGCGAAGCTTCTCTGCTGTGAAGGCATTGGAGGGGATAAAAACCTTTGTGAGAAATTCATGGCAGATGAGAAGCTCTCAAACTTAGTCATTCATATTGCACGGCAAAGGTCAAATTCATTTGATTTGGATGAGTTTGTAGACATATTTGTAAACACTCACAATAACAGAAGGATCATGCTTCTTTAACTCATATCTGAGACTAATGTTGCTACATTCCATTCAGCAATAATTCTATGTGAAATTTAGTTTTCTATGTTATCACACAGCTCTGTTCTAATTAAAGATCCGGAAAGTTTTTCATTATTCTATATCACAATCCAATATAATTATATTTAGTCTGATGAAAATGCAATTATTCTGTTCTAGTGTGATTACATTGCTAAGATGACGATTGCTATGTGATGATAATTATAACTTTTCTGTTTCTTGTTCAAGACTGAAAGATTTTCATTGTGACAACTGAAATCCTGTTAGATAAAAATTACACTTTTCTGATGTTTTTTATGGGTTTTTCATCCTCTGAGGATCCAATCATCTAGATCAAATGTTTAGTGGCATTCAGTTACGCAAATTTATATGAGATAATGAACACTTAGACATTTAGCGGCAAAATAATCTAAGGCCTTGAAATGATATGCAAATACAACATATAGTTAAATTTAATGCACTTCATGTTCCATTTAACATGTTTACTTGCTTAGTGATGAGTGACCATTGTGGGAGTCCAAAAAATGTCGATAAATATCGATAAATCAGTCATGTATCTTGCCCCCCCTCAAAAAGTACTGCCCCACTCACTACCCCACCTGTGGCAGAGACCTGGCTACACCACTGCTGCTTGCTGTCTATATATTAAATGGAATCGGCCAGTATCTGCTAAGATAGCTATTGTAGAAGACTGACTTCTGACCCAGTGGTGTAGCCCGAGTGGGATATGGGAGTCCTCGGGTGAATATATTCCATATCCATAAAGCAAGGTCACTGTATAATATTTTTATTGACAATGGTCAAGATGATTTTCTAAATCTGAAAACAAGCTAAGCAATTCTGCATGGTAAAACTTTTTCATTGACAATATGTATTTCCATGGCTGTCAGCTTCCAGATATGATAATGTGATTGTGTCAGGACCTATTGCATGTTGATGAAAATTAAATTTGCTGAATTTTGATGTCTGTAAATAAATGCTGCTCCTAATAGAAGTGGAGCTATGCAATGCTCCATAATGCTTGTCATGAAATCCCAGAGCTGGTCAATCTGGTGACGTCACAATGAGTACAACTGCACTGGTGGGTGGTGACGTCATGGTAACATAACAATATGATGATTCTGATGGATATATTTCATATCCCACCTCATGAATATTCAATGAGGTGGATATATTTCATATCCATCCACTTGCATATTTAATGAGGTGGATATATTTCATATCCATCTACCTGCATGTTTTATGAGGTATATATGGAAATATATAAAGTGACTAATCAGCCAATCAGAGTGCAGGATTTTTGCTAGTCAAAGGATATATATATTTAAACATAATATGATGTACTCTTGTATATATGTCTGTATTATAACTAGAATTTTTTATTTTTTTATGCTCTTGTTTCTTTGTTGTTGTTTTTGGTTTTCCCTGTACATTGTACCATGTTCTTATTGTTTTGTAACTGACAGTTTGGTCATATGCGACCTTTTTTGTCAATAAAAACGTACTACTATTTAAATACTTATAACGTCACGATTCATTTATAGATTCACGTGCTTGTGCTTCAGGCAGTAAGTTGGGGATGCACATAAATGTCCCTGTAGTCCAGTAAGGGTTAATTCACACAAGAGCGAGTGATAGTGTACGAAGTGCCCTGACGTTGTTTTGTTTTTATCACCTGGTTTTACCTCAAATTTTCAATTATAAAGAGAGACTATTTTCTGCCATTACAAAAATGTGACGTCGCCATGGAGCAACAATGGATGTGACGTCACAATCCCATTGTTTTGGCCATTGCTTGGTTTGTGATGTCATCAGGCATCTGAAATGCTGGTGATGTCATAACCATTGTTAAAAAATATCACCCTTGAAGGGTGGTATTTTTTACAATATCATAGGCCCTGATATTTTGACTGTAAACAGTGATATTCACAGCCAACCAGGTGATAAAATGCACATACTTCAGCGCAGCCTGGTTGCCTAGCAACATAGCATCGTGATTGCTTCAGGCTCTGAAAAAGTTGTGAAGTTACCATTTTCTACATTTTGTTTCTAACAGCACAACTGCTAGTAAATTGCCATTTAAATTAGATCTAATGCAGCTAGAAGCATAATTTGAATGCAGTAACATCTATTCTATACTACTTTAAAGTGTCAGCTTCCCAGCTTTATCAAACAATTTTCAAGGTTGAATTCAGTCAACAGTGTCTAATTTCACTTTATTTCTTTAAATTGACATTGGCACAGTCATGGTACTGCAGCAAGAAAATGACGAGGTGAATTTTTTTTATTTTTTGCCATTTGTTTGAATATAATTTGTTTATGATGTACACAAATTTAAAAAAAAATCTATATGACCGTTTTCTAAGAATTTGATTAAAGCCAAAATTGATGCATGCGAAATCTGCAATTTATTAGTGTGTTGCTGATCTATGATGACTTACAGTAAAAAGTATTTTAACCTTTTTCTCCAAGTTTGAGGCAAATGAATTATTGTTCACCCACAAGAAGACATTTTTGTGTGACTAAATATATATTATGCTTTATCCTGTGCACATAACCAAAAACTCAATTTATGACTTCTGAGCAGTCATCAGGCTAAACATGCTGTTACCATGGCAACCAAACCAGTCAGTGAAATTTTTTTGTTTTTCATTTTTGGAATGTATGGGTCCAATAGAGCTTTTTTTCCTAGCAATTTTGAGCTGTAATCACCTGAAATTCCGATTATGGACACTTAGAGGATTACTGGCCACTGAGAAAAACAATGTAAAACAAGAAAACATTCAAACTTTCTAACTGGTTTATATAAAAACTAGACCCCGAAGTCGACTACATAAAGTCGACTAGTGAAGTCATAGTTAGCTCTCCAAGCAGCAAGTTGATGTTCAGTTAAGTCAAGTCAAAGTTGAGTCAGCTAAAGTCAAGTCATTGTTGCATAACTTTGCCAATTTTTATCTTACATAAATGCTTTTGGTATCATTTTAAACTGCATAAAAAGCACAACATACCCCACAATTTTTTAGGACCTTTGCAAAATCTATGCAACATTAAATTACCTAAATATCATTTACATTTGCTAACTGCACAGTTTTTCGATTGCACAAATTCTGAAATTTCTGACTTCGCAATGTACTCTTGAAAAATATTTAACAGGTGGCCACCGCTAAATTGCCTTAGTAGCTGAAGTAAGTTTAAGTTATTTCAAGTCAAGTGAAGTCAGAGTTTGACAACTTAGTTGACTAGTCAGTGATGTTCCTACCAAGCAAGTCAGAGTTTTAACACTGACTGACTTCGGGGTCTAATAAAAACTGTCAAAATTCATAATTAAAAGGAATTGTGCTAACTGTGATGCCACTCTTCAACAGAACACAGTTTTCCAGGTGTAACCGTCTGAAACAAAATGCAACAACTTAAAACTGTGACTATCCACTTCTGGCGACTAAAGTCATTTTTGAGATTATGGAGATTTACAACTGTTAATGCCTTAGGAAAAAAAGCTCTAGTAGAGTACCTGTGTAAAATTTTAGAAAACCTATATGATCAAACTACCATACGTGAGTCACCTTAAAGTGAGCTTTTTAGATTTTTATGGTTCCTCTGCGTAATTGTTGCAGGATGACTTTCAAAATGGCTGACGAAAGCTGAAAGTGCATGTTAGAAAATTGTATTTTGCCTAGGAAAGTTTTTCTTTTCAGTACAGAAGATTGCACTTAGCATGTCACTTTTATGTCAGAGAATATCTGTGGAAAAAAATGTAGCGCTGGCATGTCTGGTTATTTACAGATGATTATCATGATTTCATATTTGTAGACATTTGAGGTAAAAATACATCATTTTTCTTACAATCTTCATTGGTCGAGAGAAGGTATGACTCTACTTTCTCCTGAAAAGTGACATAGCGTTTTACATGGTTGACCATGGTAATCTGAGCCATTGATCTCCTAACTGGGACTGACTTTAGCGGTTTCAAGTGACAGTTTCAGTTTAGTACACACATTCTGCAAGTCCAATACTGAGCATTCTGATGATTGGGATCAGGTCATCCATGTAATGACTGTTTATACAAAAGGAAACATGTATAATTGTGAATGTAACATTTTCTTACAGGAGGGGCTCAGCTTCGGTTGCAGGACAATGTGGGGCTACCAATCGTGGGGTCCCTGATTTGATTTGATTTTCTTATGATCATTCGAATGTTGGCCACATTACTTGGCCACCATCCTTTCCTGGGGGACCATTCAGAATTTATGATTCTGCGGGGGGGGGGGGTAATTGGGAGTTGTGTTGGAAACTTTCTTTCAAAAATTTAAACCCCCCTTTGGTTTCATACTTATTTGTACCTCTCTACAGTACATCCCCTTTTCTTTTATTAAAATTCCATTCCCCCTTAAGAATGTTATGAGTACTATGTACCCCCCTTGAAACATGTGTGAAAAATTGGTGCACCGTCACGCAAAACTCCCACCCCACTTGAAGCATGTAGCACAAAATCAGGTGAAACTTCTATCTCCCCCTCAACCCCATCCTCACCTGTCAGTGTTAGGATAGTATACCTACCCTGACATGGTCCCACAACCACACACACAGAATTCACAGTTGACTTAGTGCACGCACTGAACTGAGGTTCGAAACAGGTTGTTACAACAAAGTCAATGCCAAACAATGCTAAACAAGATAATCCAGCTTGCTATTTTGTAACAGGGCCCCTCAAAACACTGTCAGAGCATAAGAATATATGACTCAGCCAGGGACTTTATGCCCAAGAAAAGATAATTGAAACATTTGAGCATCCATTTATCCACATTGAATTGTTCATGGACTATATTTATATGGCATGGGATATCGATTTTTGGGAATTGCTAACAGGACAAATCCTAGGATCGAAAGGTAAGAGAAAATTCTCCTACTGCTATGTCAACACAGAATTTTTTGCCAATTCACATTGAAAGTTTGGAGGCTGTTAGTCAAATATCAAAGATGTTTCAAGGTTACACTTTGCATATATAGTTCTTTATTCATGCAAATAGCATACATGGAAACAGAATAACAGTACATAATTTAAAAAGTTACATGTAAAAGATAAAATATTAAAGAGATAAAATTAAGAAAACTAGGCTAAACACATAAATTCTAAAATAGATAAAATTTCATGTTTCTCTAAAAACACTTCATCACAGTTGTCTCTCATATCACAGAGTTCTCGAACCTGTTTACCTATTCTTATATCACAGTCAGACACCTCTTTCTTCCAAGCACTTTCTATTAATCTACAAGCATCATTAGCACCAGTTTTGATTAGAGTCCACACACTGACATTGCAATAATCGGCGACATACTTGAGGTTTTTATAAAGTCTTGAATTTTCATATAAGCAGGATTTGAAAATCTCATTCACTCCTACATTTGAGTGATTATACCCATTTAAAAAGTGTTTGATGAACCTTTTGTACAGAACTACATTACATGGCATGCAGTCACTAATATGAGGCAAAAGTAAGCTGTGAGTCCTGAATGGCAATGACCAAACTCTTCTTATAGCCTTACGCCATGCAACATTAAGGTCATTGAATGACTTATCATACATCATACATGCATTACTGCCATATATACTCATACATTATTGATTAAATAATTTACTTTTCACATTAGCAGAAACACCTGCGAAATTTGCGAGATATGTATTTACCTTACCAATGAAATCTGTTTTTACATGTTTTACTAGAGGGTCATTAAGATTATTAGTCAGGGTATGACCAAGATATTTAATTTCGTTTACAAGTGGCACCTTTACACCATTTATAAGTGGCACCTTTACACCATTTATAAATTGTATAAAACGGGGCATAGATTAGGTCCACAGTGACTACATACACATTCTAAGTGGTTTTCTATAGCTGACAGCAATTTGATTTTACAAGAGTTGACTTTTTCGGAAACATGTGCTTTCTCCAAGCCAATGTTTTGATCAAACAGGAAGTCATGTCCAGCATGTACAGTGCTGCCACGTTGTTGCACCATGCCTGACCACATGCACCATGTTTCAGTGAAGTAATCATTAAAAGAAAGTCTCTGGTGTGAGTAATATAAATCATAGTTTGACATTGTTAAAGCAACTGATTGAATGTTTGAAGGTTGTGACTGTTGTCTTGTTTTCTGTTTTAATTATTTTCTTTGTAGAAAACCATTCACAATTATTTAAAGCACGGATTTTAAACGCCGGAAATACGCTGTAAAAAGATTAGCATATTCATAAAACTCTGTCATTTTATAGTGCTTGTTGGCAGGGTAAGTATGTAATGGCAGGATGCTCAACCCAGTCATAAATTCTTAATAGTACCTCACTGATATCATAGAAAATGCTTTTGGTCAAGACATGATCATTTAGTCTAAATAGATGTGAATAAAGCCATTCAGAGTCGGCTTGAAACTGATAAAATATCAATTGAAACAATCAACAGTTGTACACAGGAGTTGTACACAGGTGTGTGAAATACAACAATTCATGAAGAAATGAAAGAGTTTGTCTGGATTGCAGTTTGACTTGTGAAATTTCACGAACTTTCTCTGAAAGGAATACAGTGGGATTACTTTTCAGTATATGGGATTATAGCTAAGGAAGTTGTGATTATCTGGAGCTACTTATGACCATGTCTTGTGGCAGCATTCAACCGCAAAGCAATAATTGCATGCATTCTTCTGAGAGCATGTTTTAAGTGATCTGATATTTGACCCTTGTATCCATCGCTCTTGCTGCTCTTAAGATCACCAATGGCCTTAGTAACTTCAGATTCAAATATTACATGCTCTGCCACATTTGTGTTGACAATTTCTCTGTTTATGTATTCATGCAGTTTGATCATTTCTAAATCACAGGATGGCACTGAAGTGTACACGGGTGCTACATCACAATGTTGTTACCTATTGTTTAAGAAATAGGTCATGTTTATGTCAACACATAGTGACCATGAATTTGACCCAGAAATTGTATGTCAGGTAGGAAAATAATTTTTGTGACAATTCAATCAAATTTATTTACACAAAAAGGTGGTCAATGACTAAAACAAATCCTCATGTAACAAATATGATTTAAATTTTGAGTATTTGACCAGCATATTTGGAGGAGATAGCTCTATAAGTTGTGCAAGGCCACAGAATTTTCTCTCAGGATAGTTTCATATGCTGTAAAATACACTGAAGTACATTTCTATGCAAATTATTGCTTCTTTACAGACTATAGACTAAAGAAAAGACATCTTGGCACAAAAAAGATCATTCAATGATGTAATAAGTTCTCAACATGCATAACAAGTTATTTAATTGTAGTGACATTGTGCTCATTGTCAAGACATTGTGTGATACTTCTGACCTTCTAGTTCAAGAAGCATCAACGGATTGGGTCAGTATGATTGAAGTTCAACAGACTGAGGCATGCAGTTAAAGAAAAAAAGACTGAGGCGTACAGTAACGGGGCAGTGTAGGGGTTTATGGGTAAAAATCAACACAGCAACACAGGCCTTCTTAAAAATATGACATTGCGACATAGAGCCACGGGCGGAGGTATCAAGAATGAGACAAAAACACTTAAGGGCATGCGATTCCATTGCTGAGAGTCGCCCGATTCAGTCAACAAAATGCTTCCCTTGCAGTAGTGGCATGGTTTTCAAATATGTGCAATAGTGCATTCTGTTCACAAAACTTACCTTGAACACCTGGGCCTTTCATAAATACTTCAAAGTCTCCCACTTTTGCATAATATTTTACTATTCTTGTGATTTTCGTCAACTTGGTGGAGCCTATGACCAATGGCATTTCCTGTAAAACAGGAGTCAGTGAGCAGGTCAGGAAGTGGGTCAGGAAGAGGCAAATTATTTATTAACTTTTTTTTAAAGCTCCATATTTTTGCCTTTTCATATGTTGAATATAGATTAACAAATTATAAATTGCCATAGGATAATTTTACTATTGAAAATTGTACAAAGCTTCACTTTCAAAATTTGCATACTTGCTACAGTGCTGCCACACCCGTCAAGCATGATTGAGGATCATTTGATCCCAGCATGTCAGGCACTGAGAACATGATGGTCAAATGCAAGAGCAGTGGACACAGCATTCCTACTATATATAATGTCAAACCAGCACTGGAAATAAACCACATTGTTGAGAAAGGTGAAGAGGCTATTGGAAATTATGGGAAAAAAATATTACAGTAAGTGGTTGTTGTTGTTTTTTCTTTTCTTCTTAAGAATGGACAGTAAATTCCTTCAGCCAGCTGTAATTTAATCATGCTTTTATTTCTTTGTGAACCTGTTGTCATGGGTATATATAACTGCCTAAATTTCTATAAAAATGCTTGAATTTTCAATTTTATTTCTCAGGATGATTGAGCATATTTAATTTACAGTTATTGTTAATCAGCTGACATTTTTGCTCTTGTGTGAGCTGCTTCAAACTGTTTTGTTGATATATCCAACTAGCCAGTAGCTGTCACAAACAACATTCAACAATCTAACCTGGCATTAAGAGCACAACATTTGTCTTCTAATTGATAAACTGTTAAGATTTATTTCACATGTCTTCTATCTTATTTACAAACAGGTGCAACAATAGCACTGGCTGAAAGACAGAACAAGTTGAGTCTCCACATTTTGAGAATTATTTGTACATTTAGCCTGCACAATGCCAGGATGGATCAATTTCAGTGAGTATATCAACATGATCAACTGTCAGTACGATATTATTATACAAAAAATTATATTGGACAATGCCAAGTTCATTCATAAAGTACAGAAAACACAAATATTACCCATCGAGGTTTTATAATTTTAATAATGGTCTTTAAATCAGAAAACCCATGAACAAAACTGTTTTATCACAGTGATTCCATCCACCGGTTTATATCCAAAATATTTTTAAATGTCTGAAGTTTATGTTTTTTATGTTTTTATCACAGCATGTAAGTGACAGGTATTTTAGTAGTAAAGTTTGGTAGAAAATTAACCCTAGCATATATTGAATATTGTTCATGTTTTGCAAATGATTCAGTGATGCTTTTAATTTCAGCAGGATTTATCAACAACATGATTTTCCGTGAGAAGAGAGGCGCAATGCAATTTAGGGCTATTTTGAAAGGGGCATTTTCTGACAAGTGCACACCTTCTTGACATCATCAAATATAATGATGGATGCTGCAGTATGGTTTCTGTTGTTCCTTAAATGGATCATTCTATTTTTTTAAGTCTCATTAATAAAACAAGTTCCCATTTATGTTAAGAAAAAGCGACACATTTTTAAAAATTATCTATCATTAAAACATACGAACAAAAGATAGCAAATTCTGAAAATTTTAAACCTGTCATACAGAATGATTGATTCTTTTAAATGAACTGTAAATTTCAATAAGCTGTTATGAAGCATTCAAAGCATCACAACCAATTTTTTCTGTCTATTGTTTGTATTTGTTGGTGGTGTATGAAAATTGCTTTTGCAGATGCAGGGGCGTAGCCAGAAACCAGGAAAGGGGGGGTGGGTTTGTTCCAGATGACCTTGGTGAAGCCTATTCGGCAGGGCGTGTGTGGGGGCGCTTTAGGCCCCAGAAGCCAGCGGATTTTATGTTGCAGGACAATGATTCTGAGCAGTTATAAGGCTATCATATTTTCATGGATGGTCTGGTACAAAAAGCTAAAAATGCTGGTTTTTCTAAACTTTTCTGTCAGTTAACATTGACAACTTCTGATTTCGACAGTTGAATTCGACCTGCACACTAAGGAGCTCTCAAGTGCATTTTATATATGTGCACCACTTGGATTATAATTCGTTGTGGTGTCATCCAAAATGTCAACAACTTGCCAGACTGACTTAATCACTTGCCAGGCAGGTTGGTAAGTGTCAAATTCAGCTGTCACGTCAAAATAGATGTTGTTGATGGTGTCATTATACAAACTATTTGAGTATCTCTCATACTCTGTGCCATGATCAGGATGCGGCAAAAGTGTCCAATAATGCTTTTCAATAATTTTTTTGTACTTTGGATTGGATTGGAATATTTGCCATTATTGTCAAGTTGCAAGGAAGTGTGAAACTCTCATCCTTGGGTTGTTAGCATAATCAGAGACAGCACTGGAGATTCCTATACAAATACATATATAAATGAGCATTATACATCAGCCCCTATCTAATACATGTAAAATTATCAAGGATGTGATTTTCTGGAGTCTAAATCCATTGATTTCAAAACTTTATCATAGACTTCTGGTTTTAAAACTACCAACATTCTCCAAACATGCTTCCTGTTATGGTTTGTCTTTTGGTAAAGCGTAGGAATGCACGAATAGTCTCTCAAAAGAAAACATCATAAATTTAAAAGGCAATTTTTTTAAACAAAAGTGGCAGTTCATCTTTCAGAAGAACAAATTACAGGCCCCGCGAGTCTAGATTTTTGATATATTTACATCAAAGCTAACCATGCAGCTGACATTCCAGCGATTTATATTCTTGACTTAATTGCACTAAAATTGCAACAGATGGAATTTAGGTTAAAAATATAGGTTAGATCTTAAAGGAATAAGTCAAAGAAATTTTTCAAAATTTTAGTAAAATCCGCGCTAATTGCCCAGTAAATATGGCTCTGACATTGAGGAAAACCAATGGAACAAACTTTTGTGATGAAAGATATAATTTTTTATTTGTATTTTTGCATCAAGTTAACATGCATTTGGCACTTGTGAGGACTTACTTTTAAAAGTCTGGAAAATGAGACTTAAGTTTTGGCCAAAGGGGGGGGTTCTGACCCCTATATCCCCCCCCTTGCCTACGCCCCTGTGCAGATGTGACCATGCAACATACATAATTTGGTTTGGCTGCACATCATTGATAAAGCCTGGAGATATACGCAGCAACCTCAATGGACTACATGCTCATCAACTTGACATAGGTAAGGGATTAAAAAAACATGTGAGTATATTGCCAATTATGGCTTACAATTTGATAACATGACTATTGCATGCTTCAAAATCAGAAAAGAAAGTACTCTTAAGTCTTATAAAGCTGTAAAGTTAAACGGCATGAAACCCGTGTGATGTATTCAAACTGTAGAGTGCTCCAAAATTGCAACTGCAAGTAAAATATCATTTTTACTACCTCAAATACCTGATTTGAAGGACCAAAACAATTACCACATTATTACAACAGTCACATGTAAACATTTGGTTCTTTGTATAATAGTTTACTCAAAGCCTTTGATAGACCTGTAGGAAAAGGTTAAAATCAAGATATATTGGAAAACATGTGTGGACATCCGACCTGATAATAAATCTGTTTGGGAAATTTTGAGAAAAACACTTAGGGACCGTTCAGAATTAATGACTGGGGGGGTGGGAGTTTTGCCCGAGGGGGTAATAACTTTTCACACGTGTTTCAAAGGGGGGATATTAATTTTTGACAACTCTTCCAAGGGGGGGCAATAAATTTTAACAACGAATTTTTTTATAAAACCCCCATGAACTAACTATGTCCGCACTTTTTTACGCGCCAAAGTCCGCGAAATGACGCGAATCTGTACCGCGTCACCATGTGTAACACTAAATATGTGTGTATTCGTTTATATGTCGAGGGGGGGTACTAAAATACGCATGAAACCTAGGGGTGGGGTACTAAAAATCCGCATGAATCTCAAGGGGGAGGTATCAATTTTTGACGGGAAGTTCTGGCAAAACTCCCACCCCCCCAGTCATAAATTCTGAACGGTCCCTTAATAGTGTATATAGTCAAGTCCACTTCTAAAACAAGGAATATAACTGGTGCTGCTGAATTCAGGGCGACAGCCTACAGGGGCAGGGGGCAGGAGGTAGGCCGCTGCCCCCTAGCTGGCCCACCCCAGAATTTGGCCAAGAAAGGTGTACAATATAAAAATATTATCGAGCCTTATCAATTTTCATGACTAAGATATTAATGAAATTCAAAGCAAAACTCCGTAGATAGACATTTTTCTGCCGACAGATATGTGCATCTCTCACAGATTTGAAACCTGTACTTTATTCCATTACCAGGCAAATTTAGCTCAATTTAAATTAATTAATTCAAAGTCGGGCTGATCTGGGGCAAGGTAAAATTAACGCCCTAAAAGGTAGATCGAATTTATGCTTTGAAGCACACAAGTCAGCTTCCATGCCCAAAACAGGTGAAATATGCCTTTTTACCAATGTGGCAATTTTCTCCATTCTTTCTTTTGATTTTTATAAGTTTAGACCATCTGATATATATATCTGTTGTACAAAACTTTAGAACGTACGTCATCATTTCCTGGGTGACACTCAGTGATGGAAATGGCGGGGGAGGTTGGGGGAGCTGAGCTCCCTTAAAAACAAACTGGGGAAGCTCTGCCCTGCTACAGCTGACCGAATGATCAGTGGTGAAATTAGTGATCATGTTCCCTCTTTCAGTCCTCCAGCTCTTTTTGACCAAAATTATGCTCCAGTAGCCGCCTATTTCAGCTTTAAAGATTTGCAATCTCGGGCTGTTACTGCTCCAGCATAGATAGATAGATAGATAGATTGGTAAGTGCAAAGAGCCCCACAAGAAGATTTTATTTTTCCATCACCGTGTTGTATTGTTGTCTGTCGTAGAGTTGGTGGTGTGGTCATTTTTTAGAAGGATATTTTTTATATACAACTAGTTTTAATGGATTTTGTAACTTTTAAGGTTGTTACCTACTGAGAGGGCACATATCTAATGTTCATTGTTTTGTGAAAAGTTTTTGTCATTCTATTTTAGACAACACAATCTTAAAACTTCTTTCTAAACACCAGCAGAAATCATCTGAATCAATCTGGTGCTGCCATCTGGTGGAAATACCTTGAAATGTGCCTCAAAATTAGAGTTTCTTCTTCACTTTGTTATTTTCATACACTGGAATATAACAACCAGCTTCAGATTTTGTCATGTTCTCCATTATTATTGCAATATTAAGGAAATCTAGCCTATTTTAATTCCTAAACTGTTATAGTGTGTAATTATAGTAGTATCAGCTGCACATCTATGATTTTTTTAATATACCGCAACCGGTTAAGGATGAAATATATTTCAGGTTTAGAAAATCTGTATCATCGTAATGTCAAACTGATTTTATAGTGGGCTTTGGGGCGCCATGTGATCAAGTGCACCATTACGACTGAACTGAATAATTTTTATGCATAAAACTTTCGCAAACATGTTAACTGTGTCAGTCATGCCCAACTTGTTCCATAAGCATATTTTCACACATGTGCTTCATATTAAGGAATGATGTAAATTGTAAACAGATTCATTAGATTGTAGATAAAAGAAGACCAACTTCTGAATTTTGTCTGAATACATGAATTCCATTGTATCAGCAGATCCTGAATCTTCAATCTGAAGTACTTGTATGTGAAGGTTTACACTTGAAATAGATTTAAAACACCATTGCCAATGATTTAAATAGATACCAGGTACATTTAAAATGTTTATATACACTTTTTTCTGTCAAATATGATTATACTAATAACAATACACACACAAAGCTATTTTTAAGATATACGCACTCTGTTAACTGAAACAACTTGGTTATTTCAAGAAGTGAATTTTTATTATTTATGCAATTTAATCTGATGATGTGTCATGTACAAAATTAGTAAATATTTGTAATTATTATTTCCAGGATGACGCCGCCATGGATACTAAAGTGGACACAGTGATAGGGCTTCGGAGATGTGTAATAAGTGAAGCGACTCCCGACTCCTTTGGCGTAAAATTAGAAAAGCGACTCCGACTCCTTAGGTCTCCTGAATTACAACTGCGACTCCCCACTCCGCTTATTAGCTTTATTGCGCATAAATATTATGTGGTTAACAGGGGAGAGAAATTAATTCTACAAAGTTTTCCAGGATTTGGCACATGAACACTTGTTGAAATAGTTTTGTGTAAAAAATGGTATATTTTTCACGTTTTTGTAAATTTGTTTTTGTAAATTATATTAATTAGATTAGGAGTCATGAATCCCCTATTAAATTTTCAAATCCGACCATGACTCCACCTGCAAATCTTGACTCCAACTCTGACTGCAACTCGACCAAAAAGCCTCCAGCTCCACGACTCCGACTCTTGACTAGAATCTAAAGCCCTGCATGGTGGGATGTGACATCACTGCATTAGACAACAGGGCTTTGGAGTCAGGTGATAATTGAACCGACTCCGACTCCCGACTCCTCTGACTTCCTGAAAAGCGACTCCGACTCCGACTCCGACTCCTTGGGTCTCCTGAATTGCGACTCTGACTCCGACTCCCGACTCCGCTTATCGGCATTTTTGCACATTAATATTATATGATTAACAGAGAAGAAAAAGTCATTCTACAAAGTTTTCATAGGATTTTGTACATGAATACTTGCTTAGGAAGTTTTATGTAAACTTTGGGGTTCATTTCACATTTTTGAAACTGTGTTTTTGAAAATTATATTAATTATTTTTAGGAGTCAGGAGTCACCACTTTAATTTTCGACTCCGACTCCGACTCCACCTGAAAATCAAAGTTCGACTCCGACTCCAACTCCGACTCCACCCAAAAACCTCAGACTCCACGACTCCGACTCCCGACTCCGACTCCAAAGCCCTGATTGGACAACAGTGCCCTTTTAATATTTATATTCATCAATCAACCTGAGATGAAAAGTCTGATATACTGATGAACTCCATATATTGGGTGCAACAATACTTGAGTTATTAATTCCAAGACTGTATATTTGTATGATGATTGGAAACATCCAAAAAAGTATAATTATGGGTCTGTCAATAATGCTCAAATTGTGTCTTGCTCAGCCTATTGTTTTACGCCATCTTTATTTTTGCAAATTTTTCCATTATCTGCAATCTGCATTTATTTCAGCTTTTTTGACATCAAAACAGTATTTTTAAGGTAACATAGATACATAATTTTAATTTGTATAATATGTATAGTAAGAATATCAATAATTGTGATTAAGTTAAAATAGAAATATATGTGTCACAACAATTGGCTGGTATGTTGCTAATTCAAATATTTAGATTTATGCTGAAAATTTCTTTTGGCCTACTTGTGAATATATCTTGTTATGGGACAAATTTTTTCTATTTCGTGGTAATATATAAAAAATTCCAATAGTGATTGCAACTCCAATAAAGTTATATTTCCTGTGAGTGACTTGTTTTTTATTTGTCGCATTTATGGTTGTACCAGCTATCTGAAGTGAAATGGGCCGACCTGTGGAGGCCAAATTTGAAGCGGCTCTTCCATCAAAGCATATAATTAGCATAAGTTTGTTTTACAGACAAAAATGATCATTAAACTAAAAACATTATATCGATGGTGAAAGTGCAAAACCTCGTAAGTCAAAAAAAGCAGTTTTTCAGAAATTGAAAAAAACTGTCAGGTGTCTTTTTTTAAGGTAATTTTTATTAATAAGTGAGTTATGGCCAACTAGATACATAGAAAGTGACACCCTGTTGTGGCAAATTTTTTGTCAGAGGTCGTTTACCCCTTGCATTGATGTTACCATCAGATGTGATTGAAAAAGTCGACTTACGAGGTTTTGCACTTTCACTTTCTACCCGTGCAAAACTTGTAACTCGATCATTTATCACACTTTAAAGCAACTTGCAGCATTGAATATACTTTCAATTTATGTATATAAAGTGAAAATTATAATTTGCCTGTGACAGATTGCAATAACAAATTTTATTGAGTGGCTACAATGGCAAGAATGACGAAAATGACATTTTTTTCTAATTTTCGTGCACTCTCTTTTTCAATAGCCTACATCACCAAAACAAATATAGGGAGGTAATTTTTTTTTAGTCAGGAAACTTGCTGGGAGTCATAAAAAGCGACACAGTAATTGTTTTTCAAAAAAAGTTGAAATATCCCACAATATGAGCTTCAAAGTTCTGATTTGAGTTACGAGGTTTTGCACTTTCACTTTTTGAAACATATCGACATACAAGGTTTGGTGAAATCATTCTGTTACCAGTGTGTTACAGCTTCCAAAAATAGCACACTGGCAAGGTAACCAACTGACAACGTGTATTGGACATTAAAATAGTCATTCCACCAAAAATCTAAAAATAGCAAAATTTTGACATACGAGGTTTTGCACTTTCACCATCGATATACTCATTACTCACCAGGAGGTTTCCTTGCTATAGTATCCTGCCTAGGCCAACCTTGCATTAGTTTAAGTCCTCATAACCAAATCCAGAAATTACCATCTGATCACAAGCCTTCATATGGTCATACCTCTTTGTCTAATTCTTGACACCTCCGCCCGTGAATCTGATGCAGATCTGTACATCACTCTTTTACACAAAAATAGCACAGTAATGTGCATACTATGTGAACATTAATGAAAAAATTTTTTAAAAATAATTTTCATAGTAAATGTCACCTAAGTAACTATAAATTTAAGTACAGAAATTAACTCCACTAATGTAACTTATATGTTTGATTAAATAAATTCAAATTAAATTAATGATCCCTCGATCCCTCCGGATCCTCTGACTGCGGGGTCATGTGACCTTTAAAATTTCTTCTCCTTATTCCTACATTTTTCTTCATTGTGAATGTCACCAAAATAAATGTCAATTTAAATGCAGAAACAAACTGAAGTAATATCATTTTTATATACTCAAAATATAGAAGATTCATTTTGCTCATTTTTTGGTGCCTGGACCTGATGAGTGCGGAGCTATCATTATTTTCATTTTCAGCAGACCTTGGTCATAGGCTCTAGTCAGTTGCATTGAAGCTTGGATTTTAACATGAAAATTGGATTACTTCCCAATGTCTTACAAACACAAGGCTCTTTCCAAGTAAGTTTTTTATGATATTCTTTTGAATGAGGTGATTGAAGGAGTCCAGAAATGCTTATAAATATGAATTCCAACATGCTGAGTACACTGTGACCACTAGACCATGACTGGAATTTCATACTCTGAAGTGTTCATGTCTATCAATTGAATGATCGGAAGGCTCGTGCATAGAGCCCCTTATCTACCAACAGACACAATTTTTTTCCGACCTCAAAAAGTGACAGGAAACATGCATATTCCCTTTATTTTGTGAGTGAAACTTCACTTCCAAATATTTAACTGCTTTCATAATGTCATATACACAGTAAAGGTGTCTATCAATTCAATGCCGGTGGCGGATGCAACACAAACAAGGCTCAAATGAAGCCATCAGTGGTTTCTCCTCTAATTTTACTCGGATATGCCATATTTATTCACTTTTATAAATTGAATCTCATTCAAGAAGTACAGCTTACTGTTGCATAGAATTCAATGGAAAACAGAATATGGTACTTCTTGATTGATGTTGTGCCAGGAATCACTCTCTGACTGGAGAGTAACCTTAATAATACTACCAAGAAAACGCTAATCATGTTGAGCAGATGATTAAGAAGTATTGTAGAAAATCGACAGTCACCCAGTGTTTGAATTTGAAATGTATCAAGTTAATCAACGTCACAAAATATGGGCAATTGTCACTCACCCCTCCCCCCCCAAGCACATTTCAACTTCTTTCAAGGACAGATGGGGTTTTAGATTCAGAGTAGACCCCGAAGTCGACTACATAAAGTCGACTAGTGAAGTCATAGTTAGCTCTCCAAGCAGCAAGTTGATGTTCAGTTAAGTCAAGTCAAAGTTGAGTCAGCTAAAGTCAAGTCATTGTTGCATAACTTTGCCAATTTTTATCTTACATAAATGCTTTTGGTATCATTTTAAACTGCATAAAAAGCACAACATACCCCACAATTTTTTAGGACCTTTGCAAAATCTATGCAACATTAAATTATCTAAATATCATTTACATTTGCATACTGCGCAGTTTTTCGATTGCACAAATTCTGAAATTTCTGACTTCGCAATGTACTCTTGAAAAATATTTAACAGGTGGCCACCGCTAAATTGCCTTAGTAGCTGAAGTAAGTTTAAGTTATTTCAAGTCAAGTGAAGTCAGAGTTTGACAACTTAGTTGACTAGTCAGTTGATGTTCCTACCAAGCAAGTCAGAGTTTTAACACTGACTGACTTCGGGGTCTAATTCAGAGGAATTACAAGGCTGAGTTGTCAAAAATGCTCCCTACCTCAGTAAAGGTGTGCCATTTCCAAAAATCAACTAAGATTTAAAGCAGAAAAAAAAACTTTTTTTTAATTGCTATATTTTTATTTACATCAGTTTATGTAAAACAATAACAAACTCATTTATGACTGCAACTTCAAAGGACAATATTTTGAGCTCTATAATATGAGTGTTTATAATGACAATCAATGACTACAAGTGACCAGTGTGCATCTTCAATATTAAAGCAAGTAAAAAAAAAACATACAAGTAAATAAACAAAAATGTTCAAGAAACCCCACTAAATGTTTTAAATTAGCAGACTCCAAACAAAGGGAAAAATACTTTACTCATCAGTTTACAAATCAGCACAAAATACAAGAATATTTGGCGGAGTCTTTCCAGCTGATTTCTCCCTGCATGAGGCACTGTTAAATTATTCTACACATCCTGCAGTCCAAAGAGGAAATATACAACATAAAAATATACTATTTAATGGTATACCACTCAAAAATGCCATAGATATCCTAGGAAATTGACATTCAGTTACATGATCTTATCTAATGTAACTCAGCTTAAACTGTGGCACAATGTTGCAACAGTTCTCGCAACGTTGCTAAAGGTACTATTTTGGACTCTGGACCAAGTAATTCTGCATTTCTGTAAGTGAGATCTTAGGAGCACTACTATTTTGTTAATTAGAAGGCATCCGACTGTTGCTATTTATGGAGACAGTAGAATAATAATAATATTAAGTTTTTATATAGCGCCAATTCCAGTAAACTGCTCATTAGCGCTTGAATGCATTTACAAGCATGATAACCATGCATGTTTAACTTGTATTGAGTTCACCACTTATAATGCTATCTTCTCCCAACACAGACCTTTTTGCAGATAAAATACATTGCAGATATTTTGTATAGGTATATTACTAGTCATTAGGCCTGTTGTACATTGTCTTCAGTGAGAGGAATTAGGTATAAATAAAGAAAACTCACCTTCAACCACCAATCAAACTGCTAATTGTGTCAAGTTCTGCAGCCCAATGTGTTGACATAAACATGACCTATTTCTAAAACAATAGGTAACAACATTGTGATGTAGCACCGGTGTGTAGGGGGAACCGCGGTACATTGGGACGCGGGGCTCTGTGGCACGGTGGGGCTTTCTTGGTTCCTGGCAAGGTATATGATATGGTAGTGCCATCATATCTTCTAATTTCACATCCTGATGTTTCCATGGTTTTATAGACAAATTACAGCCACATGCAGAAGTATGTTTTCCTACTACTAAAGTAAATATGGACGGGTTCAATTCGAACCATTCTGTGGACAAACCATGAACAATGAGGCTTTCTCAGTGCTTGTATGAATTTTGTATATCGTAACGAACAGTTATGAATTGCTATCGTGATAAACACACTCACTGGTGTCGAGAGAAATTAGCATTTTGGTGTAAAAGTCATATCGGGACTCATTGGGACAGTGAATTGGGGCTCATTGGGACGCACTTAATATGGCAGAATTTAAGTGTCTAAGGCAAACTGAATGACCTGGGACAGCACACAACAGGTATTCAGGCCACAGTGAATAGAGGTATAGTGGATTACCATGCTCTGTGAACAAATTTGTCGCAAAGCACTGTGTGTTACTTAATAGATGTCCGCACCCACTACAGTTTATGTTAAATGTTTGAAACTGTTTAAAGTTATGAACTATTGGCACTACAAGGTGTGAATGCACTGTATATTGTCTTACGCACTACTTATATGGGTCAAAATTTGAAAACATTGAAATTTCAGCTGAAAAAAATTGAAAATTTTTCGCTCCAGAAATGCCTTTTAAAGTTTGCATTGGGTGGGTCAAACAATCATCGATCACTGCACTTTCATGTCCAAGTTTCCCAACGCTCTGCTGCTTTGCACTGAGGTGATAAACACTGCTGTAATGTTTTTTGACTGTCATTAAAATTACACTTATGACAAAAAAAACCTGACCACTTTGGGCTAAACAATATATTGCCAATGATTCGGAAAGTTGCTTGCACATTTTGGGCCAAGTTCCAGGTCTCTAGTGCCATTTGTTTTTTAGAAACTGCATTTTGATCAATTAATTAAAAATACCAAATATGTGTGTCATTAGCATCATGCCTATAGCTTGAAATCCGTACCACTTAGAGCCAGGGGCGTAGCCAGAAACCAGGAAAGGGGGGGGGGGTTTGTTGCAGATGACCTTGGTGAAGCCTATTCGGCAGGGCGTGTGGGGGCGCTTTAGGCCCCCAGAAGCCAGCGGATTTTATGTTGCAGGACAATGATTCTGAGCAGTTATAAGGCTATTATTTTTCCATGGAAGGTCTGGTAAAAAAAGCTAAAAATGCTGGTTTTTCAAAACTTTTCTGTCAGTTACCCCTGACAACTTCTGATTTCAACCCGACAGATGAATTCGACCTGCATACTTGGGAGCTCTCAAGTGCATTTTATATATGTGCACCACTTGGAGTATAATTCGTTGTGGTGTCATCCAAAATGTCAACAACTTGCTGGACTGATTGGATCACTTGCCAGGCAGGTTGGTAAGTGTCAAATTCAGCTGTCACGTCAAAATAGACGTTGTTGATGGTGTCATTATACAAACTATTTGAGTATCTCTCATACTCTGTGCCATGATCAGGATACAGCAAAAGTGTCCAATAATGTTTTCAAAGTTTTTTTTGTACTTACGATTCAATTGGAATATTTGTCAACTTGCAAGGAAGTGTGAAACTCTCATCCTTGGGTTGTTAGCATAATCAGAGACAGCACTGGAGATTCCTATACAAATACATATATAAATGAGCATTATACATCAGCCCCTATCTAATACATGTAAAATTATCAAGGATGTGATTTTCTCGAGTCTAAAGCCATTGATTTAAAACTTTATCATAGACTTCTCGGTTTAAAATGACCAACATTCTCCTTGTGGCAATTAAACATGCTACCTGTTACGGTTTGTCTTTTGGTAAAGTGTAAGAATGCAACAATAGTCTCTCAGAAGGAAACATCATAAATTTAAAGGCAATTTTTTTAAACAAAAGTGGCAGTTCATCTTTCAGAAGAACAAATTACAGGCCCCGCGAGTCTTGATTTTTGATATATTTACATCAAAGCTAACCATGCAGCTGACATTCCAGCGATTTATATTCTTGACTTAATTGCACTAAAATTGCAACAGATGGAATTTAGGTTAAAAATATAGGTTAGATCTTAAAGGAATAAGTCAAAGAAATTTTTCAAATTTTAGTAAAATCCGCGCTAATTGCCCAGTAAATATGGCTCTGACATTGAGGAAAACCAATGGAACAAACTTTTGTGATGAAAGATATAATTTTTTATTTGTATTTTTGCATCAAGTTAACTTGCATTTGGCACTTGTGAGGACTTACTTTTAAAAGTCTGGAAAATGAGACTTAAGTTTTGGCCAAAGGGGGGGGTTCTGACCCCTATATCCCCCCCCTTGCCTACGCCCCTGCTTAGAGCTGAAGAATGTATTACCAACATATGAGAAAGTGGCTATATTTCTGCACACATTGAGCTATACATCAGGTCTCTATTACCAATAATTATTGAGATAGAACATATCCTTGGACCAGAAATTTACAAAACACAAACAAAAATACTTGTTTCATCTATAGTTTGGATTCTGAATAATAAAGATGATCTCCACTACTCCCTCAAGCGCCCAATGTCTTTGCTAAACCATATTTAAGAAGCTAGACAATGATAAAATGTTACTGGAACCGTTATTTATTAGTAGTTTCAGAGAAGTATCAAACTTCATACTAAGCATGTTAGATGCAAGGAAAATGCAAAAAATTTACGTAATGTTCTGCTGAAACATTTATTGATAATATACGTTCAACTGATTTCCACTCCAGTCACCTGTAACAAAATTTTAGTGAGATAAAGGCAGTAAGCCATTTTTGACATGATGCTAATGATAGCGTGATGCTAATGATAATTAAGTTAAAAATCTTTGTAGAGACCAGTGCAAAACTGGCAGTCTGGCAATGTGTGCATGCAATGACCTTATGAACACCAAACACATGTTCACAGTGATTTTCGTCCAGAAATATGCTGTCAAAATAAAGTAGCAAGGCGTTTGCTGATGACAAATTGACATAGGACAACTGACATGCCAACTCTCTGTAATCTGCTCAAATTTGTTAATCACTTTCTCAAAATTGTTCCGTAAAGTCAAAATTACCTGCCTTTGCTCTGTGAGAGAAGGATAACCAGTTGGAGGTATATAAAATTAAAGCATGACATGAATATTGACTCCAAAGGACAATACAAATTCCCAAAATTTCCAAGATAGATATCATTGTCACTTTTATTTCCAATCAACCCCATCTTTTTGACAGCATGAATCCTCCAACAAGTTTCCTATAGTGCATCAGAACCTATTATATGTACAGACAGCTTGTAAGATAACCTGCCACGAAAGCATGTGATTCTTTTCTCCCTTACAATGTAGTATTTTATATTTATTAAATTGATTCTGATTGCTGTATGAATGGACAGAACATGTAAATGATAGTGTGTTGGGGAAGAATCCAGTGCAAATTGAAACTGGTTTATTGCACTTTTTAAGTTTTCAGCTTCTACACTCCTGATCAAAATGCTGGAATGATTTGGATTTTCAAGATGTCAGAACTTCAAAGTTCTCAAATTTGTGATTTAATGTGAGGAATTGCAAAGATTCATTCCTCATGGATTAGATTTGTGTATAAATGATATTATAAAACATTTTTAGTGGCTGAGAATTATTTGAACGTTTTCTTTGGGTGACTTGGAATAATTGAACATTTTTAGTAAAAAATCATCAAAATTTGCAGAAAAATCCTTCAAAACCTGGAAAATTGAGAAAATTGAGAATTTGCCGTTATTGGCAACTTCACCATACTTGAGCCTAAATAACACTATAGGGACATCTTGGACCATATTGCACACAAGATGGAGGTTCAGCCAACTGATCCAGACCAGGTGCAAGAGACTTTCACTAAAGAATGGCCATATTGGTCAAAAAGAAGCAAAAAACAGGTTAGCGGAATCCATGTCAAGTCAAGTGAAGGCAGAGGTCAATGCATATGGCATTCAACATGAAATTGTGATTTTTTTGGTTGTACACATCAAGATTAAGTTGGCATTTTTTGCATATGGGTAAGGCCACGAAGTTGAGTCATTTGAGCTGCTAAAAGTGTCCTCTAAATTCGGAGCTGGCTGGCTGATATGGATTTTGATAAAAGCTAACTGAATGAATGCAGGACTAAAGCATGCATATTAGACTAAACTGTGTAAAAATTTGAGGTTGATACCACAAAAACTAAAGACACAGGACAACGTTTTTGTCATGGAAACAGGCCAAAAATGACGTTTTTAGGCGTTCGTGGATTGACATGGTCAAAAGAGGACTTTACTGTCTTTAGGAAACCCTCTGTTATGTCATTTTTATCATTTAGAATGATAGAACAGGTCCTGCACTAATATTTCATACATAGTGAACGCCTGGGAATCCATTATTTTGATAAGATATAAGTCATTTTTTTATCGTAACATTTTCAGCTCTTACCTGTTACGCGCCATTGGACTGCTCTAACTTTTTATGCCAATACTGAATTGCAAACAGTGTCTATCTGACCACTAAGGTGATGCTTACAAGATGCAATTCAGTTATGACAACAAATAGAAGAAAATATCGCCGATAACTTGATTTTTCATCATGTCCTCATCAAACCATGTTTCACGGCCAAATTTTCTACCCTTTTTCATATTTTGAACGGCTTAATCTCTATTTTTACATTACAAAACAGCAGTGCAATGATCAGACATAAATATTGCCAATTTGCAGACTTGAGGATAGAAAATTGAGGCGAGGACATGAAGAAAAAGGGGCAATTGTCCTTTTTTGTCTTGTTACCGAAATGTTACGTGCTTTTTGGGGTAATATGGTAACAGGACAGTTGTTTTATGTCCTGTTTGAATTGTAGTAACAAGGACATGTCCTGTTATGTCCTTGCAAACAAGCAATCATTTTTTTACAATTATGAGAGAGTTTCAGTGGCTCCATGGCTTAAAAAATGCTGAACTGAATCTACAAATCTTTTCTTATCACATTGTAGGTTAATCACCAAGTAACTCATGGGTATTATGGTAAATATTTAGTATAACTGGTCACATAGTCACGTAACAGGACAAGTCCGGTTACTGAGTTTGTATCAAAGTGTCACCACTAGCAATTAGAATGGAGAACCACAATCTGAATTTTGTGTATTTAACTGTTGCTCGACGCTGCTGAATCAAAATTCCGCAATCACACATCTGCACTGTCATTATTATGTGCATACAGTCATTCTATTCCTATTTGTCTTGTTACTTGTCCCGTTACTTGCCCATTACTTGTCCTGTTATTTGTCCTGTTACCTTGTCATTAAAACAATATTTCTCCAACTTTATGAATTATTGTATGGAGAATGTTTGTGCATGTTCATGGCAAAAAAAGGCACAAATATTTCTAACCATCTCAGTATCTCAGATAGCATCCACACAGTATCTGGTGCAGTGAGTGGTACTCTGAGTTTGCCTGTGTAACGAAGACTTGTCCTGTTACTTATTTGTCCTGTTACGCAACAAAAATGATGGAAGCTGGTTTTACATTCTAGTTTCTAGTCGTTTTTCATGTTTCTAACAAGTTTCTTGCTTGCCAAATACACTCCACATGGGTTCCATACCTGTAAATTCATGATATTTGCTTCATGGCCAACTTTTTTTAGCAAACGATCCAGACTAAAAAATTAACATGCAAGGACTTTTTAAGGAGTTGCCATTAGAACATCTATCCTATCTACACTGTAAGCATAAAACGAGGGGGCAGGGGGCAGCTGCCCCCTAAACATACGGCAGGCTTGTTAATTAGCATTGAATTTGAGCAAAGATCTGAAAAATCGAGCCTTACAGACCCAATGATGAACTACCCCCTCCCCCAAATATATATCACCTCTCCCACACCATGTACACATGTGCTATCCTACTACCTAAATATCTACCATTCTGCCTGTCTGTCTATGTGGATCTATATCAGGATCTATCTATCTATCTTTCCAATGTTAGTGCTAAGAATCGGTTGGAAAATCCATAATTGATTAATCCGGTACCCTGGCCGATTGATTATCGATTAATTGATTATTTCCCTCAAGCCTTCATTTCTTTTTTCATTAAATTTCTATGAAAAGAAATAACACAAAAAAGTTTCTTGTCCATGTTGTTTGAAACTGTTATTTCTCAACAGTTTCTGTCGTTCATATATTTATGAATTTATGAATAGCTGACTTAAGTTTTCAAAATAGGATACATCAACTTTACAAATGGGTTTCTTTTTTTCTCCTTTCAATTTCATGGGCTATCATGGCAATATTTACCGGTGCTCACTCAAGTTCAAGCTTCCCAATAAGAGTGGGCCAGTTTTTTATTATTCATATTAAGCCCAGGCTTACATTTGTTATCCCAATGATCTATCCTTGGCAATCACCAGTCTTATCTGACTAAATGGCAGCTTCATGAGCATTCACAGTAGACAACTGTTATAATCCCCACAGAGTTTTTTGATTAATCTGCAAACTTGCGACTTTACAACTTTAAACTTCAAGAGACCTTGCGATAAACAAAAGGCTTAGAAAATTTTCGTAAACACATAGATTATGTGACATATAATTGTACTGGCAGCCCATTGGCTAACAAGCCGTGAACTTGGATTGGTTTTTCCAGACCCAATTTTCACTCTGAAACTGTGTTGAAACTGTGACGCTCAGTTTTGAAGCTCCAACAACCTTTGTAAGGTGACCGAAGCAGGTTATATTTCATTAAAATATTCAATTTTGAGGATCCAAAGCTCCTTGGAAATGGCAAAATATGAAAAATGTTACGTTTTTTAATATTCCAAATAAATTGTCATTCATAAAAAAGTGAAGCGTTTACAGCCTTAAGAATATTGATTTCATGTGGGCATATGATTATCTGAAATAGATTTCATAATTTCTTGTCAAAATTCTAATTTTACTAAAAATGATAATTTTTTTCCGGGTCACCCAAAGAAAATTTTCAAATAATTCTCAGCCACTAAAAATGTTTTATAATATCATTTATACATAAATCTAATGTCTGAGGAACAAATCTTTGCAATTCCTCACATTCAATCACCAATTTTAGAACTTTGAAGTTCTGACACCTTGAAAATCCAAATTATTCCAGCATTTTGATCAAGAGTGTACTTGTGACTTTCTGTGTTTGTCTCTTCTATTCGTTGAAGTTCAAGAGACTAAATTTTTTTGTAGCTTGATTGATTGAGCATTGAACAGAAATATCCGGTTTGGTGTTCATGAAAAATTACACCTGTTATCTATATATATAGTGGGGCCATTCATCAGTGATCAACATAGACCCTCATGCTGACATAATTTCAACATAGTAACAAAATGTAACATAAATCTGGAAGACTTCATACGCTCCAATAGCCTTATTTCAAACAAATTAGATTCTATTCATGGATAGGTGATGGATATACACACATTGAAAAACATGAAATAATCGCAAAATAGCGAAAATAAGCAAAATTCATATAATTTCAACTGAAATGTGCAACCCTAGAGACTTAATTGAATTTCTTGAAATTTTGAGGTTTTCGTATATATATATAAATTTTATTCGACATTCAAATATCAAAAATGATACATATGTCAGGCAAAAGCAATTAGGAAAAACATAGGCTAAAATAGTAATAAATACATATATAATACACATCAATATATCGACAAAGTTCACATACATACAATACATACAAAATATAAAATAATTGTAGTTTTTAAGTTGATCCCGGTTCCAGCACCCAGTTAGTTGAATAATTTTAAAAATATATATATATATATAGATAAATATATATACATTTTTAGTCAATGTTTATCAGGTCCTGTACTTCAGATACATATATTATATAGCATTATAAATCGTGTTCTTTGACCATCAATTACCAGTTAAGTTTATTATAACACGTAATTATTACTAAACTATTTAGAACAGTTATATAGAACATTACACAGGGTGTTTTTAGAAAAACTAATTAAGGAATCAAACTGCACATACTGTTGTTATTTGTTACAAATATATACATACAAAGATATGGCAGATAGGTAAATAGACATATAACACAATTGCATACATCAAGTTAAGCATTCATTAACATCTATTACATATAGAGCATTATTTACAAGCATAATCATGTGGATGTAGGAGAAATCTGCTTTACACATCGGCTATTTGTAAGAACTTCCCTAGACTAATTAGCAATTCAGGTTCCTTGCATTTCATTATTTCAAGAAATTTATTTTTATTATCTAATGACTGGAAGTTATCTACAAATTTAGACGCTGTTGAAAAGAGTTTATGTCGATTGCTTGCATTGCTGGGGCAAACAGTCAAGCAATGTATTTCGTCTTCAGGCATATCCAAAGTACACTTTTCACAAATTCTTTCAGGGGCTGGCAATTTTTGCCTCTGATGTCGCCCTGTTTCAATTCTTAAGCTGTGTGAACTAGTTCTAAATCTAGCAATTTTTGTTAACATTTTGCGGCTAATTCTTAAGAGAAGGTAGGGTTCTAAACGACAGTCAGTTTTATAGAGTTTATATGTCCTAAGTTTTGGCTGTTGTATGCTATCATTTATTGAAGCGATTAGTTGCTCTTGCTCACCACCATAAAGCTTAGTTTTAACATTACTACACACATTTTCTGGGTTTTCGATATTACTGATGTCATATTCAATCTCGCAGCTATTTATTATGTGACACACTCTTCCTAACCAATTCTTTCTGTTACCATTCTTAAGAATGTCTTTTTGGATGTTTAAGCATCTTTTCAGGATTTTTTCATTGCCCAGTCTTTCTAAACGAGACCAATAGTTTACCATTCTCACTTTTTGACGGACATGTAATTGGAATCTACCTGTCTCACCATAAACTGCCAAAGATGGTGTTTGTTTCCTTACCCCTAACAAGCACTTCAGGTATGCAAGTTGTAAATTTTCAAGTTCGCTAACAGGTTTTATATCTGTCCATATTTCACTGTTGTATTCCAGAATAGGGAGAACATATGTGTCGAACATTTTCAAAGATAGTTGGGGGTTGATATATCCAAGTGCCTGCTTGGAGTCTCCTTGTAATGCAAACAGCGCTTTTTGAGCTTGTGTTGTAAGATATTCTGTCATTTTGCTGTGTATATTACGTTTATTTGTTAACATATGACCTAAATATTTAAAGTTATCTACATTTTCAAGTTTTTCACCACTGTAAAATATACTGCTAGATGTTCTACAACCAAATTGCATTACTTTGGTTTTATTGACATTAACAATAAGATGCCATTTTTACCGCAGTCCTATGCAATAGGACTCCGGTACTGTAGTCCTCAATGGTATGTCAGGAATGTCATCACATTCCTGTCTGGCTGCTGGGGAGTTCGTCACACATAACATGATTTGTGGTGCACGTGTGCCATGGCAACTTTGGCCGTGCCTTTATTTTGCCCTTATCTCGAGTATGGCAGGTTTCCAGGCATGTACCTTACCTGGATATGATTGTTACCAGAATCTCATGCACACTGTCAAAAATGACTGGAATTATTTAGCTTAAACATTTCCAAGAATCTCCACATCTTCGGTTCCAGTCCCTGGGAACTCACGGCCACGCTCCTGCAGGCCTATCAGTCAACATGTATCCAGTATATGTTATCACAAGACAGACTGTATAAGCTGTCAGTTCAGAAAGACTACAGAAATGTGGATCTCCACCTTAGGCAAGGTGAACTGTCACAGTAAACAAGAACAAGTAAGTTTTTACAGCAAATCCTTGACAGTGCACCCGTGCTTATCTGTCATGTGTCATGATGTGGGAAAACAAACCAATAAATTGTCAATCTGAGGTTGCCAGTGACATGCCACATATGTTGTGGAGGTGGAGAGTTGGGTAATAATGCCCTTCAATGGAATGTGCTTGCAGTACTAGGCATGTCTACCCCGTGGTTTTGGAGCCTTATCTCCTAAGTATTTTTGTGGTTTGCCCTCTGCCCTTTTATTGCTACTTTAATGTCTCGAGTGATGGAGGCTGCAGATTTGGGTTTGCAACTGTTTGTGGTTTTGTTAATATTCCCAAAATTGGCTGGCTTCTTCACACGTTTATAATGTTGCATTCGAGTTCTGAGTCAACTGTGTTTTCTGAAGTTAACAAATAACAAGGGTCCTGGGTTCAAATCCAACTCTGGCCCAATCCTTTTGACCCATGAACGAATGGCAGTTTCAATAATCTGATAATCATTTATTTCACTGAGCACTGTGTCCTTCTCCTGTCCTTATTAGCCTGCCTGTCATATCAAATCTTTAGCTTGACCAATTGCACAAATTTATGCAGGACATAAAGCCCCAATCGTCTATCCAGATAGATAGATAGATAGATAGATAGATAGATGACTGATGATTGGGGCTTTATGTCCTTTATTTATGCACTTGGCAGGTAATTAGGATAGGGGAAGGACACGGCAATGAGGTGAAGGATGATTGAAACAGCCGTCCAACATAAGCCTAGGTTAGGGTGGCCTAAAAATGTATAGGAAAATTTTTTTTTCTGAAATTCACATCGCATACCCCCTCATTTTAGGAGAAATGGTGAAAAAAGCACCTTGTTAAAATTTCATGAAAATCAGTCAAGTCTAAGTGGTCTCTCAAGACCCCTCAATTCCCACCAAAAAGAAACATTTCAACCATTTTCGCCAATACGCGGTTTGCCACAACTTTGTCAATTTGTAATGTACAACATTCTAATTGCCATGGTTGGAAAGGTCTCAGAATTAGCTTCAATTTGCATACCAACATTAATGGTCTAGGATGATATCTTGACTCCCATGGACTCTTCAGCTGACAGTGCTTATGTGCGAAAATGTTGCTGAATGATTAAACTTGTTCAAGAAGAGATTTCCATTTAATTTCACTGTTAAGTAACATGTTCTTATTCGCCAAAAGTGCAGGATGACCAGAAAAAAATCTAACAATTTTTTTTACATTGGAGAAACCCACTTTTTGAGCTGTAAAGTTTTAATGTTACATTTTGTCTAAAGTGCTGAAAACATCGGAGAGGGGCTGTTACATTTCATAGTTTAACTTCATAAGAGTTAAATATAGGACAACATGATTTATACCATATGAAACATAAGAATATTGTCTTTCAAGTGGTACCTATCATGTTGCCCTGTAATAAATTTGGATGAAGATATGAATTTGAAATACTACAATACCCCCTGCTATTTTATGAGTTTACAACAAACTTCAACATAAAATTTCATCACTCATAAACCGGGCATTCCCATGGTCAAAAATCTTTTTTTTTAAATATTTGGTCATTCTAGAACTTTGAAAATAAGAATCACCGCAATTTCCAGTGAAAAAAATTAAAGCTTTTCTTCTATCAGGATCGGTCATTCAGCAACAATTTCACTCGTGAAACGTGTAAACTGAAGAGCCTATAGAAGTTGAGATATCATCTCAGACCAATAATGTTGGTATGCAAATTGAAGCTCTTTTTGAGACCTATCCAACCATGGCTATGAAAATGCAGTATTGAAAAAATTGACTAAGTTATAAGGAAACTTTTATTGGCGAAAATGGTTGAACTTTTTCGTTTTTGATGAGAATGGACAGGCCTTGAGAGACCACTAAGACTTGACCGATTTCCTTGAAATTTTTACAGGGTGCTTTTTTTCACTATTTCTCCTAAATGAGGGGGTATGCGGATAGAAAATCATAAATTTTATTTTTTGGGCCACCCTAGCCTAGGTGACCCAGCAAGAGCTGGATTCAAACCCGGGACCCAGCGATTGGCAGTCCAGCACGCTACCACTAGACCAAAAACCTCCCCCCTGTATAGGTAGATAGATAAATTGACAGATAGATAGATAGATAGATAGATAGATAGACAGATAGATAGACAGATAGATAGATAGATAGATAGATAGATTGATAGATTGATAGATAGATAGATAGATAGATTGATAGAGCGATAGATAGATCGATAGATAGATGACCAGTGGGATGTGACTTGCTCAGTTGGTAGCACTCACGCCATCCTATAACTGTGTCCCAAGTTCAAATCCAGCTCTGGCCTGGTCACCTAAACCTATGTTAGACAGCGCTTTCATCTTTTGCATCATTACTGTATCCTCACCCTGTCCTAATTGATCTACCGAGTGCATAAATACAGGATGTAGGGCCCCAGTCACCCATCCTGACAGATGGATATTTCGATAGATTGATGGCTAGGTAGGTAGATAGTGTTGTTGTAACTCCACATCTTAGATCATTCTTGTTTGATGAAGGGGGGGGGGGGGTTGCTCTACTTGCCCCAGCCCCCCCCCCCACCTCCTGCATCAGCTGCATGACCTCTTATTTTTACACTGTTGATTTGAAAATAAAGATTCAATGACTGCCACTTTACTATGCATAAATAAATAGCAAAAGCAGCTCTAGTTTCTTCGTGTAGAATGTAAGTTATAGTTTTACCAAACACTGCATAGAATAAGTCTCAAAACCAACACAAACAGTTACTGTGTAAGGCCTTATCAGGAGTCTGTGTTGTAAAAATGTCATCACATTGCACTTTCGGAAACCTCAGTAATTGACACCACTTGGCTTTCACTCAGAGTAATTTTCAACCCCAAATGAAATACACACCCAAAAATGGTTTATTAAAAACTGTTAAATCATACTCTAGGTTTCTTAAATTAACGGCAAATCGAATAACATGTAATATCCAAACACGACAGGATTATTACAAGTATTAATTTTCAAAAAAATCACATGTACATGAAATTTTTGTATATTTCCACTCAGAATTTTCCATAGTGAATGATAAGTGTTCAAGATGATATTGCATACAATTCTGATTTTTTAAAAACTATAAAACTATGGCCAAATTACACAAAGCAAGCTTAATTAAATTGACAAAAAGAATATAATTGGAGGGGGGGGTACTGAGCACTCAAGAATTATTGTTGTTTTAACACAGATGACACTTATCATAAGGGGGGAGGGTCCAATATGGGGGGGGGGAAGTACCTGCCTCCCTATTCCCCCTTTAGAAGGTTAACCGCCAAAGCATCATACTTAGAACTTTTAGGAAATTGATATTTCACATGATAAACTGAGGCACTGAGGCAGTGTCCAGAGAACATGCTCATTCCTGACTTACTGGGCTGACTCCCAACGACAAAAATCCCAAACAGCAACCACCCCCCCCCTCCCCGGAATAGTTAATGCTCACCTCCTGAGGAAAATGTGTAAAAATTCTAGAGGCAGATCATTGTAGTGACGAGAAACCAATACCAACAGGTTTGGTTGCAAGAGACTTCACAGTTTTATCATTGTCCATAAACTTGCTACTCATCCTCATATTTCATTTCCTCCCTTTTGTACATGTCATACTCGCTCTCGCTCATGCCGGCCCAGCCTTACGCCTACAAAAAAATTGTGCCTATAACAACGACTGCGGTTTACGTGCTTGCACGGTATTTTTTACAGAAGTTGTGCAATGAGTTGACACTATTCTGAAGGCATTCAGAGGAATCGGACATGAGAACAATATCATCAGCATATAGAATATGAGTCAGTGTCAAATTACCAAGTGTTATTCCATGTTAGTGTACACATCATACCTCACTGCCCCCCCCCCCCCAAAAAGTCAGGAGGGATCTGTCAATGTGGGGGGTCAGCCACACCCTTACATGTAGCCAATGTGGTCTGGGTGTGCCATTTTGTTGTCAGAATCATACATATTCTATGCTTTTTGAAATATTTACAAAAATGCAAAAAAACAAAAAAAACAATAATTTCGTTTCCTGGGCAACACATTTTGTCTCATTTCTGTTGGTAATTGCCTAACTTTGTGCTTCTTACTTCATTTTGCTGGAAAAAAACTTTGAAGTCTGACTCATGGTGTTTAAGGGCAATTAACTGCCCATAAATCATCCAAAATGATACATACGTTACTGTCTCCAGTCTTGATTTAACACATACTTCTTTCTTTCCCGGACTACTGACTCAGTGCAGCCACAATGTTCTAGTTTTCCTTTATTTAGTCACATAACAGCTTTCTGATGCGCTCATATAATTTGAGTATTTGCAAGTTGTTTCCCATTGGCAGCCAAAGGAACCTTTGTCTCCAACATGCCGATACATACGTTACCACAAATTTCATGTGTTCCTCACAATGACTATGATTGACATAATATAAGCCAACCCCTGAAATTCATCCAAAATGTTGCTGTTAGTCAAGGGAAATAAAGCTTTTTTGCTCTGTTTTTAAGCTTAATCTTTGATAGAGGACAAAAAGACTAAAAGTCTGGAGTTATATTTGTGTTGATACATACGTTACCAGTACTTTACCACACATCAGGACATCAAAAAATCATGCAAATCAACTAAAGTAATTCACCCACAAAATGATTATTATTCCTTCTTTCAATGCACGATATGACTCAAGTGTATCATCTAAGTCAGTTTCAGAGATAAGTCAAGAAATATCCTTAAAATACATACGTTACCGATACATACGTTACCATCAGCTAGGACCAGCCTAAAATGTTACAAGTTTTATGCAGAATTTTTTGCAGAAATCTCTCAGTGAGACATCCAATGCTTACTTTTGATACAATGAAATGTATTTACAATACCACTGGAAGTCTGTAATGGAATTAAAGCCACTAAGTTATTTTGCTTCTAGTTTTATGAAGATAAATTATTTCCCTCAGTTTAAAGAAAATTCCCAGAAGTTCGAAAGCAAAGTGGACTTTTGAGGATGTTAGTGGAAGGTATATTTCCATAATCTTTATAAGACCCATGTTAGTATCCCCATGAAACGCTAAGTCAGCAAGGGCAACTACATGACACTTTTTTAGAAACAAGCCATGTTCTTAGAATTGATGTACAAAAATCGGTAACATTATGTATGGATACCTATGTCACCTTAAAGTTCTTTTTCCTTTCCTGGATAGGCTAATATCACAAGCACAAATACACAATGCTGATTGAGAATGACAAAGGTGAAATTGGACTACACTGTAAACCCGTGCCGTAGGTGCCGTTGAAAAAGTGCCGTAAAACTGACGGCGATCTTACCGTAAGTCTTTGAAAACGGTAAATTGCCGTTAATTCAACAGTAAACCGTAATTGTAACAGTCACTGCCGTCAAACCTACAGGAAGATACCGTAAAATACAGATACGGCAATTGCCGTTACTTTTACGGGACGTTGCTGTAAAAGTAACAGCAACCTTGCTGTGAACACGGCTAGCTGCCGTAATTTCAATGGTTACCGTAATTGTAACAGTAAGCACTGTCAAATTTACAGCAAGTTACCGTAAGTCGCAGGTTCAGATATTTGAAATAAAAAATGTAGCTGCTGTTTCAAAATCAGCAGCAATGTTATGCAACTTAATAAGATGGCATAGATAAAGGCAGCTTCGTGGACACTTTAGTTCCTTCCCGCCAGCAAATTCGCACAGTGTACCTGTGGTGTTGTCCTGAAGCAAGCAGGCTACTTTAAAATAATGTAAAATTTAGAAATAAACTGCATTATTTTTATGAACATTGTCCTCAGGTCCTATTTCCAAAAATAAATTTTGTCAAATATTTTTCCCCAAATTTTTTTTTCTGACTTATTGTTCACTCGATATTTTTCAAACATTATTTTTCCCCAACCATTTTTTTACCCTATTTCATTGATTGTATATTTCTAACTGGAATTATTTGGAATATTTCATCAGAACCTGGTATTGGTTAATGTACAACAGGTTTTGAAAACGGGCTAATTACATTTTTGTACTGGCCAAAAAATGCTTTTGAGGCGTTAAACTCAAAACTCAAACAATTTAGAATTGCTGGTATTTTAGATGTAGGCCTGTTCATAAGTTCGGATTTCAGATATTTCTGATAACAGTTATTATATATATATTTTGTGACTTTTCTGTTTGTTGTTATTCTTATTGGGCATTCTGCTTGATGGAAGAGATTGTCATTAAATCATCAATGTTGCTTGTGAATTTTCAATTCTTACCCTTTGTTGTGCCTGTAATGTAAGTTAGAGATTTAAACTCATTTTCACGAATTCAGTTTACCTTTGTTATTGTACTTTGCTTTTGGACTTATTCACTTCGTTTTTCAAATATATATTTTACACATTTTCGGTGCTAATTTCATTTGCAATTTATTAAATGGATAAAAGGAACCAAATCTGAACACAAACTTTTGCTTTCTGTGCATCGTCAAATATACTATTGCTTCAACTTGTCAAAATTTAGAATTGAGAATTGTTTTTCATAGGTCGTATTTCAGTATGTTTCACTTAATAATTTTTACGTTTCATTGATTTCACTATTTACTAAAGAGTTGCAAAAAAATTGTATTCTTCGTTAATATATATAGTCATAACTGTTGTTGTGAATATATTAAGTTTGAGAATTTTACGTCTGGCTGTTTTACCAGTAATAAATTTTCGCTCGGAATACCACATCTTTTGTTTTCACATAATTATGTATCACCTGTATGAAAATCAGGAAGCTGAAGTAACAAAATCAGTTAAATGAACCTTTTTACATGATCAGAATTCAGTCGCAAATGCATGATGGGACATTGACTCCGTAACAAGATTGATAGTTTATATATACTTAGGCATGTGCACTGTTAGAAATTTCAGAACAATCAACAGTGTTTTATTCCGTAATTTATACGGTCAAACAACCGTGATCATGAAACTGTAGAAATTACAGCTTTCTTGATGTTATGATAACGTGTTTGAATTCACGGTTTAAAACTGTATCTGAAGACCTAGCCTTGTTTTTTTTCCAAGCCCTTAAATAGGCTTAATGGGCAATGCCTTAATCAAGGTGTTTAAACTTAAGAGCATTCATTTAATCTCTGGAAGCAGGAGTGATAGGACACCTGAGCAAGGTAAGATTAATTTTATTTCTTCATTTGGCATGCATGATAATGCTAAATTATATTTAATTGCCTATTATTTAATAACTACCATAATGGTTATATTGAGGTAATAAAATGGTATGGTTCCACAACCCACAATATTTTATTGTGAAAGATATTCCTTGATGAGGATGGAGGGTTGGTCTAGTGGTAGCGTGCTGGGCTGCCAATTGCTGGGTCCAGGGTTTGAATATCGCTCTTGCTGGGTCACCTGGGCCTATGTCTGACGGCTGTTTCAATCATCCTTCACCTCATTGCCGTGTCCTCCTCCTGTCCTAATAAACCTACCAAGCGCATAAATACAGAACGTAAAGCCCCAATCATCTATCCATCCATCCATCCTTGATGATGGGGCTTTACATCCTGTATTTATGCACTAGTCTTGATAGGTTAATTAGCACAGGAGGAGGACAGGTGGCTCTGCAAGAGCTGAAGTCGAACCCTGGACCCATTGATTGGCAGCCCAACACTCTACCACTGAGCTGATCCCCCCCTCCTTAACAGAGGCATTTATTAATCAATATGAATAAATTATTATCACCCTTTAGACTAGAATAACCTAAATGTTACTTTCTAATTTGTGTACAATGCTGAAATATTAATAGGCCTACTATGTAAAAATATTTTAATTTCATTGTTTTTCTTGGAACATTTAATATTTATTAATATAATTTATTTGTTATTGTTTTTAGTTTTACATGTGATTATACATGTATGTTACACCACTATCAATGACTTAAAAATAGCTCTGCATTGAGAGTGTCACTTAAGGACTTTGGTCTGGGTTTCATTGGTGATGTTTGCAGACTTAAGACTTAAGCAACGAAGGCAATCAACTCAATAGCAAACTATCAACAACCAGCTTCTTGTCTAATTTTCAGATTCAAGACAGAGGCTGATGAACATGTGTCTCAATTGTGCAATGCTTGTTCATGGAGAGGCCTTTCATGGTTGTTTCTTCAGGTCTTTGAAGCTGTCAACTCTTCCAAGGTTTGTGGCACATTGATCGCAACAACATTTTTATGTCTGCTCTAGTGAAAAAAAGTAATTTGTTAGTTATCACTGAGGTTTGCAATATTTCACATATAATATATTTGCATTAATTTCCAAATGTAATTGCATGTTTTGCAACAGTTTAACTTCCAAATTCTCCTGGCTTATTTTGCAAAGCTATAATTATGGACATCCAATGGTTTTTAGCTTGTCTGTTCTCTTTGAAAATGAAGAGCTATTGTCGTCACTCGATCGTCAGCGTCATTGTCCCGGTTAAGGTTTGTGTAAGTGTCCATTTGTGACCTTAGGTTTCCAATTAGAGTCATGAAATTTGGTACAGGTATGGGGCTATGGGTATGAATGGTGAACATGTAGAGAAATCCAAGATGGCTGCCATTTTGTGGCGGCCATTTTTGCAGCCATCTTTATGCTCGAATTGCCCATTTTGACTTATTTTTCACTTACAGTTATGAAATTTGGTACAGTTATGGGCCTGTGGGTATGGATCGGGAGCATGTCGAGAAATCCAAGATGGCAGCCATTTTGTGGCAGCCATTATGTCAGCCATCTTTCTTCATTTCTTGAACTGCCCATTGTGACCGTAATATTTCACCTAAGAGTTATGAAATTTGGTACAGGTATTGGCCTGTGGGTATCGATCGGGAGCATGTTGAGAAATCCAAGATGGTGGCCATTTTGTGGCGGCCATTTTGGCAACCATCTTTTTTCATTCTTGAACTCCCCATTGTGACCTTATTATTTCACTTACAGTTATGAAATTTGGTACAGGTATGGGCCTGTCGGTAAACTTGGTATGGATCGTGAGCATGTTGCAAAATCCAAGATGGCAGCCATTTTGTGGTGGCCATTATGGCAGCCATCTTTCTTAATTCTTGAACTGCCCATTGTGACCTTAATATTTAACTTACAGTTATGAAATCTTTTGCAGGTATAGGCCTGTGGGTATGCATCAGGATCATGTTGAGAAATACAAGGTGGCGGCCATGTTGGCAGCCAACTTTCTTCATTTTTGAACTGCCCATTGTGAGCTCAATATTTCGCTTAGAATTATGAAATTTGGTACAGGTTTGGCCTGTGGGCATCGATCGGGAACATGTTGAGAAATCCAAGATGGCAGCCATTTTGTGGTGACCATTTTGCCAGCCATCTTTCTTCATTCTTGAACTGCCCATTGTGAGCTTAATATTTCACTTACAGTTATGAAATTTGGTACAGGCATTGGCCTGTGGGTATGGATCAGGAACATGTTGAGAAATCGAAGATGGCTGCCAAATCTTTCCTTGAATGCCCATTGTGACCTTAATAGTTTGCTTAGAGTTATAAAATTTGGTACAGGTATTGGCCTGTGGGTATCTATCGGGAACATCCGAGATGGCGGCCATTTTGTGGCAGCCATTTTGGCAGCCATCTTACTTCATTTCTTGAACTACCCATTGTGATCTCAATATTTCGCTTAGTTATGAAATTTGGTACAGGTATTGGCCTTTGGGTATGAATCGGGAACATGCTGAGAAATCCAAGATGGCCACTAAAATGGCCACTTCAAAATGGCTGACATCCTTGAACTGCCCATTGTGACCTTGCTATTTCGCTTAGAGTTATGAAATATAGGTACAGTTATTGGCCTGTGGGTATGGATCAGGAACATGTCGAAAAAATCCGAGATTGTGGTCATTTTGGCAGCCATATTTCTTCAATCTTTACCTGCCCATTGTAACCTTAATATATCGCTTAGGGTTATAAAATTAGCTACAGGTATTGGCCTGTTGGTGATAATCTGGCACATTGACAGATTTCACATTGACAGATGAGCGTTTAAACCGCTTGCGGTTCTAGTTAAAAAATAACCTTGATCGCTGGCAAGTCAATCTTCCCACTAGAATCGCCCCCTCCCCCTCCGTCCTACTGTTTGTCACTCTCACTGGTCAATCTTGCTCCCTCTCCATTGCCCTCTGCCTTCACCCTATCCTATCTGCCCTATCTTATCTGCCCTATCCTATCTGCCCTATCCTATCTGCCCTATCCTATTTGTCCTATCCTATCCCTTGTCCTCTCCTCATTCTCCTTCTTTCCCTCTTTCTCCCTCTCCTCTCAATCCCCTTCTTCCTCATTTCCTTCTTTACGTCCAACCATTATAAAATAACCTTGGTTGCTGTCTGGCCCATCTCTCTCCCTCTCCTCTCCCCCTCTCCCTGCCCTCTCCCTCCCTATATCCCCTATTCTATCTCCCCTGTCTTATCATCCATATCCTCCTCTTTCCTCTATCCTGTCTCTCTCCTCCTCTCTCCCTCTCCTGTCTCCCTCTCCTGTCCCTCCTCTCTGTCTCCCTCTCCTCTCTCCCTCTCTGTGTCTCCCTCTTCTGTCTCCCTCCTGTCTCTCCTGTCTCCTCTCCTGTCTCCTCTCCTCTCTCCTCCTCCCTCTCTCTCTACTCCTCTCTCTCTCCTCTCTCCCTCTCCTCTCCTCTCCCTCTCCCTCTCCCTCTCCTCTCCCTCTCCTCTCCCATCTCCCTCTCCTATCTCCCTCTCCTATCTCCTCTCCTCTCTCTCCTCTCTCCCTCTCCTCTCTCCTCTCCTCTCCTCTCCCTCCTCTCTCCTCTCTCCCTCTCCACTCTCCCTCTCCACTCTCCCTCTCCACTCTCCCTCTCCTCTCTCCCTCTCCTCTCTCTCTCTCCGCTTCTCTTCGCTTCTCTTCCCTGTCTCATCCCCTATTCCCTATCCGCTCTCTCCTTCCTATTCCCTATTCCCTCTCTTTGTACCCCTCCTGCCCACTTTCTCTCCTACCACCTGTCACCCTTTCCCTCTTTCCTCCTTTTCTTTGTTTTTCTCATCTTTGAGTTGAGTCCAACCATTTTGAACAATCTTGGTTGCTCGCTGGTAAATCTCAATCTTTCTCTTTCTCCTTTATCCCCCCTCTTTTCTCCTTTTCCCTTCCTTTCCTCTTTTCCTTCTTATATTCTCCCACCTCCTTCACTTCCACACTTCTCATTCTTTTCTATCATAGTCTGACGTACCTAAATCCTCTTTCTGTTTTCCTTCACTCTCCTCTTTCCTGCCTCCATATGGTGTGGGGAGAGGGTTAACTTATAAGCCTATGCAATTAACAAGTGTTGTCGATTTTCAGATTCAAGACAGAGGACGATGAAGTTCATGCGTCTTGTGCAACACCAGTTTACGAATAAGTCATGAAATTCACAGATGGGTCTTTCATGATTGTGTCTTCAGGTCTTTGAAGTTGTCAGCTCTTCCAAGGTCAGTGGCACATTGATCCCAACAACATTTTCTTAATGAAATACAGCCTAGGACTCTCCAACTAATCATTGCAGTTGCATTATTTCACATACATTTGTATTAATTTTAAAGTGCAGTTTTGTGAATGTTTAACTTCCTAATACTCCTCGCTTAATTTACAAAGTTATGAATATGGACATGCAATGTTCATAAAAATAGTCTTCATTGCTGCCTCATCAATCTCCCTTTGGCGTCTACCTCTCCATCCCCGACCCCACCCCTTCAACCCCTACCACTCCTATCCCCTTTCCCCTCTTTTCCTCCTATTTTCCTCCTGCCCTTCTGTTGCCATATAGCCATTTTGAAATAGGTATAGATTATTAACCAAAAGAGAGGAAATATGTTATTTATCACCCGAGTGCTTTAGCCCGAGGTGCAATAAACACATTCCCGATACCATTGTGAATAACCAACTTATATATACCTCAAGACAATCACTCAAACAGTCTAACTCTACTCTTTCCATCTCCTCTCTCCTCTCCTCTCTCTACATCTTTTCCCTTCCTCTCCTCTCCTCTCTCTCTCTCTCCTCTCTCTCTCTCTCCCCGTCTCCCTCTCTCTCTCTCTCTCTCCCCGTCTCCCTCTCCTGTCTCCCTCTCCTGTCTCCCTCTCCTGTCTCCCTCTCCTGTCTCCCTCTCCTGTCTCCCTCTCCTGTCTCCCTCTTTTGTCATCCTCTCCTGTCGTCCTCTCCTGTCTCCCTCTCCTGTCTCCCTCCCCTGTCTCCCTCCCCTGTCTCCCTCCCCTGTCTCCCCCCTGTCTCCCTCCCCTGTCTCCCTCCCCTGTCTCCCTCCCCTGTCTCCCTCCCTTGTCTCCCTATCATGTCTCCCTCTCATGTCTCCCTCTCATGGCATTCTCTCTTGTCTCCCTCACTTGTCTCTCTCACTTGTCTCCCTCACTTGTCTCCCTTTCTTGTCTCCCTCTCTTGTCTCCCTCTCTTGTCTCCCTCTCTTGTCTCCCTCTTTTGTCCCCCTCTCCCTCTTTTGTCTCCCTCCTTTGTCTCCTTGTTTGTCTCTCCCTCTCTTGTTTCCCTCTCCTGTATCCCTCTCCTGTCTCTCTCTCTCATGTCTCCCTCTCTTGTCTCCCTCTCTTGTCTCCCTTTCTTGTCTCCCTCTCTTGTCTCCCTCTCCAGTCTCCCTCTCCTGCCACCCTCTCCTGTGGCCGTCTCCCGTCGCCCTCTCCCGTTGCCCTCTCCTGTTGCCCTCTCCTGATGCCCTCTCCTGTCGCCCTCTCCTGTCGCCCTTTCCTGTCGCCCTTTCCTGTCGCCCTTTCCTGTCGCCCTCTCCTGTGCCCTTCTCCTGTCTCCTTCTCCTGTCTCCCAGACAAATAAAAAAATAATAAAATAAATATATTCTGAGTCTGTTGTCAACCTCTTTTGTCTCCCTCTTTTGTCTCCCTCGTCTGTCTCCCTCTTCTGTCTCCCTCTTCTGTCTCCCTCTTCTGTCTCTCTCTCCTGTCTCCCTGTCCTATCTCCGCCCTCTCCTGTCTTCGCCCCTGCTCCAGCCTTCCCCTCTTTCCCCCTTTCCCTCTTTCCCCTTTCCCTCTTCCCCCCTTTCCCTCCTTCCCCATTTCCCTCTTTCCCTACTTCCTCTTCCCTTCTTTCCTGCTTCTGTTTTCCTTCTCCCTCTCCATCCTCTTCCTGTCCTCATTAGCCTATGAAGTTCATAAATACAGGACGTAAAGCCCTAAATCATCATCATCTCATGTCTCCCTCTCGTGTCACCCTCTCGTGTCTCCCTCTCGTGTCTCCCTCTCGTGTCTCCCTCTCGTGTCTCCCTCTCGTGTCTCCCTCTCGTGTTTCCCTCTCGTGTTTTCCTCTCGTGTCTCCCTCTCATCTTTCCCTCACGTCTCTCACTCACGTCTCTCCCTCACGTCTCTCCCTCTCATCTCTCCCTCTCGTCTCTCCCTCTTGTCTCTCCCTCTCGTCTCTCCCTAAGATATTCTTAAACAATGTTTAAGAACTTAAGACATCACTAGCATTGCAGCTGCCTGATGACAAAAGCAAACAAAAGCCCAAACAACATCAATGTGTTGTCATGATACAATTCTTGATTACTTTTCAGATGCTGGATATTATGACCCCACAAATTTCTGAATTTTGTTCAGTTTCTCTCGTATTCTGCTGTGAAAATCACATGTACTGCTTCCATTATTATAGCACTTTTAGTGTGCCTTTCAGCATAATGATTTCAGAAAATTTCTTGATTATGTGAGGTTATCCAAATGCCCCCTCATAGACCACTTGCCACACTCTTTGAAATCATCTGGATACACCACTGCAGTATTGAAATATTACTACATGACAAAACCACTCGAGTCATGGTCACAATCATGATATTGTTATGTAGTGCTCTAATGGGTAGTTTTTTTTTATAACCTGGTTTTAATATTAATTATAAAGAATTTTTCCAAGTGACCATTTAAATACAGAAATGTGATGTACCAATGGAGCAACAATGGTCATGACGTCACAATTGAATTATTTGGGCCACCGTTTTATGACATCATCAGACATCTGCAATGCTGGTGATGTCATAACTGTTAAAACAGATGTCCCTTTGACAGTGATGTTCTAAAAACATCATGGGTCCTGATATTTAGGCTGTAAACAATTTGATAATATTCATAGCCAACCAGCTGGTAATACTTCAATTATGTCTTCTCTTGTATGAATATTTGTCTCTCTATTTACAGGAACATGTGAGCACACTAGAGGTGGCAGAAGAACGGGAGTGCCAGCATCGCCAGTGATTGTTTGATATGGTAAATATGCCTTTGTAAGATGTCATTGATAAAGCCTGGCTACTTTCAAAAATGCCTAAACAGGTATCATTTCTACACTGAACAAAAAAACGAACGTCCCACTTCATTTTTGCTTATTACATGAAGATGATTATTTTTGGCAAAAACCATTTAAATAGTATTGATCCTATTATAAACAAGTATCAATGTGCCAAAAATCATTCTATTTTGACTATTTCCTGTTTATCTTTGACTTTGTTTATCACATTCAGTTTTAAAAAAAAATTCCAATCCCCACACCTCGCCATAAAAATTGGGGTGTCATTTCGTAGTGTGTGACATTGAGCCCTAAAGCAGAAAGTTACTTTATTTTAGCTTCAGATCACCTTCGAGATGTGTGTTTGGTACAGCAAGTGAAATGACTTTTATGAAAAGTTTACATGACATGACCATTGGCATCTCGGAAATGCCAATACTTTGTTCAAATCAAAATATCAAACAGAACACTCATTTTTGAAAATATCTCAATTGAAAGCCGAATAACATAATTAATTTCCCTTGCTGTACGAAACACACATCTGGAAGGTGATCTGTAGCTGCCAAAAATAAAGCATATATATATGTTACAATTTTTCCACTTTTTAGGGCTCTTTGTCACACAATGCGAAATGACGCCAGATTTTTCTTGGTGAGATGTGGGTATGGGGCCATTTAAAAAAAAATCCCAACTGTTATAAACAAGGTCAAAGATAAACAGGAAATGGTCGCACTTGAATGGTTTTTGGCACATTGATACTTGTTTATAATAGGATCAACACTATGTTGTTTAATTGGTTTTGGCCAAAAAAATAAAATATTACAAATTATAAGCAAAAATGAAGTGGGATGTTTCTTTTTTGAGCGTACCATGGCAAGATTCTATACCTACACTGCAATTTGGTCATTTCTGGGGTAGCTTAGTGGCTAAGTGGTTAAGATGCCTGCCTGCTCCGCTGAAGCTCTTTGCCTCAACTCCAAGCTGGGGAACCCGACATTTTCAGAGGACCATCATAAGCCAAATTTCAGCTGGATGTCGTTCAGTGCCAGATTGTATGAACGCTTAACCCGGTTTATCCTGAAGTGGTTAACTCCTATAACATTACTTTTAACAAAGTTATTGTGAAAATAACTAAGCATGTTTAAGCTGACCTCATGTTATATAACGACTAAATCATTTTCCCAGTAACCCTGTTAAAAGATAAGTTTTAGGATAACCGTGTTAAGCGTTGATACAATATGGCTCAGTAGAAACGTTATATTGGTGGCCGTTGTATCAGTGTCTGTGCTGGGCATATAAAAGATGTCTCATTTCGGGTAAATGTGTAACATTTTGACTGTTGAGGACTCCTGCTCTCTCTCACATCTCATCAATCAACCCTCATGAGCGCCCAGAACTGGGCTTAGAGGGCTGCACTTACTATGACTATCTATCTATCTATCATAATGCTTTATCCCACTGTAACCATGACTGCCTTATAATTTCTACATAACCAATTATGACTTGAAAAAACTTTTCTTGAACAACTTAAAATACTTGTAAATTAGTGCAGCCATTGTATTGTTGGTATTTTGTATGATCCTCCTCCCTCTTCCCATCTATTGGTTATCTTTACCGTTTTCCTTTTGTTCCAGGTGACGTGTCTGGACTGTCTGCGACTGATTTCTCACTGCTGGTAGGCAATACAGTTGTGATAGAAAAAACAAATACTTTCTACGATGCTCTGGCACTACTGTTTGCCACTTACTGCGTCTGAATATCGCTTATCCTCCAGAATATCGCTTATCCTCCAGAAGTGCAAACAACCTTGGAATTTATACAGAGGTAACATTATTCTATCTATCTGAACGTTGAACAGTACTAGGTACAGTGATTGATATAATAGGCCTGTAACTGAAGGCAATCAAGTGACAATTCACAATATGTTATAGTAACTGACACTGACAGTAATACTGACTTCTCTGAATTAATAAATTGAGGCTGAGATGTCACTGTTTGGCTATTTTGGCAAACTTGAAAATGTGGAGGTTGTAACAATAATAAATTACCCAACACAATATCAAACAATTAGTCTTGAATGAGTAATTTTTGTAAAGGGATTACATTTTGAATTATTTTCTTTCAGATGTTTCTTCAAGATAACCCCGAAACAAGGAACTGAGAAAGTGAAAGGAAAGAAACGTACGATGTTTGTGTATCAAGCTAATCAGTATACGTTACTGTTTATATTGTCTACATGTATGGACAGCAGATGGCATACAGTGTGTGCTCATTAATTTAATGCGGACTATAATATCAAGACACATTTATTTAATATTAAGCCATATTTATTGAATTTTAAAAGTTAATTAAATAATTGATGTTGTGTGTGTGGAAATGTTGTCACCTAATTAGTGAAATAATGTTATTGCGTGAAGCAGCTAATCAGTATCTATATATGTTGTTTATAGTCTGCATATTAAATATATTGGAGGCAATGTGTTCTTACATATATAATGCGGACTTAAATATTTTCATCAAAAGAATTTATTTTGTGTGGAAATGCTGCTGCCTATTTAGTGAAATAATGTTGTGTGAAGCTGCTTATCGATTAATTGACTGTATAAATCGTTAGATAAACATATTAATGTACTCTGGAACAGTTTATTTTTACTTATTTATTGATGCTTATAAATCAATAGTAAGACATCTTTCATGATCCTGTCTTTTATTTGATATATTTGTGATTCTACATTAATAAAGTGAATGCATACATGTTTATTTGTTTTGATGAGCACACAAACCGTAACAACTGCATACAGCTTTCTTTTTTTGACACCTGTCCCTGCAATTGGAGTAGACTTTTTCAATGACACTCCTAATAAAGCTGCAGAGACTCTTGGTTCCTTACAGTACATGCTATGTGCGTTTTATATAACTGATTAAACGGGCAATTATTTCCTGCCCAAGTACTGTTGCGACAGTTCGCACCTCTGCCACTGTTCAATGTGTGCATAACTACAAAATAAAGAGGAATGTGAAATTTCCATAACAGTGTGCAGACACATTTTTGGGTGAGAAAAAAATGCCTGGTGTGCTGAACTACTGTATAATCAGAAGGGGCGTATCTGTAAACTACCTTAAGGGGCAAATAACATGTGGCGCATATGTGGTCATTCGAAACTTCTGTGTCTTCCATGCTAATTTTGGTACACTGATTATGAGTGCTGGTGTGCAGTTCTCCAGGACCCGTCACTAATAAGACCCCCTTTTTGGCAGGCGTGAAGTGGTCATGTATACGGAAGTATACTAAGTGCAATTATTTAAAACACATACTACAGCAGTCCCTGAGTAATAAGACCGCCTTTTTGGCAGGCGTGAAGCGGTCTCTCATAGAGGGTGCATCTGTCACAGTTCATGTATACGGAAGTATACTAAGTGCAATTATTTAAAACACATACTACAGCAGTCCCTGTGTAATAAGACCGCCTTTTGGCAGGCGTGAAGTGGTCTCTCACGGGGGTGCATCAGTTCATGTATACAGAAACAATTGCATTTTCTGTTACAACATCATCCTGTCATCTAACGTATGATCTAAGATAACGGTGTTGGTACAATTAGCTGTTAAATTAACGGCAAGTACCCGTTATTATTAAATGACGCATGCTTAGCCGCAAGATTTTACAGCAACATGCCGTAACATGAACTTACGGCAAAATGGTCGTTAACATTACGGCAATTGCTGTATATATGAATTTACGGCATGATCTGTTGAATTTACGGCAACATGTCGTAAAAAAAAAATGAAATTACGGCATAACTGTTGATTTTACGGTAAGTTACCGGCTAATTTGCTGACGGTAATGACGTTAAAACCAACGGTTTCGGTTTTACAGTGTAT